>CM033361.1:7693546-8221259 GCA_019395295.1 Osmanthus fragrans
TTGAATTTATTTAACAAATTATTGAGTGCACCAAAAGCTGAACGCTAACTGTAGAATGGACATCAGCATTTTAAAAATTTTATTCACACTTGGAATCTTGGAAACAAAGTAAAAAGAAGAAACCACCCCGGATGGATGGTTAGGTAAATATGCCTACATTTGAAAATAATAGTGTTTGTTTATCTCCACTCATCAAAATACCACTTTCATTTGCTTACAAACCACGGATCTAGCCATCCAAAAATGAAAAACATGACCTGAAAAAACACAGAAAAACACAAATCTTCGATACTTCCAATTTGTCATCATATTGGAAACACAGTTCCATTCTGCCACCACTTACTTTCATGAACTCCTAAAGTGGAAGTCTGACTTCAAATTAAAGCCCTTGGGCTATTGGTATCATTTCTACGCGCATGAGTTTAGAATCACTAGTGCTCTTGTAGACCTTCAGGTTATCTCGATCGGCAATTCTCTTAATTTTAAAACCTTAGCACTCACAGGAGAAATATTAAAACCCTGTCAGTTCCATGTGGTTGGAGTTTAGATTATACCATCTTATGTAACATTGATTTATCCACCTGCCCATAAGAAACAAAACATATATCTTCCAAATTCCAGTTTGTATGCTATTAAATGCATATAACATGACAGATCTTACATTTTCGCTTTGATGGGCTAGTCCATAACAACAATAATGACCCTATTCATTTGATAGGATGGATGGTCTTAATTCGACAGCAGCAGCTTCATAGGATTAAGTTTATATTTATACGGCTCATGTTTATAAAAACTTTGCGAACCATTTTTTATATTCACGCATTTACGTGGGGAACCACAAAATAATACCCACCTATCCACTATTCATTTTTTTTATAAACAAAATCGTTGATAAAACTACTTTCCCAAACATGTTTTAAGTTCATTGAAACTTCTCGAGTTGCGTCAATTTAGTCTCAAACCAGATAAAGAATGAACAGTCGAATCAACTCACATATGCCCTTTTGAAATTTATCCAATATCACAATAATAACATACAATTCAGTTTGTTCTTTTTTTTTTTTTCAAATTCCACTAGTATTTGGACTGGAGTTAATCTGTGCAACTGCCCAGTTTGCCTAAGTTTTTTGCCTAGAGGATGAGTGATCGCAATTATTCAGAGTAGTGCAGAGGCAACTTAGACAACTATGCTGGTCAACACAGCACAACTGAATATACAGTGAACTGGAGAGGAGGCTGGAGAATGGAAACCATCAAAATATAGAAGGACAGTGCACAAAAAATAAATCAACTTTCGAACGAGTCTGGACGCAATAAAAAAAGTCAATATTTAAAAGGTAATAGACATGCCATAAAACCAGAGAAAGGAAGTTTTTAGAGCTTCTACTCAATTAATCATTATGCAGATATTTTCATTATATAAGAAAGTGCCACATGAGACAAAAAACATGTATAAATACAGGGAAAGACAAGTAATTATGCAAGGATAGGGAATTGAAAGCTTGCCTTGTCATTTCATTCTTGGTGAATGTTTGCAGATTGCAAGCACTACATGCTTTTACCAATCAAGTTCCATAATCTCTACATCCAATTACTCAAAATCTCCAATTTCCTGTATATAAGTCCATAAAAATCTTCAGGAATCAGAGCTTATCCTATGTCCCATCGAACAACAAATCCTTGAGTAAAAAATCATGCAAGTTGCAATCCAAATTATTGTAAAATTCCAACTCACCATTATCCTAACTTTTTTCTAGCTAAAACTGGTGATAGCATGGTTTTTAAAAAGGCGTAGTGAGGCGCGCCTTGAGGTCCACCTCACCGTGAGGCTTATGTAATATGCCTCAAGGCGGTAATTTTTTGCAGGCTAAAAATATGAGGCTCACGCCTCTAAATCTAAAGCACACGTCTCATGGGAGTATGAGACATACACCTCATTTAAAATTTGAAATGGCACATTCTTAAAAAAAAAAAATGACTCATTTAAAAATGACATTTTAGGTCCAAACAAAATAATAAAATACCTAAAAAAAATTTAAATGGCAGCCAGAAATTAGATGACCAAAAACTGAAATCTCAAAAAGTTAGCTTTCAAAAAAAACTAATGGCTATATATCCTATTTTACTATATACTCCAATTTTTTTTTTTTTTATTTTTTTATTTTTTTATTTTTTTGTATTTTTGTATTATTTTATAATTCTTTTACTTAGATTTTTTGATTTTTTGTTTTTTGTGTGAGATTTACGCTCCAATCCGTATCGAGGCTTACGCATCGCCTCATAAAAAAAAATCGTCTCAGTACTTAGTTTCGTCTTTTTTAAACCTTGGGTGATAGTTATTTTGATTTTGTCAATTTAAATTAATGATTCCTTAGCATTTATGGTCTCTTATGGATCATTCAAGTATGTATTCCAGAGAAGAAGAATTGTCATGATTACACAAAATGACAATCAAAATGATCAAGCCCAAGACATAAAAAGTGCTAAATTTCATAGACTATAGTTGTCAATTATAGCCCTTGTTTGGTCCTCATTATTTGCAAAATATATTTTTCTCTCTTCTAGTTTCAACCACACATTTTTCAATAAAATAATATTACACGCAAACTCAAAACTTTTCCTTATTTTAAACCACACATTCTCCATCAAAATACCATTTCAAAATGCATTTTGGGCAAAAAATGGGGCTCAAACATGTTGATAATGGAGCAAAAAAAATCTTTCTATTTAGCAGATATTTCTTTGTTCCCTAGTAATAGGGATGAAACTCCATCCAGATAAGAGGGCATCATATGATAAATATCATAGTAAAATTATAAAACCTTCAGTGCTTCAATTTTTCTCAATTTCCCTCATTCCCAATTGCTATCGGTCTATCATTTTCTTTTTCACTCGAATGTAAAAGTGATAAAAATAAGTAGCATCCTTAATTTCTTTTCTAATAACTAAATTCATTTATAAAATCACAGATTTAACTACATTTACATGTTAACCTAACTTCCTAAACTAATCCAGCAAATGAAAAATAAAAATAAAAATTTCATAAATGTCTTGAACTTCTTGCAAGTCATGTCTGTATGTGCAATATGCTAAAAGCATGTTTGGAAGTGCTTATAAAATGGTTCAAATTATAAATAAAAATAGAAATGACTTGTGGTAAGTGGGTACCCTCAAAATATGTGGATAAACATAAACATTAATTGAACATACCTAAGAAGCATCTTTCATCTTGGTATATAAGTCATGTAAGTTTGAATATATAACTTATACAATTAGAATGCAAAAGGAAAATTAGAAGAAAGAATTGTTCTTGCCATAGTTCTAACTATTGAGTCCAAGATCCAATCTGAGAAGTTAATCTCATGAAATCATCTCCCTAAGTTGTTTAAATCAAACCGTTGATATATATTTATTCATGATTTCAACAATTTTAGTAGCATGCACATACAGAATATCCTAGAAGTTGCAGTTAAAAATAAAACCATCACATACAGAATATCCTAGAAGTTTGCAGTTTAAAATAAAACCATCACATTTCATGCACTAAATTACAACGGAAGGAAGCAAAAACCAGTATATTTTATCATTCAAAATCGAGCATATTAAGTATAAACCTTGACAGCAGTGTTAATAGCATGAGAAGCTGTGAGCCACTGATCAGTCTGCTTCTTAAATTGTATAATCCTAGCTGTCAATGCTCGAATTTCCATTTCAATTCGCTTTCTCATTTAAGAAGACCTCTTGCACACCCTCATTCACTGCATTCACCAACAAATCTGAAACGCGTACGGCAGTCTGAATTGCTTCTTTCTTTGCTTTCTCTAATTTCTTACAAACAAACCAACCAGAAACGTGATTAAACTCAATGCCTTCATCATAAAAATCCAAAAATAAAAAATCTCAAAATATGAAGCACAAATTCGGTGCATATAACTGACCGGTGCGTTCACGTAGTATGGCAGAAGCATGGTTGTGATCATTGATCATTTGAAGCAATGAAGCTTCAAGACCTACAGGTTCTTCTTACTTGATACGATCGGTGCATCACTAAATAGGTTCACATGCGCAATATAATCACAAAAATTAGGAAACAAAACAACAAATCAGTTTTGTTCTTAGCGTATTCAAATTTACATGAAAACTCTGATACAATCTTGTAAAAATCAGACATTTAAAGGGAAGGAAGCGAAAATTCACAAAACCAAATTGAAATTTTGGATTTTCAAATTTTAATTTAATTTTCGGCATTCCAATTCCCCATTTTTTCCATTTACAATCTATTCCCAACAAAGAAAATATGATTAATCAAAGTAATACTGAATAAAACCAACCTGGAAGCTTGAGATCAATGAGATGCCAGCTCTGGTCTTTGGTTTTGCGTTGGGCAGAATGAAATTAAACCGAGTGGGGAGAGAGTGACCGAGAACGAAGTTAGAACCGGTTCAGCTAATTGTAGGTTAAACCGAACGTGGCCGAATCACGGTCGGAAGTAAATTTAATTAGCAGTCGAAGTCCCAAACTTTCAATTTAGTTACATTTAGGTCTTTATTGGACAGAAACAGTCACTTCTGCTACTAGACAGTCAAATAACTTATTTTTACAGGCTTGTTTTTCCCCTTCTCAGAAAAATAGATAAAAGAAAAAAAAAAAAAAAAAAAAAGGGAGCCAAAAATTAGAAAATTGTATTGACTTGAGATGCAGGTAACAAATAATCCATAAAAAATAAAATTTCATATATATAAAGGAAAATTTTCATCCCCAGCTAATATTCAATATTTCCATGTCTGATTGACCTTACATCTTTTTTCCTTCCAATCCATGAGACAAGTCCTAGAAAAGGAAAATTGTATAAATTTAGGTATATTTGTAAAAAATCTCGAAAAATACAGGGAAAAGCGGTCTCCTACACCGGCTTATTACAACTGAAATTTTAATATTAAACATAATTATGCTCCAAAACTGCGAGGATAGCCTCTCACATCTGTTAAATGAACCAAATCGAGCAGAGAAAGTTGCTCGGTCGAACACTCACGCCCATCCCCTGGCATATGAATGCCCTCAAAAGGGAAAAAGAGCATTCTGTCGGCATTGTTCGCATGTAATGTTGCCATCGCCACCGCTAGTTCGATTCTTGGAAAAATGACTTCACAGATTCGTATGTCGACCAGCAAATCGCAGCCGCAGGAGCATGGAAGAGCATTCTAGGAATCCATCCTCTTATTAGACCACTGTAACCATCTTTCTTCACTATTGTTTGTATAACCTCCCTGATTGAACCACTGGTAAAATCTATCACATCCACATACACCCTGCAAAAACCCGGATTGATTAAGTAATGTGTTAAAAAGGCACAAGTTGAATAAATAAGATTGTTTCCCTTTAAATGCTTAAACTTTTAGATGAGATAATTCAACACGACTTCAGAGCAGGAGGTTCAAGTGCACTCGCGTCAAGCCTCATGTGAGAGGACATGTTCAAGGCATAATTTAAATAAATAAGTGTCTTCTCTCTAACCACTGGAACTTTTTAACAAGAAAGATTGCAGTTTGAGGTTATTCAACATTTCCAAAATCTCTTTCTGCATAGGGTATGCTACATAAGAGCACATGAAATTCCAGAATACACATCAATGCAACAATCACGTTATAGTATTCAAATAAAATAAAACTACATCAAGTTATACACTTTAACCTGTGATACTTCTGGTTAATCGAAAAGAAACTGAAAGCACATTTCCCAAAATATAACAAGTGACTTTGGTTTAAAAAAACACACGGGAACAATCAAGTTATCCATGCTAGAGAAATTGTAAACAAGTAAAAGAAATGAAAAAACAGGTCAACAATAGCAGAAAGAAATAAAACCCAATTTCCACTTCCCAATTTTTCTGTTACAAGGTTTCTCATGGGAATTCTCTGTTTAGCTCCCCTGGCTTCTTGAACTGTTTTTAGTTTTACATATTTTGTCCTCATTTTCAGCCCTTGTTTTATTAGGTTTTTCTTCTCTTAGTGAGAATGGATGACAGCATTCCATTCAGAATACTTATATGAGACTACTCAAGTAGAAAATGCTTCATTAACTAGGAATCCTAAAAGGCATGTGCATTACATGAATAAGCACCTAATATTTATGGAGAATGTCTTATAAAATGCATCACCTCTCCCATCAGGTGTTTATTACAAAAATTTCTATGACCAAATCAATAAGGTGAAACGAAAAATCACTGAGCTTTGGTCTTTTACTATCTCTGTTAAGGAAACCAGACCTATATGAAGGCATTTTTCTATGACTAGGCCTGTTTTTTTTAATCTAACTACAAACTTCCAATTTCAAGAAAGTTTCTGTAAATAAAAATAAAAGCACAACGCCTTCAGTATTTTGCCCAATAAAAAAATACATAGTGACTTGAATTTTACAATAATAAGGTGACATTCTATCTATCCCGTTTTATTCATGATAATATTGGGAATTTAAAAATAAAGAAATTTCAACTGATAAATATCTGGCTTTTAACATTCAGTAAAGATAAGATACCATAAAATTTATGCATCAGACACCACATGTGCTAAAAGGTGGGCCAGTATCAAGGTTTAAAAAGACAAAACTAAGTATTGGGGCAATTTTTCTTTATGAGGCGAGACGTAAGCCTTGAGACGGATTGAGGCGTAAAACCTCACAAAAACAAAAAAATTTAAGTAAAAGAATTATAAAATAATACAAAAATATAAAAAAAATAAAGTTGAAGTATATGGTAAATAGAATATATAGCCATTAGTTTTTTTTTAAGGCTGGCTTTTGAATTTTCATTTTTGGTCTTCTAATTTCTGGCTATCGTTTAGTTTTCTTGGTATTTTATTGTTTTGTTTGGGTCAAAATAACTTTTTAAATGGGCCATTTTCTTTTTTAAGAAAGACCCTTTTAAATTTTAAATGAGGCGTGCGCTTTAGATTTAGAGGCGTGAGCCTTATATTTTTAGCTTCAAAAATACAGCCTCGAGGCATACTACATGCGCCTCATGGTGAGGCGAGCCTCATTATCGCCTTTTTAAACCATGGCGAGGACAAGCCAAGGTGAAGGCCTGGAAGCCTAGAAAAAAATGTAGGGTAACCTAATACCAATTGGGAATGCCCATAGAGAAACCCATATTTACAAATAAGAAGATTTTAGGAACTTCAATTTTTTTTTCTTCTGTTCAGGCTTCAAATCCCTGAACAAAATGAGGAAAAATGTACAGAATAAAGCCTGAATGATAGAATTTGAGGATGAAATGCTTTTACTTTGTTTTTGGTGTTTGTTTGTTTGTGTTCCGAGATCTATTTTCGTTCAGCTTTTTATATGTAGATGAAGACCAGATCGGAGAAAGAAACAAACCTTTTTTTTTCCTAGTCCAATTAGATGTCTTCTCCTTGGTATTATCTGCCTCATAAACTTTTAAAGCATCGAGCTCATGAGTTATTTAAATGACAATATTGGAAAAGAGTGACTGGGTATTAATTAGATATAATTTAAAGGTCCCATAGAACTAATTTAGTTTTAGACAAAGTATATATACTATGCAAGCTAGTATCTAGTTCAGAAATTGATGGAAAAGTATATATGAAAGAACTAAGTTTAACATAGGGACCATATGGTTCTTATTAATTTAGAAAAAAAAATAATCCTATGAAAAAGAGAATTGCCTATGGAGGGTAATGGATAAAAAAATTGAACTTCTATTGTACATATTGATATTATTAAAGATATATATATAATACAACAACCACAGGTATAAGATCTAGTGAGATACCAGTACAGAATTTTTTATTACTACAGGCTTGCATCAAGGTCTAGCCCTGATATCCTCATCTTTTTGCTTTAATTGTGGATGACCTTATGACCTATCCAAGGAAGACTTGTATGGTTGCAATATGTCTAGCGTATACCTAAACAAACTCAGATTCACAAGAAAGGTGATTGCAATTGATTATGTTAGAAAGTGTGGACCAAATTTCACACGGCTCAATTCACTTGCAAAAGATACAATTTCCCTGGACAACTTGGTAATTGTAACATTGGATCGCACATAGTGAAGAGAACGGATTCATGCATCCAACTAAAGTTTAATATGAATGAAACTCAACTTCTTGTTACTTGTGTGGTTATTAGTGTACTATTACCTTTCTATGATTAGTTTAATATACTCAAATTTCCACATGCAAATAAGTAAAATATATTGTGTACAACATGCCAAACTTGAAGTCAATCCAGTCGTACTATATAGTACTTCAAAACTTTATGGAAGCACAAAACAAACCTATTGTGTGTGTGTGTGTGTGTGTGAGAGAGAGAGAGATTTAGAAGGCAACAAATTCCACTACATTTGTACTACAAGCGAAGATGAGGAAGTAAGAATCAGTTTTACTTTTTAAGTGTCATAAAAAAGAATAGTTTTTTTTTTCTAATACCAACAAAAATTTAACCAATCCATGTATATGTTTTACTCAGATTAACAACTAACAAAGTTCCAACATATCCCCCTCCATTCACCCCACTATCCCAACACTTTTTTAACTTTTACTACACCCAAAATTCATAAACATGTGACTGCACATATCAATTTATCACACCATCAAATTCTGAACTTGTATAAACAAACAACAAAATGAAAACAAGACGCTTAACTTGAAACATAGGGAGAAATACACATAGGCAAGTCTGAATTATGGTGAATGGAAACAATTATACATGTTAGGATCTTCTTACAGCAAATAGAAGACCTAAAATTAGTTGAAATATTGATAAAGAAATTTATAACATCTAGAATATAATTGTGGGACATAACAGAATCAAACTCACATGATGTGTGAGATTTGCAATTCCACTGACACAACTCACATCAAATCTAAAAGTCTAGTGATTCAAATAGAGGTCATAAAAAAGATCAGCAGGAATTCAATCTAGAGCTACTATACATCAAGAACCTCTAGTAAGATATTATGCACTTGAAAGCCACATCAAAAAAGACACCATCACAGAAACAAATTCTCAAATTGTACCTCATAAGCAATTTAAACTTAAGGCTAAGTTAGCAGCCAACTGTTATTCATAGCAAATTGACTTGTAATGGAATTTCTTTTCTTCCCCAGAAATCTAATTTAACTTGACAGTTCACAAACTTTGTTAAATATAGCTAAATGATTAAACAGCTTATTACTAGAAAATTAATATCAAATTAGCACCCATAATCACATGATGGCTCAAATGTACCAAGATAATTTCAATACAAGCAACAACTATAACATCAACAAACTAAGTTCTGTTTCAATAAATTTGGAGCTGACTTTTCAGTCCTTTCCTTTAATCTGTTTGGTTCATTGCCAGATATACTAGACAATTCAAAGAAACTAAATCTTAGCTATGTTAGTTTTTGTCTACCATCCATCTATTGGGCTCGCGTAACTCTTAAACACGATTTTTAAATCAAGGCAAAGCACTTTGAATACAAGTAAACAAATTTAAATTCAATTACCTGACACTGTAATTGCGTTTTCACCACATCGAGTGGCGTTGTTACAGCAGCCGCTAATGCTCCCGCGGCTGCTCCAGCAGTAGCATGAACCACCATCCTCTCATCACTCACGCTCGCCGGAGAAACCTCTATCAAACCCTTTTTTGCTGCCTCATAGGTGGCAAAATGTACTGCCGTAAAAGGTGCATTCATTATTACGGTGGTCCTATAAGATGCATAAAATGCCCTAATCCCCTCCTCCCCCAATACCCTCCTCACGCAATCCCACACCCCACTATACGCACTGCTACTCAGTTTGCAGCCTCTGCTTCACCATATCCATAGGAGTAAACACCGCATCGCTACAAACAGTAGCAAAAACACCAGAAACAGCGTGTGCCACAGAATTATTCGGATTTCCACGAGAAAAATTCTTCTTGCAAACTTCATAAACAGAAAAATAAACAGCATGTGCCGGGGCCAGCCCCGAGGCCCATAGCTCCAATACCACGGTACAGCCCTTTTCGGGCCCTCGGATTTGAGGACAGATTCAAGGATTTTTCTTTCACCCACTGATTGAATAGGGCAGGAGCCAATGGCTTGCATACGGGTTTTAATAGTGTCCACGGGGAACATGGCCAGATGCTCAATCATGCCGGCAATGGAGCCAGCGATCATGAACTGCCAGAACTGGAGGCCGTCGGACTCCGGCGAGATAACAGCGATTTCCGGGTGGTAACTGGGCAACTGGGGGACCTGTATTAGGTCAGAATTCGGGAATTTCGGGGAGGCGTCGGCGGCCATGAAGAAGAACAAAAATGAATGAATCGGGGCAAATGGGAAGTTCCAAATCTGGGTCCAAAAGTTTAGGGGTTTTGCAGTAAATATATATAATTATAGTTCGATTAACTAACACTGTAATAACTACGTTTGCTCCTTTTGCTTTTAACTGTAACCCGGTAAATGTGCGAACATAAATTTATTTTTATTTTCCCACGTATTGAAAAAATTATAATTAATAGAAGGATAGTGTTAGTTGTACAATCGAGATTGACAATCACTCACATGATAGAGGAGGCCCACGATGAATAAAAAAATCATGAACTCCCTTCCTATGAGATGGTTGTCAATCGAGGTTGTCAACTCCGATCGTACAACTAGCAAAATTCTTATTGATAACAGTGCACATTGAATAATTACATATTAGAAAATTCTGAAATTAATTATACTCTTAATATGAAAAGTGAAATATAATTCAGGACAGGCGAAAATAAAGCAATTCTATTTTTATGCAACAAATTGAGAACTTATTGAGCTTGAGCAAAGTAGTTTACTGGCCAAATTCTATGAATAATGTTACCTTCTTCAGTCAATTGAAGGGTTCGTATTCTTTCATTTAGCTAATGTCTGGTATCGATTTTATTTTTGAATTTAATCCAATTTTGATAAAAATTACTATGCATGTTAAATTTTTTATTCCATTATTTTTATACGTTTTTCAAGAAAGCATAGTAAAAAAAAGGTTGCCGAATTTATTAAATCCTGTAAATTGTCATTATTACCCTTTGAATAAGTAAGAGGGAAAAAAAATAAAAAAATGGTTGAATCACTTGTACCTTTAATATAAAAGGTTAAAATAGGTATTGAGAGCAAAAACCAAAAAATGATTTGACTAATACTCGATATTGCACTAAAAATTAAAATGAGGACCCACATTACAGTGAAAAAATCTTTTTTTTTTTTTTTTTTTTTGGTTGAAATAGCGCTCCTAAACATAGGCTTAATTTTAAGAATTAATCTGTGTGTACCGAATACTCAATGAACCCAATCATATTCTATAATTTAACGGCCTGAAATGACTATTTCTTGTTCTTTAATTTATTTATTTATCAAGATTTTACTTAAATTAGGAATTTCATTTTTCGGGTAAATGATTAATATACATTGTTTGATTTTCTAATCCGTTCATTATTATTTAGTTATTAATATAAACAAAAAATACTTCAACTAAATTTTCGTTATTTGGTACAAATTTTTAATTTCCTTAAATTTCAATATTGTAAAATTAGCATATGACAAGAAATAATGTTATTTACAATTAAGTGAAAGTCCCTTCAATTATTTTCTTATTGATTGTTAATTTCTTTTGATCTCACCGTAGTAACGGAAATACACACTTTGGTTACTTGACAGTGTGGAAGTGAAGAAGATACAAACGAACGAGGATCCTTCATTTTGTTTTTGCTTCACTATATTTACACTCTAGTCTTGTCCACGTAAATCATTACAGGCCCAGGAAACAAAGAGAGAAACTTCTCAAGTTCAACTTCTGTTCGAATAAAATTTATTCACCATTTTCCTTTTTTACGCAACTCCGGTTTCTTTGCGCACATCTCATGTAGTTAAATCATTTTACTTTTCAGTTTTCAGAATTTTCACTTTTTAATCTCAGTATTCGTTCAGATTCAAACTAGAAAATAATTTAACCAGCTGAAGATTGGGTATGACGAGTTGAAAGATAAAATATATCCACATACATAGAATTCCTGATGGAAACTGGTTCAATCCAATTCCAGTATTTCAGAGGGCAAAAAAAATAGGCAATGCCACCAAGCATGGATCCTTGAACAACTATCTTTAAATGCTTTCATACATTATTGATGGTCAATTTTAAAATGGCGGAACAAGGACCATGCACGTTTCGAGAATAAAAATTAAGAAGGAATTTTATTTTGCCCTTCAATTGGAAAAGATCATGAGTTTAAGACTTGAGACACCAGTTTCGCACTACTTAAAACCTCTGGCCTGGTACACGTGAAGCTGGCTAGGATAACCTTAAAAATGGGGGGAAAATAAATAAACAAATATATCAAGAAGCAATATTACTAAATATGGTCACACGTTGAAATGGCCCTGATAAATCATTTACAGAATTACAAGAACTTGAGTTTCACTAATTTGAGAAATTGTCGAGTTCAGCGTCGGACAAAAAGACAAGTGCGTCGGTATTTAATCCATATTTAGATGCTCAATGCGCTGACCTCCAAACTCAACTCTTACTATCAAACATTCTACCAAAAGAGAATCCATTGTCCAGCTTTCGAACTATCATAGACTACCACAACCAGAGACCGAATAACTCAGAACTACACCGAGGATGCCCCCTCTTTTAAAAAGAGGGCCAACTTTTACGAGTAAAAAATAGAAAAATGTGAGCATGTAATCAACATGGAAATCTACCTCGAGCACAACCCAAAAGGAAAGAGGTTGCAACATTTACTGTTCAAGCCAAATAAAGTAACAAAGGGAAATGGCAAGTTATCATTGACTGCAAGTGGCAAGCACCCCCAACACGTACAAATGCAGACGACACGGCACAAATTCTAAGACCTAAAGGTGAGAGGAAGGTAAGATTAACGATTAAACAAATTCTAAACCAAAACTGAATCTGAATGCTGGAGCGATATGCTTTCATACTTGGGTCCATCAAATCAAGGGGAATAAACATGAGAACAAAATCACAAAACACCATCAGTCAGAAACAAGCAATGCATTACATTCTAGATAAGCAACACTCACCTGATAATTCAACCTACCTTTAGCAGCAATTTGGAGAATATCCACTTGCCTCTATAAAGACATTCACACAGCTCTAATCAATCCAAAGCCATAAGAAACTTTTGCCCACCAAGTACACAAAGGATAAAGAGTAGAAAAGGGGGTATTGCTAAAAGTATGCGAACAACCTACCTCTGTTTCCATTAGAGAATAAATCCGTGAATGCAATAAAATAAAAAACTCTCCCATCAGAATATTAGAAGTACATAAAATGCTCTGCTGCAAGTTTAGTATGGGCGCGAACGGTTTCCACCATGATAATTCCTATTTGGTCCAGAACCACCACCGTCTCTGAAGTTGTCTCTACGTCGGTCGCCTCCAAAGCCACCTCTACCACCTCCCCTGTAAAACAAGTAGCGATCAACTCCAGAGAGTATAGCATTTCCGTAGCAAGATGTGTAATTAATTATTCTCCAAAACCAAATTTCAGATATACAGTGAATGCAAGAAACAGTGCTTAATTTAGGGCCAAAAATTAAATCAGTATCATGTATTATATGAAGAGACTAGATCAACTACTTGAATACCCTGAAATGTTTATGATGCCGTCACAAATTACCTTAATGTCATACAAGCTAATGAGGTTTAACTATAGAAGTATAGTAACTTTAGTGACTCCATAATTAGAAAATAAATTAATGTCCACCAAAAACAAATGGAAATTCAAACTTAGAGAACATACAAGCTAAGGGCACTAATTCAATTAACTGGAAAGATAGAAGTAGAACTAAATAACTCGGGAGTTGCAGAAATGTCCTCCCAGTGCTGAGCCAGATACAACAGAACCCATCAAACCAACTACAACTAATGCACATTTAATGGCCTGAAGAATAGACTCACTAAGGGCATTAGTTCTAAATAATATTCAGCTGAACCCGCTAATTCCCTTCAGTCTCATCTGCACAAACTTAGTATCAGTAAGACAAGAAATGATGCAACAGAGTACTTGCCTTCTGGTACCAGTTTCATGGGGAACGAGGTATTAGTTTCACCTTGCTGACAGTTGCCGACAGGTATTGGTTTGACAAGACCCCATGCAAGGTTATTTTGCAGAGGAATTTCTTCACAGGACTTCAAATAATAGTTATACAACGGTCTAACATTATCAACTCTAGAACTTTAGACTGAGAATCACCATCCTAGTTCTCTATCCTCAGCTCCTTCACCAAGAAGGGCGAACTATAATACCCAGGGTCCTTATTCTCCTCCATAGAATATCAAATCCAATCAAACAAATTATATATCAAGAGAACCTACTTTCTATCAATACATACATACATACATAATCTAACATCCCCACAACAACATTACTTTACAAATATATCCCATTCTAGCAAACATAAAAAACTACATTCGATGTGCATAGATCAAAAAGTAGTTAGTTGTAAATATACTCCCAAACATCTAAATCCTTTCTATCTAAACATATCCCTGATTGCATCACAGCATAGTTGATTGTAGCATGAATGTAATGCATGTTTAAGCTCAAAATTTTACTTAATAAGTTTATTTAACAATATGAAAGATGCAAAATATATATTTATTTTTGTTACTCAAAGATAAGAAATGAATTAAGTTATTTATTTTGAAACAAATTTCTACTCTGATATCAGGATAAGTAACTTTTTTACTTGTAAAAATAAAATGGAGTATACTAGAAAAAGTAAAAGTTTAACGCACTTTTAAGTATAGACAAACATGTTTTAGATTCTCATTAAACACATAAAAAATTTAAAAAAAAAAAAAAATTAGAGGAAAGAAGGATTACCCAGAACCATATGAAGGAGGACCCTTTGGAGCTGACTTCTCAGCCATTATGACACTAATTTTGTGACCTCTCATTTCATGCACTGTTAAGCCAAACCATGTCAACAATACAAAAGCATAAAAAAATTCCAAACACCAAGATAACAGACAATCAAGTTCTTACTATTGAAAAAGCCACCAGCTGAATGTGCAGCAGAAGGATCTTCATAGGACAAAACTGCATCTCCTTTGCTGTTTCCAAGTTCATCTGTGTATATTTTTATACTCCAGGGCCACTGGTCCTTGTAGCCTCGCTTTTGCTTGATTCTTGCTACCTAGTTCATCACAAAATTTTGAAGAGAAAAATAGAAGATGAGATGATACATATATAACTGCTTAAAAGGATACTAATATTACCCAGTTTATTTTATTTGTAATAACACAAAAATGATGTCCACACAGTACACAGAATGTCAGTCAAGATTCGGCGGTAACAGTTCCTAATGCCCTCAAATATAATCCAGATAAATAACACAGAAATTTATGCACAGACATTAACCCTAGAGTACATATGGCCACACAATAGTGCACAGCAAGTAAATTAGTCATGTTAAATAGTTGTGCATCCACTCATGCATAGCAAACAATTAACAAGGCAAAGAAATTTCCACATTACTTGTCCAATACTTCCAAAAAGATCTCTAAGCTCGTCAGTGGTTACGTCTGGCGGTAAATTCGAGATATAAATTCTTGCGTTGTCACAGGAGTCACCACAATTTTCATCACACTGCTTGACTGCTGTTGGAGCCTCAGTTTGAGCACTACCATAACCTCCAGATGGGTTTCGAGAATCAACTCCATAGCCACCAGGTGGGCCACCTCGTCCCCCACCACGGCTATCACTACGTGCATCACCACCATAACCAGCTGGAGCACCATATGATGGAGGATATGATGCAGGGCCACCAGTATAGCTTGCAGGTGGAGGAACTGCATCAGGAGCATAATTAGGGCTTCCACCATAGGCACGAGGAGGTGGGGGGGTAGTTGTTACCCACTCCATTATAAGATGCAGGAGGAGCAACAGGAGTATCCTGTCCATAACCACTATCATCTCTTCCTTGACTACCACCATAAGAACCACCTCTACTATTTCTTCCACCATAATCATTACCACCCCTACCACTTCCACCGTCATAATAATTACCACCTCCTCCCCCACGTGCATTTCCACCACCACCACCTCTACCCCCACCATCATCAGAACCAGCAGGAGACGCTGCACCACATTTATTACACTCAGTTCTTCGAGCAAAGTTCAAATTCCCACACCTATTCAAGGAGGTTAAAAATCAATTACAATTAACAAACAGAACTGAAATATCATATCCATTTTACTCTCTTAGTCAAAAGTCTTATAACACAAATATGCAAGACATTCAACATACCAGAGATTTGAGCATAATGATTGGCATGAGATGCAAATTTGAGGTACAAAATCCATAGAGCTAGCAAAGAATTGAATAGTTTGAAATTGTGATAATGCGAAAAGTGTAGTTCCTTGATGAAGTTTATTAATAAAGGAAATAATATCTTAAATCCCCTTTTGATCCCATCACATGCAACACCAGTGAGTTACATCCATGCAAGCCAGAAAAGATACAAAATCTGTGTTTTCTTGAATAAACTAAAAAGCTTAACTTAGGAAGCACAAGCAAAAAAAAATCTAATCTCCTGTAAAGACTCAAATTGGGTACTGTATTGGCGTCTCTCACGTTTAATATAAATTATACAAACATAATAACACAAATTCATATAATTTTCCTTTAATTGTATATTTATTATATAGATATAAGTTTTCCGTGTGAACCCACAAGTGATAAGGGACCGTGAAAGGGGAAAGGGAAAGGGCCAGTAATTGTTATTCCCCGAGGGACCTGGCTTTGCCCATTCACAAGGACTATATTCTATTTCCAAATTATGAGCTCTTTCTTTCTTCATTGGGTGAGTTGGGATTAGAAGAAAGTCTCCGTAGAAAATTAGTCAAGTTAATAGTACGGTAAACAGGAGCAAAACGGTATGCAATAAATTAAAGCCAGTTCCATGTGAACTACGTTACCCTGGATTAGGGCATCGCCAATCGCCTTCCCTGCCACTCCCACCACCTCTGCCGCCGCCACCACCACGTCCCCCCCGCGATCTCCTTGGTAGCCGCCACCGCCTCCTAAAATAATAGGAACAGATCTCAGATAAATAGCAATAAATCACGAAAACACAATGATACAAAGCCAAATCCGAGAAATTCAAATCCAGATATCAAAATAAATAACCAAAGTACTTAGAAAACGAAAAAGAAAAAGAAAACTATCAACTACTCCTATTACCTCCGTATCCCCCACCTCCACCTCCTCCTCTTCCGCCGCCTCTATTACCACCATAGCCACCGCCGCCGCTACCACCATAATTTCCATATCCACTGCCACCACCACTATTTCCTCCCCCATATCCTCCGTAGCCTCCACCACCCATGGGCGGGGGAGCAGATCTATCACCTTCGTAACCGTACGAGCCCGACATCTTCTAGATTACTCTTCGAAAGTTGATTAAAATCTTCTCAATCTTCAAGAATCAATAATTTATTTTCTAGAGAGGGAAAAGAGTGAAAAGAGGAGAGAAAACTAGGGTTCTTGCAAAATGCGTGCGATATATACCTAGTCCACTAAACTGGGAGAAGATATTTTTGACTTAAATGTTTCATTAGTCATCGAACTTTGTTCCATGTCACGAATTACTTACTGAATTTTTAAAAATTATCCTGTTGGCTACCGAACTTCACACCGTCCAACTCCATTACTCACCCAACTGAATATGCTAAAAAGAGGCGCTCACATGACAAACGGGAAATCTACGTGGCCAGTTAAATACTCCCAAATGTTAACTCACTCGCCAACTATGCGTCAAATAAGCATAGCCAAACACGCCTACCTTATTACATTAACCACGCTTTCCATTTCGCGTTTAAACCACCATACACCCCACGAGACTTATTCCAGGGAGAAGGAGAAAGAAGCAAAATCCAAAAATCGCAACCCTAAGCCCCAAATCCAGAATTTCAAGCACCCAACCATTGTTGATCAATCGACGAGCCAAATCGGAGCGTGGATAAACATTAATATTGGAAGTGTTTCATGCCATCGTCGTGCAGGCAGCCAAAGCGATTACATTGTTGTTGAACAGTTAGGTAAGCATAGTTTTTTTCTTTTGGCGTGCGATAAATGTTTGAGTTGAATCTGTAGTTTGATTATTGTATCTTATTATTATGAATGATGTTGAATTTGAAATGCCGAATAATGAAGTGTGGATGAGAAATTTGATGTTTGGAGAAATTTGATTTTGCAGCTATTTACAGTAGACTGAATTGAGATAATGTGAGAATTGCTGTGATGATGTTAGATTTTTTTTTTCGTGTAATGTAATGTAGTGGTCCCAGGATGTTAGATTTTTCTCGTTTGGAGAAATGGCGATTTTGCAGCTGCTTGCAATAGACTGAATTGAGATAATGTGAGAATTGCTGTGATGATGTTAGATTTTTCTCTTTTTTTCGGTGTATAATGTAATGGCCCCAGGAAATGTGGAGAATTGCTGTTCGTAGTGGTCCCAGGAAGGTGGAGTGAAAGCAATGTATAAGTGAGACAACTACATAGTTTTTGTCCGTGTGTAATGTAATTTGGTGGTCCCAGATTAGTTTCTTCATACCTTTTTACTGGATGTGCAAATTAATGTCTAATTAGCCTTTTACTCGATGTGCAGATTTATAGCTGATTATTGATCTGATTTCATTTTCATTTTCAGTTTCATAGTACATTATAATGGGAGGAAAGAACAAATGGATTTGTCATGGTTGTCGGAAGCCGAGCCACTACTTGTTGGATTGTCCGACGAAAAAACCATGCCCAGTATGCGGCAGGGGTATCGAAAAATGCATGGAGGTTGAAAAAAGGACTGAAAACGTAGAACGTCTATTCTTCTGTTGTACAAATGATTGCAATCATTTCAAGTGGCTCGATCCAAACGAATATTGTCAATATCAGAGTCAATCAAGCGCGACGTCAGAAATTGATGAGTTGTCGGGTTTGTTAGACGAAAGTTGCTAAAAATAACCGAAGAAATGGACGTGGACATATCCGTGGAATTTACTTTCCGCAAGGGAAAATGAGATAAGGATAATTAGAAACAAAATGGAGGAGCTCCGCAAATCTTAACCGTTTATGTTATTCTCTAGTTTGTGTAATTCTTCAAAACTTAAATGTATGTTTGTAGACGTCGACCAGACGCTGTGTATTGTACTGCTAATAATTTGTAATCTATGCTTGTACTTCCAATGTGTTTATGTTTTTAATTGAAATACTTCGAGGCATTTATTATGTTTTTGATTGGTCTAAGTGCATTACATTTACCTATCTATTGGCAGTAATTATATTTTATTGAACTTATGAAGTCAATTTCTTTAACAAATATGCTGTTGGACAACAGCATATTTGTTAAAGAAATTGACTTCATAAGTCCAAACCTTCTGTTAATGAAAGATGAAGCAATGAAGGAGTTAAAGACAAAAATATTCAACTATCATTTCTGAAATCCTTACAGATGTCGACTTCAATACATTAAGTACCCTAGACCCTACTCGTTGCCCACATGCAACACATTTCCAGATCCATAGTGTCCCACTCATTGGACAACAAACTAGGTAAATACAAAAAATATGCAACAGTAATGGAGTATCAACAATGTGTAGTACACTGGATTGGTTGCATTTCAAAAATCAAAAAAAAAAAAAAAAAAAAATCGACTGATTGTTTTATCAAGTTGGCTACATCATTTTAGAAGTCCACATCGTCGATAAGAACATGAATCTGAAACGGCTGATTGTAAATTGTTGTTGCTGGACCAGCTTGTAGCCGACTTGAACGTGCTTCACCGTATAACATCGGGGTTGGAACAAATTGGCAGGTCTGATCGTCCCCAGAATTGTGGTTCGACGAAGCTCAATGTCCACTTTCTGGAACCATTTTTCCCTGCAGAATTCAATAATTAACGTTATAAAATTGAAAGAACTAAAGATGAATCTTTACGTAAATAATAAATAGTGAGTACTTACTCGTTCGTTGACCGTTCTCTCGCGCAATTTATGTCAACTGGTTCTATATTACCTTGAAACCAATCCTATCGACGAAAAAAATGAAAATTAGAACACATGAACGGAAATTTCTAGCTGAAAGAAAACAACATCGAACTCACCGCATCCGGAACATCGGGCCTAGAGTGGTATCATTTGTTGTGACCCTGCTCGCCACACACTGAGCATGTCATCTTCAAACATCCCTTTCTTCAAATGTAGGTCTTATCTTGCGAATGCACTATCACATTTTCATCTGCCCCTTTCCTCCGATTTGTTTGTCTCTTTCCCTTTCGCGGTAAAATCCACGAAGGTGGAGTGATATCACGCATATCCAATTGCGGCCATAAACGCATACCATTGATTGGTTGCAAAATATTGTTATAGCACTGCATATATGTCTCAATCGTGTAGCAGCTGTGAACGAAGTCTTCTGGATCATTTCTACAATCTCTAATTACTGCTACTACATGCATGCAAGGAATGCATGTAAGCTCCCATTCTCTGCATGCACATGTTCTTTCATGTAGATCGACAACATAAGTCCCAAAGCTGCATTCAACTTGCCATTTCGGACCACCTGAAAAGTGTAATGTGCATTCACGTGATTTTTTCAGCATTCTTGTGCAGTTTTTTCTTTATCTTCGGACACAAGCGACCATGACATCTCATCATTATGTCTCAATGCTTTCGAATCCTATTCATGAAGCTTAGTTGTTGTGATGTTAACAGCGACAAAATCATCTTCTCTCTATCACTCCGCAAAGTTTTATTTAGCCCCTGTTTGGTAGTCATTTTTCTCAAAATGTATTTTTCTCTCTTCTTTTTTAACCACACATTTTTCAATAAAATAATATTACACGCAACTTTTCCTCAATTTTTAACCACACATTCTCCATCAATTAACGATTCAAAAATGCATTTTCTCCCCCACAAATTGGCTACCAAACAGGGACTTAGCATACAAGGCAAAGCTAATTTAACACACAAGACCTGGCAGGCCTTGTGTGTTAAATATATGTTTTCAGCCTGGCAGGCCTTGCGTGTTAAATATATGTTGTCAGCCTTACTTTAATTTTTTTTGTTTTGTTTTTTGTTAGTTCTTTACCTATAAAATACGGGTTTCGTTTCATACTTCATATGCATTGCACAATTGATATGCAGAAAGAAAAAACACTTCATTCATATACACTTCACAATTATTTTCTGAGACTTGTTTATATCTTTCTATTGAATTTTCTGGTAAGTCTTTCTCTTATTTTTTTTTTTAATGTGTTGTGTTATATATAAATGTACATTTTTAATTTGTTTAATTGCGTAACATGCTTTTTATTTTATTTTTGTTATAATTATAGTAAGTTTTAAATATGTCAATGTTTAAATTATTTCACAAACTAAATAATTTTTCATATTAATTTTTAGGAATGGATGGGGATGACAATGTATTTATTCCACAAGTGAATATTGGTGCGATTCCGATATTCGGACATGAATTTAAAACGCTTGATGATGTGTATAATTTTTACAATGAGTATGCGGAATTAGCTGATTTTAGCATACGTATTGGTAGTAGCCGAAAGAATCTACAGACAAATGAGCTTGTCTGGAAGTCGTATGTTTGCTTTAAACAAGGTCAAAAAGATAAGTCCTATCAGATGAAACTCAAAAATTTGGTGGCCCGTTCTGGTGAACGAAAGCGTGGGAACTCACGTTGTAGATGTGACGCAGAGTTAACAGTTGTAAAACATCAGACGTCTATGTGGGTTGTAAGCCATTTTGTCGAGGGACACAATCATGCACTATCTACACCAAGCAAAACGCACCTACTACGCTCACATCGACATGTTTCTGCAACCAAAAAAGCGCTTGTTGACCAATTTTCACAAGCCAATATTCCCAGCTATCAACAGATCAGACTTATAGAGATAAATGCTGGTGGGCCTTCTTCATTGGGCTGTAATGAGCAAGATATCAGGAACCATCGACGAGATCGACGACGAGAAGCCATTGGACATGATGCAGAAACATTGATTGCGCATTTTGAGTTGGAAAAAGAAGGTGTCCTAGCTTCTACTACGCTTATGAGACTGACGATGATGGTGTGTTTGCTCGTTGTTTCTGGGCTGATGCAGAGTCTATGAGTTCTTATATTTACTTCGGAGATGCTGTCGTTTTCGACACAACATATAACACAAACAAGTATTCGATGGTGTTTTGTACCATTAGTTGGAGTAAATCATCATCGGCAAACTACTGTTTTCGAATGTGGCTTATTGAGTGATGAAAAGATCGATTCATTTATTTGGTTGTTTTTTAAGTTCGTCAAATCAATGCCCACCCCAACGGGCCCCCGATGTGTTTATTACTGATCAAGATGCTGCCATTACTAGAGCATTTGGTGAGGTTTTTCCTAACAAAGTTCATAGGTTCTGTCTGTGGCATATTCTAAACAAGTTCTCAGAGAAGATGAGTCTTGTGCTGTACAAGGAATTATACCACGGCTTGATGAGTATTATTAAGCAGTCGGAGTCCCCAGAGGAGTTTGAATCCCGTTGGGCTGATGTGATGGAAACTACTGATCTTGGTGATAATACGAAGTCGTTGGGTTAGTGCGTACGTGAAGCATATATTTTCTGCCGGGATGTCAAACAATCAACGGTCAGAAAGCAACCACGCGCTCTTTGAAAGATATGTCAATAAGACGGATACATTAATAAATTTTATCACACAGTTTAGCAGTGCTCTAGCTCACCAGCGACATAGCGAATTGGTTGTCAACCACATTGACTTGAATGAGGTGCCCCGTACGATAACAACATTTGTCATGGAAACTCAAATGACACGTATTTATACAAAGATAATTTTCCTGTTGTTCCAAGAGGAATTAGCTCAGAGTAGCTATTACGTTTTCTCAAGGAAATCAACATATGAGGGTGTCAAAACATATATTGTAACGCGTTTTGATACCGGAAAAACACATCATCGCCACCGTGAGCTGACCTACGTCAGGGCCATTAACTTCATAGCATGCAACTGCAAAACATTTGAGTTTGAAAGATATTCATGTCGTCACATGCTCGCATTTATGCTTAAGAAACAAGTGATGTTATTACCAGATCAGTACATACAGGTCGATGGGCGCAAAATGCAAAAGCAACTCCAGTCTTCGAACCAACGACAACCTCAATAGGTGGTCAATCATTGACTTCTCGACATGGGATGCTGGCACACACGGCAGTAGAGTTGGTGGACGAAGGTGCTTTGACTGACGCTCGTACGGCGTTAATAATGGATGGATTTCAGAACTTGAAAATACAGGTAAAAGCTATGGATAATGGAGGAGATGTGGGAATTAGTAGGGTCATTAGCAAGAGCAATGAATGTGCCCAACTCATGGTTGATCCTACTCCGGTTAGGACAAAAGGGTGTGGGAAGATATTGAAATCATCCAAAGAAATAGTCATGTCTCAGTCGAAGAGAAATTGTCGTATTTGTGGTCGTAGTGGATATGACAAAAGAACTTATCTGACATTACAGTCGAGGTTAGTTGATCGATAACTATTAACCGTTGCCATTATTTTCTTTTATTTTCTACTATACTTATATTTAAATTTATTGTATGTGAAACAACTTTAGGAGTCAGCTGGTGGACGAACCGTATCATCCACAGTACTCTTGGGACGATACTCAGGAAGATAGGTACACTGGTATTGCTAGCAGTAATTATGGTGCATTCCATGAGTTTAAAACGATGATGACGACCATTAAACCACTTATTATTGTACTCGTTCGAATTAAATTTGAAGAAAATTTATCTAATTTATGCAATGTCTATTTTATTTTGTCTGAATGTGTTGCAATATTAGTATAAATATCATATGAAATTTGCGGTGTTATTTTTAATATAAAAAATGTAATATACGTATATTAAAAAATTATTAATGCAAAATAAAAGATCAAAATAATACATCAGTCTCATTCTCCTGCGCGCGACGTGCAGGCGAATAGGCTGCGCTTTGCCTTGCATGGCATTTTACCATACTGGCGTTGCGCGTGTTTAAGTATATGTTGTACAACATATATTTTTTTATTTAAATTTTTTTTTTAATCCTTTAATTATTTTGTTTAGCCCCTGTTTGGTAGTCATTTTTTCTCAAAATGTATTTTTCTCTCTTCTTTTTAAACCACACATTTTTAAATAAAATAATATTACACTCAACTTTTCCTTAATTTTTAAACTACACATTCTCCATCAATCAACTATTTAAAAATGCATTTTCTCCCCCAAAATTGGCTACCAAACAAGGACTTAAATTTTTTTATATTTTGATCTTTTTCGTAATGTATTATTCAATCCCATTCTCCTACGCACGACGCGCAGGAGAATGGACTGCGTTTTGCCTTGCATGGCAAATGCAAAGCCACTTAAACACGCAAGACCAGCAAGCCTTGCGTGTTTAAGTATATGTTGTCAAATGGGGGATGACAACCTGTATTTTTTTATTTAAATTTTTTTTTTTGTTAATTTTTTTTTAATCCTTTAAATGTTTTATTTAGTCTCTGTTTGGTAGTCGTTTTTCTCTCTTCTTTTTAACCACACATTTTTCAATAAAATAATATTACACGCAAGTTTTTCTTAATTTTTAAGCACACATTCTCCATCAATCAATTATTCAAAAATGCATTTTTTTCTCCCCAAAATTGGCTACCAAACAGGTTCCTGTATTTTCAAGTTCTGAAATCCATCCATTATTAACGACGTACGAGCGTCAGTCAAAGCACCTTCGTCCACCAACTCTGCTGCCGTGTGTGCCAGCATCCCATGTCGAGAAATCAATGATTGACCACCTATTGAGGTCGTCGTTGGTTCGAAGACTGGAGTTGCTTTTGCATTTTGCGCCCACCGACCTACAATATACTGATCTGGTAATAACATCATCTATTTCCTAAGCTTAAATGCGAGCATGTGACAACATGGATATCTTTCAAACTCAAATGTTTTGCAATTGCATGCTATGAAGTCAATGGCCCTGACGTAGGTCAACTCACGGTGGCGATGATGTGTGTTTTTTTCCCGATATCAAAACACGTTACAATATACATTTTGACACCCTCGTATGTTGATTTCCTTAAGAAAACGTAATAGCTACTCTGAGCTAATTCCTCTTGGAATAACAGGAAAATTGTCTTTGTATAAATACGTGTCATTTGAGTTTTCATGGCAAATGTTGTTATCGTACGAGGCACCTCATTCAAATCAGTGTGGTTGGCAACCAATTCGCTATTTCGCTGGTGAGATAGAGCACTGCTAAACTGTGTGATAAAATTCATTAATGTATCCGTTTTATTGACATATCTTTCGAAGAACGCGTGGTTGCTTTCTGACCGTTGACTGTTTGACATCCTGGCAGAAAATATATGCTTCATGTATGCAGGTACCCAACGACTTCGTATTTCATACATGTTAGCGAACCACTCATTATCACCAAGATCAGTAGTTTCCATCACATCAGCCCAACGGAATTCAAACTCTTCTGGGGACTCCGACTACTTAATAATACTCACCAAGCCGTGGTATAATTCCTTGTACAGAACGAAACTCATCTTATCTGAGAACTTATTTAGAATATGCCACAGACAGAAGCTATGAATTATGTTAGGAAAAACCTCACCAACTGCTCTAGCAATGGCAACATCTTGATCAGTAATAAACACCTCGAGGGCCCGTTGGGTGGGCATTGCTTCAACGAACTTAAAAAACAACCAAATAAATGAATCGATCTTTTTATCACTCAATAAGCCACATTCGAAAATAGTAGTTTGCCGATGGTGATTTACTCCAACTAATGGTGCAAACACCATCAAATACTTGCTTGTGTTATATATTGTGTCGAAAACGACAGCATTTCCGAAGTAAACATAAGAACTTATAGACTTTGCATCAGCCCAGAAACAACGAGCAAACACACCATTCTCGTCAGTCTTATAAGAGTAGTAGAAGCTAGGACACCTTCTTTTTTTCCAACTCAAAATGCGCAATCAATGTTTCTGCATCACGTCCAATGGCTTCTCGTCGCTGATCTCGTCGATGGTTCCTGATATCTTGCTCATTACAGCCCAATGAAGTAGGCCCGCTAGCATCTATCTCCATAATCTAATCTATTGACAGCTAGGAATATTGGCTTGTGAAAATTGGTCAGCAAGCGTTTTTTTGGTTGCAGAAACTTGTCGATGTGAGCGTAATAGGTGCGTTTTACTTGGTGTAGATAGTGCATGATTGTGCCCCTCGACAAAATGACTTACAACCCACATAGACGTTGTCTGATATTTTATAACTATTAATTTTGCGTCACATCCACAACGTGAGTTCCCACCCACGCTTTCGTTCACCAGAACGGGCCACCAAATTTTTTTGTTTCATCTGATATGACTCATCTTTTCGACCTTATTTAAAGCAAACATACGACTTCTAGACAAACTCATTTGTCTGTGGATTCTTTCGGCTACTACCAATATGTATGGTAAAACCAGCTAATTTCGCCTACTCATTGTAAAAATTATACACATCATCAAGCGTTTCAAATTCATGCCCGAATATCGGAATCACACCAACATTCACTTGTGGAATAAATACATTGTCATCCCCATCCATTCCTAAAAATTAATATGAAAAATTATTTAGTTTGTGAAATAATTTAAACATTAACATATTTAAAACTTACTATAATTATAACAAAAATAAAATAAAAAGCATGTTACGCAATTAAAAAAATTAAAAATGTACATTTATATATAACACAACACATTAAGAAAAAATAAGAGAAAAAAACTTACCAGAAAATTCAATAGAAAAATATAAACAAACCTTAGAAAATAATTATGAAGTGTATATGAATGAAGTATTTTTTTTCTGCATATCAATTGTGCAATGCATATGAAGTATGAAACGAAACCCGTATTTTATAGGCAGAGAACTAACAAAAGACAAAAAAAATTAAAATTAAAATTAAAATTAAAATAAGGCTAACAACATATATTTAACACGCAAGGCCTGCTAGACTGACAATATATATTTAACACGCAAGGCCTGTCAGGCCTTGCGTGTTAAATTAGCTTTGCCTGCATAGGCCTTGCGTGTTAAATTAGCTTTGCCTTGCATGCTAAGTCCCTGTTTGATAGCCAATTTGTGGGGGAGAAAATACAATTTTTAATAGTTGATTGATGAAAAATGTGTGATTAAAAATTAAGAAAAAGTTGCGTGTAATATTATTTTATTGAAAAATGTGTATTTAAAAAGAAGAGAGAAAAATACATTTTGAGAAAAATGACTATCAAACAGGGGCTAAACAAAACAATTAAAGGATTAAAAAAAAATTAAACGAAAAATAATTTTAAATAAAAAAATATATGTTGTCAGCTCCAACATATACTTAAACACGCAAGGCGTGCTGGCAGTGGCGGACCCAGGATTTTAGAACTGGTGGGTCCTAAAATGAAAGATATTGAGATGAATGAGGGGGGGGGAGTACGGGGGTTCGGGGGGTAGCACAAACATTCATAATGATGTACAATTAAAATGATAGAAGTTTGAAATACATATTATTTTCCATTCTTAAATTGCTGTAAAAATGAAAAAATTATTAACTCGGAAACGCTCATCCGACCAATTACAGCAGTAAGCTGACAAACTGAAATCAGAACTACTTTTTAATTGTGTTAGACTGTTCGAAATCAAATTCAAATATGTAGACAAGAATTTCTATCCAATTTCGAGGTCTCAACCCATGCTACCAAACAGTTTCTTCAACAATTAGACAGATCTACTACAAGAGGTAAAAACACTTCGTTGCTACTGACAATTAACAACCTTAGAAAGAACCAAACATACAACTAAACCAGCAAAACGGACAAAAGAACAACACTTTAATATCAAAATAAATCACAACATTCAACAACTCTCTAAATTCAAATCTTAATTAACTAAAATTCATTTTCAAAGCCAGATTTCTGATTTTTCATCTAAATTTGTATTTATATCTAACATGTTATAATGAAAAATTACAGTATACTTTATAGATGTTATATCCCAAAATCTGTACTTATATCTAACATCTAACATGTTATATCCCAAAATTGTACAGTATTTTAAATAAAAAAAAAAATTGAAAAAAAAAAAAAAAAAATTTTTTTTTGGGTGGGTCATAGGACCCACTAGGTCCTAGGGTGGGTCCGCCCCTGCGTGCTGGCCTTGCGTGTTTAAGTGGCTTTGCCTTGCATGGCATTTGTCATGCAAGGTAAAGCGCAGTCCATTCTCCTGTGCGCGACGCACAGGAGAATGGGACTGTTAGTAAATATATGTAGAGATATTCTAAATTGCTTTTAGGAAAATAATTGACAGATCTTATATTTTTTAAACAATTTTGCAATCAATACTACTCAATAACATAGCTGAAGAAACTAAGAACTAAACACACTAACAAAAAAATTTAAATGTGTTAACCAAAAAATAAGAAATTAAAGGTGTAAAAATTGTTAAATACTGAGAAATTAAAAGACTTCCATTTCATATCCTGCTGCCAATGTTCTAATGTCCTATTTTTGAAGAATTTGATTCCTTGAAAAGAATTCAACTCCATGATTCGACCATGAGCAACTCCAGTACAATCGACATGCCTAAATAGTAAGAAGAAATCTAGTCCAATAATAATCCCATAGTTTAATTAAAGAACAATTAACCCACTCCATTTCAACAAATTAAAACGAATCAAGACATCCCAAAACCAGAAAATTAAGTGGAAATTACAAGCCAGCAGATCTTTGAAAATCACATTTCATAATCCAGGCCCAAAGTTTATTTGTGCAATTTTCAGGTTTCAAAAATATATCATATCTATATATTAAATATTAATTATACAAAATTCATTTCAAAACCCTAATTATACAAAATTCATTTCAGAAATACATTTCACGTCTTCATCTTTCCCCCTCCCTCTATTCATAGGTTCTCTACCTTCCCTCCCCGGCGTCGCACCCACCCCACACTATCCCACCACTGATTTAGCGAGTCACCGGTGTAGAAGGTGACAGGCAGATGGCGCAGCTACGAGAAGCGAGGCAGCGCCTCGAGCTCGGCGCTGCTGTTGCTTCGCGTAGCTGCGTCGTCGCGACTTTCTTTGGGAAATTTTGATTTTTGATTCGATCCATGTGCGGTGATCGGATGTGGTGGTGGTGTTGGTACCGACGAAGCGAGGTGCAGCGAGTGCGGCGCTGCTGCTGCTAGATCTGCGACGCCGTCTCGAAGATTTTGGGAATTTTTTTTTATTCGATCCATGTGCTGTGGTTCGGTGTTCGGCAGTGGTGGTGGTGGTATTGTTGGTGTTGGTGATGCGGTGGTGCGCGGGTAATAATGGTCGATCTATATGGACTGCATATGCGGTGGTGGTGGTGGTATTGTTGGTCGTTGGCGATGGTGGATACGGTGGTGATGGTGATACTGTGGTTGGATACGGTGGTAGGGGGTGCGATGGTTGATTGGAGGTGCATGTGGGTGCCATGGTGGGTGGTTGTTGCAGGTGGTGTTGCAGATTGAAATGGTGGTGTTGGTAGTGGAACTGCTGGTGTTGGTAGTGGCGGTGGTTTGGGTGGGACGGTGTTGAGGTGGTGGCGGTAATGTTGGTGGCGCTGGCCGTGGATGCGGTGGTGGTGGTTCTGCCAGTGTGTAGTGGCTCTGGCGGTGGTTGGTGCTAAATTGGTGGTGGTGGTGGTGGTGGTGGTGGTGGTGGTGTGGCAGGGTGGGGTGGGATAGTGTTTGTGACCAAGTATTGGATTGGGGTCGGGGTCGGGGTTTGATGAATGTGACTAACTATTAAACTATAACCATAAAATTCGATAATATGTGACTAAAAAAATAATCCGTGACCAACAAATTTGAAAATATGTGATCGATCGATAAACTGTGACTTATAAAATTGTTGATTTGTGACCTCGACATAATCCGTGACTTATAAAAATTTTGATTTGTGACTTCGAAATAATCTGTGACCTATAAATTTTTTGATTTGTTATTCGAAATAATTTGTGACCTATAAATTTTTTAATTTGTGACTTCAAAATAATTCGTGACCAACAAATTTGAAAATATGTGATCAATCGATAAACTGTGACTTATAAAATTATTTATTTGTGACCTTGACATAATCCGTGACCTAAAAATTTTTTGATTTATGACCTCGAAATAATCTATTACCTATAATTTTTTTGATTTGTGACTTCAAAATAATCTGTGACCTATAATTATGTAACTGTGACCATTAATTGTATAATTTTGACTTTATTATAATTAATTAATAAAATATTTTTAATTAAAAAATAAAAACCTGATTTTTGCATTTGGACAACTTGGAACATGAAAATTGAAGTGTGCATAATTAATGCCTTACTTTTGAATTCTTCCCGAAAATTAATTCAAAGCCCAAAAACAACAAAAAATCCAATTTTAAGAGAAACCACTTATAAATCAAAAGTAACAACAACAAAAATAAAAAACAGATTTCACCTGTTGAGGATGAGATGAGTGCTTAGGGCTCCATGGAAAGTGCAGAGTTTTACGAGGCGGAGGTTTAACATAATCGGCACCGTGCCTACTACTAAAAGCAAGACCATAAATGAACGAGAAAAAGTGACGTTTGCTGTAGTGTGATGAGGGTTGATGATGGTGATTAAGGCACTCCCATGATCGATTGTTCTTCTTCCTTTGTGGGGGTTGTCTACGAAGAAATTTTGTTGGGATTTATTTAAGCTTGAGAGAGAATGAAAATGAACTAAGGGGTAAAGAGAAACTGAGAAAGAGGTGCTGAGAGCAGCTTAGCACTGCCCTTTTTTTTTCCATTTTTTCTTTTTAAAAAAAATAAAAGAGGGAGGAAGAGCTCCGCATCGTTCGAAGTTCACAAACGGTCCGGAGCTTTGCTTCCCTTTTCTTTTTTTCTTTTTTTCATTTTCACACGCACCGGAGCTCCTTCAATGCTCTTTTTTTTTTTTTTTTTTTTTTCACGATGCATTATTTTATTTTATTTTCACAATGCAACATCCTTGAAAAAATAAAATTGTACGTCAAATTTTTTTTTTTTTTCAAAACGATATATAAATATTGTAGTAAGAGAGGAGATATTTAATTATAAACAGTATTATAGACAAGATATTTTAAGATATTTGAAGATATATATTTTTGAACAACAACTAGCTACAACAGTGTGTGAAATCTCGTGTATATTATTGTGTATTATGTACAGTTAAAATAGAGAGAAATAAAAGTGAAAAGATATTTTTTAATAGTTTAAGTCAACAATGTAGGCTACATTAATTTGATTTGTCTTGATAAACAGTGCAAACCAATTCATCTACAGTAGAGTGTGAAGAGAAGGATTCAAGATGAATAGCAATTTTGTCATCCCTTATTTTAAAGTAAAGGAGGATAACAAGTATTCACTTTTGAATATTGCTCTTTTACCTTATTCTCCTTACCAGGAATATTGTGTATATGAGGATGAATATATAGAACGATATGAAATAACTTTACAAATGCACAAGAACAAAGATAATTGGCAGAGAAAATGAGAATTCACTAAAATATGTTGAAAAAATACAAAGATATTATATTTACAATATTGTCTAAATCACAATAAAGAGCTAATTATATATAGGGCTAGACAAAACTTTTGAACTGATTCGGACCCGACCAAAACTAAACAAAATCAAGATATTCTTCTTAAATCAAATACCCGAACGGATATCTGAATAAAAAATCGACGAGTTTAGTTTCGTTATCGACTCTAGACCAAGAACGGAATAATCAAATAAGAATCGAATCTTCCTAATCTTTTGAATTATCCTAAATAAGCCAAATTGTTTTATTTTTTAAATAAATTTGTTAACCAATTAATTTGACTCAAACCCAAAATATGATTTTCCTATTTCTAATTTTCAGCATAAGTCCAATTTAATCAAATTGACATAAATCTTACCCAAATCTATTATTCTATCGTAGTTCTTGTTCTATAGTTTTGGAGAAAACGAATTGGAAGCTCAATTATATCTCTTCATTATTGTGAGCTCGTTTTCTTCTTCTTCATATGATTTTAACAATCAAATATAGGAAGAACTTAACAAAGAAAAACGTAAAAGATACATAAAATTGGACTACGTTATTTTGTAAGACTTAAAATTTAGCATATCACTAATTAATTATTGTATGGAACTCAAGAACCAAACCGAAAGAAATTGAACGGTTTCATAATTAAATTTGGACCCAACGATTCCATTTACTAAATACACGAAAATTCGTATTCGATTTATAACCAAATCGGGTCGAACCATGTTCAACCCTAATTTATATATAGAAAAAATGTTTCAAACCCCAAAGTTATATATGGAAAAGAATGTTGAATGCGCATTTAAAAAGGCAAACGGTAGAATGAATCGTCACTTGAGTGCCAAGCGGACGAATCGTCACTCGAGGGGCAAGCGAACGACGACTTCACCGCTCGAGCGGTAGGCTGACACTAAGTGAGCGCCAGCTAACTTGCTTTCGGCAACAAGCGAGGATGCGCCGTAAATTTCTCCCTGGTCCATATCTTGATAACGTCAAATTGAACACAAATTCTGAACTCTGAACTCCCAAATTGAATTTCAACTAAAATTGTAAAATAGACATCGAATAGGATTCCCAAATAGCATTACGAATAAAATTCAGATCCGCCTTAATTATTAAAAAACTCCACATTGACATGAACAAAACTTTAAATATTCTCCACTGTGAGAAATAATAATTAACTCTTCAACAAAAATACCAAACAAAATTCTCTATCAAAATTTCCAACTAAAAAACCAAAGTTAATTAGCACAAAACGACCCTGTCTTTGGAGGGTATTGTGAATACTGTCTCTACCTTTCATTTCTTGGCATTTATGCCCCCACTTTCAACATTTTGTGCTTTGAATGTCATTTTCACTGTTTTTTGACGATTTTACCATTCATTCAATTGAAACAAAAAGAAAAGAAAAGAAAAACAATAGAACAAATTACAATTATATGCCCAAACGTTTTAAAAAGTGCAAATAACTCACCAAACTCATTCTTCCCACAACTCATCCCCACCCCACCGCCACCTGCAAGCCATTTTCAAGCCACCGAATATTTTCACCAAAACCATCTCCTAATCAACCCCTAACATACCTACACAAATTTCAGCCCCAAAAAACAACAAAATTGAACCAAAATTCGGCCAAAAAAAAGCACCGCCGCCCAAATTGCTGATGACCCATAAGTCGAATAGCTGTGCCATGAAGAGTGGATGCTAGCTCAGGTGGTCCGCGATCATGGGGACCACCACCGTGGCCGAAATTTAGATTTTCCAGCCATGACACGTTTCAAAAAAACAACTGCAAAGTTTGATTTTCTTTATTATTTGATGTAATTAGAATATGAACGGATGCGTGTAGGTGAGTTTAAGGGATTTGTGGAGTGTAATTAACACGAGCATCCATGGATTGGGTCGAAATTGGAAGAAAACCCAAAAATTGGCCAAAAAACAGCCACCGTCGTCCAAATTGTTGATGACGTATGAGTGGAATAGCTGTGTCATGAAGGAAAGATGCTAGCCCTGGTGGTCCGCGATCATGGGGACACCACCATTGACGGAATTTGGATTTTTCGGCCGCGAACAAGCTGTTTCGAAAAATGGCTGTAGATTTTGATTTTCTAGTGTTATTTGCTGTAATTGGAACACGAATGGATGCTTCTAGGTGAGATTGAGGGACATGTGGAGTGTAATTAACATGGGCATGCATGTATTGGGTCGAAATTGGAAGAAAATCGTACATGAAGGCTATTTTTTTGGCCGAATTTAGGATCAATTTTGTTGTTTTTCGGGGTTGGAATTTGTGTAGGTATGTTAGGGGTTGATGAGGAGATGTTGGTGCAAAAATTCGATGACCTGAAAATGGCCGACAGGTGACGGTGGGGTGGGGGTTATTTGCACTTTTTAAAACGTTTGGGCCTATAGTTGTAATTTGTTCTATTATTTTTCTTTTCTTTTTGTTTCAATTGAGTGGAGGGTAAAATCGTCAAAAAAGTGAAAATGACGTTTGACGTATGAAATGTTGAAGGTAGGGGGTATAAATGCCAATAAATAAAAGATACGGACGGTATCCATAATACCCTCCAAAGGTAGGAACGTTTTGTGCTAATTAGCCAAAAAAACAAAATTTTTCACCTCTACCACAAAACGCAACTAGGGCAAACTCAATAACTGAGTATCAATTGAATTCCAAGAATTGCTTTGCATGATTACCTTGGATACCAAAGTTGCTCGAATTATCATTACGAGCAACAAAAAATCACAAATGATTTAATAATAACCAAACAGGGCAAAAATAAGCTCTGTAACAGAATCAACACTCCTAACTGCTTCAATGGAAGGTTTTTGGCTAGAACAAATACCTTCAATCACATTCAAAGAAAAAGCAACTAAATCAGCATCATCAACCTATGTGAAGGCCTAATAACATGGGTGTGTCTCTAGCAATTGAATATAATGGCATCGTTGGTAATGGTGGCAAAGCAGAATTATCCGTAACTTCTGAACTTGATTGAAATGTATTCTTCAATGTAGACCCAAACTAAACTTCGACGTAAGTGAACCAAACTCAAAATATACTTTAGTGCCTGAATTTTCCTAATTGATCTTAAAAAATTCCATGGAACCATGCAAGACATATAATTGGTACATTCCCCGTCCCTTTATTACAACACGGGCACTTTTACTAATTTTTAGGACTCCACCTTCACCTATATATTTATACAATTTCAAATCAATAATAGTCAATGGGATAAGATTTCTCTTAAAATCTGGAATAATCCTATCAAATATCTTAATTTTGACCACTTCAATACCAGCTAATATCCTACAAGGTGTTTTATTACACATTACCACAACATCTTTTGAAATTATTTCATATGTAGAAACAAATCTCGAATGGGACATACATGACAAGTGCAAATTATATTAAGAATCCAATCCTCGTTAGATTTGGAGTCGCCATAAAAAATAATCAAAAGTTCTCCATCTTCATGAGAATTTTTTTTAATACTGGCTTCACCTGAAGTATTTGATTGATTTCTCTTCTGATTAGTTGCGGCCACTTTTTCTTTATTCTACAACTTATAGTAATCATTTATCATGTGCACATTCTTCTTACAATAATTACAAATTTTTATTACTCAAATTATACCTCAATTTTACCCTTGCATAACCACTATCAACAATAAGAAATATCCATGAGCCTTAGATCCAATAAAATACTTCATATTTTCCTTTGAAAATAGAGTATTATAGACTTCTTCAATAGTGAAAGTAAATATCATGTCTTTAAAAAAATATGTATGAAGCGGACAACAAAAACAACAGAATAAAACCAAAATCCTCTTCTTCATATTTAATCTCCAAGATTTTCAATTTATCGACGATTTCCTTAAATGTTGATAGGTGATCTTCAAGTTACGTACCAAAGGATGAATATATGGCACAATATAAAGTAAATATCGCAAACGCACGAGAGCAAAAGATAATTGGTAGAGGAAATGAAAATTTACTAAAATATGAAGAAAGAATATCAAGATATTGCATTTTCAATATTGTCTAACTTGTCTAAATCACAATGAAGAGCTAACTATATATAGAGAGCTTTCAAATCCTAAAAATAGAGTTTCGGGTGGAAAACAATGCTAAAAATACATTTAAAACAAGCATTGGACAAGAGAATCGTCGCATGAGTGCTAGGCGAGCATCAAGAGGGAGACGACTCTGCCGCTTGCTCGGTAAGTGAGCGCCAACTTCCTTACTTTGAGTGCTTAAACGGGAATCAGGCGGGCAACGAGTGGGAATGCGCCATAAATTTCTCTCCGGTTCATATCTTGACCTCTTCAAATTTATCGTAAATTTCAGACTCCCAATTGAACTCCTAAATTGAATTTCATAAATTTCGAATAGAATTTTCAAATAGCGTTTCAAATAGAATTCAGGTCACACTCTAATTTTAACAAAGAGTTTGTTGACTTTCTCTCACACTAGGGTGACTCTGTGTGTGCGCGCGTATATACAGACCACACACACTGACACACATATGTGTGCGCGTGCATGTATGTGTGTGTATATGCATAAATGAACAATATTAGTAATATTCCAAAAGACCTCTCTAGGTGATCTTCTTCTTCCTCTCTTTTACATTTTCTTTCATTTTTCTGGTTTATTCTTTAGAGCTATAAGCATTACTTTACAGTTGAAAAATACATGATGTCCTTGTTGAAAAGTTAATTACACACGATTACATAAGTTTAAGTGAACTTTTTTAAAAATCGAAATAAGTTTGGGAGCATGGACCATGATTTCCGTCATCGTCCTCCTGATTCTCCTACTAATCAGAAACTCTCAAACAATTCAAAGTAGGGGCATGGAAGACACATCAATTTGCCATCCCTAAGTATTGCATACAGGGAATGCTTTGGAAATAATCGATTAGCGGGTGCGATGGGGTTTGCTAATTTTTTCTTCTTTTTTAACCCTTTTGTTGGCCTCCACTTTAAAGCACTTCATTAATTTACCCCTCAAAATATCAAACATGTGAAAGTTGCATGATTACTAACAATTTTTTTCGGTTAAAATTGTGTTCTGCGACATGATTAAATTTAGTAATAAATATTTTTAGTAATTAAAGTTAAAAAAAAAATATAGATTAGAATTGTCTACTTAAGACATAAGTAAATTTTGTAATCAATATTTTTGGTAATTAAATTTAAAAATAAAAAGCATCCTTGGGTAAAACTGAAAAAATGTGAAAGAGCTTAAAACAACTCCTCCCCCAGCATCTCTGATTTAAAAAAAATGAAAAAAAAAAAAAGGGAAGGTAGAATTAACTTTCAGTTCAATTTTAAAGCATGTCAAGAATGTTTGGGAGTTGTATAACTAGATAAAAATTAGCAGTGAATAAGTATGAAATACTTATAGAATTAACAATATATGTGAATAAAAAATAATTTGACTAATTATAAATAGATCATGCTACACTTAGTTACACCATCTTACTACATGGATGATTTACTACTTACAATAGAAAATGGAGACCACATTGTCCGATTATTTTATTCAAGCGGGCCTGCATGCAATGTGAGTGGTAAGTCATCTTGTAGTAATTCATTTTGTATATTTAGTTTAATCCAATTATAAATAGATTATAGACGAGACAAATAAGTGCTATCTTTTTTTCCACAGTATTTTTACTTCTTCTTAAGGCTTTGCCAAACAAGTATATTTCTTATTTAGAAAGAAACTTGATTATTTTACTTAATAAGTAAAAAAAAAAAGTAACGTGTCAAACAATAAGTTACTTAAAAGTAAGATTAAAACTCTCAAGCTTAACAAAACATGCTCTAAATTTAAAACATGGAAAATGCCTAATGTACATGCCCTTTTCCTACAGATGTTTTACAGGCCCCTCACTGTGTGGGGAGCCTACATGTATTAAAAAAAAAAAATTGTGGAGCCCACGCATGTGTCTGCCCCTGTACAGAGCCTCGTTATCAGGCCCTGTACACCAAGCAGCTCTCTTTAAAACATCGATCTTGCTACATGTACATTCGGGATGACATTCTCCTCACAATAGGAAGGCCATGATTATTTTATTTGGAGCATGGGTCCCCCCTTCTTGTGAGGGGGAATGTCATCCGGGATTACAAATAGCAAAATCCTTAAAACATAGTAACAAGTGAACCCTGCTCCTGCAGTCTAACATAAACTCGATAAAAGTACAACCTGTTCATGTTGTACTTCTATGCTTACATGAAAATCTTGAACATAATGGCTAATTTACCATAAACCGTACTCATGTGACTAGCATAAAAGGCTATTTTTCATAACTAAGAGCAGTAAATAAAAATTTTAAATTTTGATAAAAGAGAAATGATGGAAAATCACTGGATTCTGATGACCAAAAAAGAAAGATAAACAGACTTCAGTTCGATCAAAGAGCGACAAAAAAGTAAACATACAGGCGTTCGTCTGCATAATTCAACTGAAATTATCTCCAATTGTCTCTTAATAAATACAACAAAATCGTTACTGTTGGTGAAAAAATCCAATGGAAAAGTGTGTGCCTGTGTAGGACTGAAAGTGAGGTCCTTAATTCAACAACAAATCGGCAACTATTGACTGATGGATCTACAGTTGTAATCAATCCCAAGCTCCCAAAAGCACAACTCTCAGCCTTTTGATCATGCTGCTGATAATAGCTGTTAAATGCATAAGAAATATTCCCAGGCCAACTGAGATTGAAACAGGAACCGCCAGGTGACAGTGCACTGCAGTCAGCAGCAGAACACGCACCTAAAGCAAGTGCAGTTGCATTAGACAGGTCTTGGTTATTGTTTACTACACACCATTTAGATGACAGGTACGGGGCATCTTGTGCATTCACGAGTTTTCTTGACCCCTGGCCCAAATCAACTTGATACTTAGCCTGGCCATCAAAAGTGAACACGCCCCAGTGCCTCTCAAAATTTCCCAAGGCTATGCTTCTCTGATCCTCGTCTAAAAGACTGAAAATGTATGTCTCTGTCGGAAGATCTTGAGGGCTCGGATTCTTTCCTGATCTTGTATGGAGGTGGTCCATAAGGCCTTTCATAAATTCTTCAGCATGGGCTGAAGTAGCATTGGCGGCCCCCATCTGTTGGCCAACCAATTTGTCCGATGATAATATCTATAAGGGGAAAACCCGCTTTGGATAGTGCCGTGATGATTGTATCATAGCTCCACTGAAAGCTGTTTCTGTAGATCTTGTGACTATCATTTCGAGGGTGTGCACTTTCTCTGAAGAGAGCAAAGTTGAGGGAAATGTTCTTGTTTTCATTGTGACTTTGGAAAGGAGATATGGTCACAAAGAAAGGAGATTGGTGCTTGCTCAAAAATGCAAGAAGTTCGATCATGGTTTTATTGACATCAGGCCTGAAGTGTCCCTTCGATGGAAGGCCAGATTCAGACCGGAACACATCGTAACTGCAGGGGACTACAACTTTTACCTTGTTGGCCAAGTTAGCTTTGACTAAAGCTGTATGGATGTTGGTAGCTGCTCCAACAACAAAGGGATAGAATTGTACGCCATAGCTTTCGAGGAATGGCTCATCACCAGCAGCGATGTACCTGCATAATAGTTTGGTTGACAGCATAATGTGATGAAAATCCAACACAATTACAATTTGGTTGCAAATGGAAGGAACTTATTGGAGGGGGAAAAAAAGGAAATGCAAAATAAAATCAATAATCACTGAGGAAATTTGAGACTTAACTTGAACATTTACAAACACAGCAATCAAACTGCAGGCATATTTTTGCTCATTAGCAAAGTTACAATTCCTGAGAAAAAAAAGAATCTTATTTTTATGCTTTCTTTAGACTGGCACATGTAGAATGCAATTACATAGTAGTGCCAATTTACATTCTACCGGTCCAAGGTGGTAACATTATTCACCCAATACATGCACATAAATAATCCTTCAATTCAAAATGAAAAGGACATGGACTTTTGAGTTCACTATTATAATAAAATGTAGTGAATGAGAGATGCAAAGAAGAGCAGTTAAGCAATCAACATCAGTCAGTAAGGAATTACTACTGTAAGATTTCATAGTGGTGCGTGAGTGAATCCTTAATTGTGGTTGTGAATTGAGTTCTGAATGAAGATAAAATTATTGCAGGTCGCCGAGGAGCTATTATCAAATTATAACCATAGTTGAAGACTGAATTTCTATAAATACATAACCTAGTCCTATCTCCAGCCATCCAAGAGAAATATGAAAATTCATCTAGTACAATACACAACAAAGAGAAGGAAACGAAGCAAGCTTCTTCAACAACTGATATGCAATTATTTGGTCTCTCCAAAATAAAAGGGACAGGCATGTACCGAAAATAGAAGATCCTTTGGGACTACTCCCAATAGATTTGAGTACCAGATTTTAAAGATTTAGGATAAGCTTTTGTCTTTTAGATATTTTTTCTGTCTCTCTATATAGATAATATTTGTAATAATCGTATCCCTGCTTATACTGTAACCATGTAATTTCACTCAAAAATATACACACAAAGTACTTTTTTTGCATTCAAGGTATTATAGCCAAGATCCCGTTGAAATTAACATTGCATTATATCGTACTTCATGTCTTCATTTCTTATTATTAATGGGATGCAACATATCTACCGAACACAATCCTCTATAGCGAGTCAACTATCCACCTTGTTCCTATCATTACTAAAGGAACATTCCTTTATATTTCGAATTAGTTCTACTAACCGAAATGCTTTAGATTCAACAATACTTTTTTTTTCAAATTTCTAACACACAATTTAACCTCTTCTAGTCATCTACTAAAACTATATCATCAACCAACAAACCAAATACATCAAGAATCTGATCTTTAATATCTCATGAACTCATATTGAACTGATTAAACACCAATTTATTAATCCAAAATCCCTTATTTGGTGAATACTGAGTTAGGATATGGAAGCCAAAAAAATTTATAAAGCCATTACCAGAAGCACTTCCACACTTTGTATAGCTATTCTAGAAACAGTTATGCATCAAATGAAGCTGCACAATTTCTTTCACAGATTCTAAAAGATTAAATAGATGAATGCCATGAAAAATCTGTATAAGCCTCTGCTCATTAAGGACAGGTTCTACATTGACATGCCATTATTAGTTTGCTTTAAAATTCTCCGTAAAATGAGGCAAAAGGAGAAGTAAGAAATAACATACTCTATTTGTACTCTTGAAGCGCCATCGGAGATGAAGCGGGTTAGATTATCGTGTACCCAACTCTCTGCCGCCTTGAGGGAGGAGTTTAAGCTACGAAGCATAGAGTTGGGAATGCCGACCGTTACCAGAATGTTGGAACCCGAAAGTGACTCGAGAACAAGAGGGTCAGCATCAAATAGCTTGACTTTGTTGATTTTGTTAGATTTCAAGAGCTCCACCACTTTTGGAGGCGGCAGAGGATGCGACGAGGCGGTGCCCCAGTTGACTCCAATGGCTTCAGCCTCCGTAGAGAAAAAGGTTAAAATTGACAGTGTTGATAGCATTACTAGTGATAGAATGGGTATGGATAATGGGTTGAGGGAAGCCATTTTCAGGCTATAATGCTCTATTTCTCCAGGCGAAGGACTGGCGGATGGCGTGTGACTGTGTGTGTGTGTGTGTGTGAGAGAGAGAGAGAGAGAGAGAGAGAGGAGCTGGATTTGGGAATTTTGGCCGGAACAGAACTTATTTTTTGTCTCAAATTAACAAAATATAAAATTAATTGGAGATTAAATCCCATCCCGCACTAACTTCATTTTTAACTTTGAGATAGTTAAAAGGACTTCAGTGTCCAGCAAGACACACAATCCCTCACAACGGGATTGAAGACTTTTTTATTGACGCAAACCCTCCTGTTATGAGGGAGCTATAACTTGTACCGTCCTAGTAGATAAATCCTACTAAAAACATCATAAGTTCAAGCATGTTTTGGGTCCCCACTCATGTCCACTTTCCTTATTTTAGAGTTTGTTTGGAGTTATCCTTCTGGCCTTGTCCATATAGCATAAGACCATTTCAAGAAAATTTTCAAACGTGAGATACTCTCTATTTTATAAAAGTTGACCTTTAAAAATCAAATTTCAAAAAACTCTTTACATTACCTTTTTTAACATGTGATGCTTTCAATTTTAAATAGTCAACCTTTCAAATTATGATTCCAGAGATATTTTAGATCAACATTTTTAATTTGGAAAGTGGGTTTGCCAAATCCACTCTTTATAATTAAATGACTTAATAGCACAAAACGTCCATACATTTACCTTGTAGTGTGCAAAATGTCCATACGTTTCAATTTTTAATATTTTCACTTTTCATTGCGAAAAACGTCATTTCGCCTATTTTTAATATAAAATAATCAATATACTATCCTATTTAAATAAAAAAATAAAAAAATAAAGAAAAATAAAGAACAAGTTGCAATCTTACTCTTAAACTTTAAAAAATGCAAATGAGTCCAAAAAAATTATGAAAAAATTTAATAGCACAAAACGTTCCTATGTTTGATATGTAGTGTGCAAAACGTATATACGTTTCAAATTGGTGACAATGACGTTTTTCGCAATGAAATATAGAAATATGGATGAAAATGCAAAATTTTAAAACGTATGGATGTTTTGCACACTACCTAGCAAACATATGGACGTTTTGTGTTGTTAAACTTTATTAAAATATTACGAATAACAAAAAAAAAAAAAAAAACTCTCTCTTCTCTTCTTCTTCAAATGCGGCTGCCACCTTAGAAGTCAAAAAACTCCGGCCAACCATCGCACAAACCGCCGAACCTACATACCACTAGAAAGCCCTCACTCCTCTCTACACATACGACCGAACATCCAACCTTCATGCCAATATATTTGGTTGAAATTGCAAGCCAAAATACCCAACTTGCTAATGCAAATATTGGCAGCACCACCTATGCCAGAGTATCAATATCATTTTCAACACACCAATTGACTATACTCATCAGGGCGCATCTCTTCATAGTCTTAAAACATCAACAAATGCGCAAAATTAAAATTTACAATAATAACTTTTAATTTCTCATTGACAATAACTGACCAGAAATTTTGAGGCATATTAGAATGAAATTGATGGAAGCCCATTGTATAGTAGGTGTGGCGTGATATGACGTAGCCAGAATAGGTGGTCCACGACGGCGGGGAACAAATCTGTTGGCATAAAGGTTTGATATTCGATGGTATGTGTAGAGGGGAGTGACGACTTTTTGATGATATGGAGATTCAGCGGTTTGAGAGGTAGTTGGTCGGAGTTTTGTGGCTTCTAAGGCGGCGGCCCTATTTTGAGAAGAAGAGAAGAGGGAAATATTTTTATTTTTATTTTTAATATTTTAATAACGCTTAATAGCACAAAATTGTCACCAATTTGAAAAGTATGAACGTTTTGCACACTACAGGCTAAACGTAGGATGTTTTGCTCTTAAGCATTTTCATAATTTATTCGGACTTATTTGTAGTTTAGGAGTGATATTGCAATTTGTTTTTTATTTTTCTTTTCTTTATTTTTTTTGTTTTATTTAAATAGGAGGGTATATTTGTCATTTTACATTAAAAATTGGTGAAAATGACACTTTTCGCAATAAAATGTGAAAATATAGGTGAAAATACAAATAATTGAAATGTATGGACGTTTTGCATACTACAAGGCAAACATAGGGATATTTTGTGCTATTAAGTTATAATTAAATATATTCTAAATATTTCAATATTTAATGTACGAAAATAATATAATAATCTAGAGAAAAACTATTTGAGATAAGAGATAAAGAAAAATAATAAATATTTTTTGAGAATGGTAAAATTAAGTGTTAAATATAAAGAACATGTTGGAGTGCTTAAAAAATTTTACTCTCTAAATTTATAGATACTTTTTAAATGATAGAATATACTTTTTAAAAATAAACAGTCTCTCGGAAATGCTCTAACTCATTTGTTTGAGCTTATATTTTTTGGAAAAAATATATATATTTTATAAAAGTATTTTTTTAAAATAATGTGATGTTAAAAATGAAGAATTTTTTTATATTTATTTTAAAATTATTTTATTAAAAAATATCTGATTGTAAATGAGTTCGGGGAATATGAAACTCAAATAAGGGCTTGATAACATTGAGCCACTAAATCATGTAGTTCTTATCGATTATTTATCTCATTCTTGATAACATAATTTTGCACGTAAATCTCAAAAAAAAAAAACAAATTCTAATTTTTAACTAAACGTTCTTCATAAAATTATTTTTAAAAATGGAACTCAAACATAGACAAAGTATATTTGTTGTTTCATTTGTCTATTTCTTTTTAATATAGACAAAAATAAGCCATTTAGTTTAATTAAAAATTCATTTTTTTTCATCTTTTTGTTTCCAGTGATTTCATCTTAATTGTATTTGTGTGAAATTAACTTTTCATTTAAAATGAAGAAATTAAAATTAATCTAACATTTTAATGACTAAAATGAATCTAATCTATAAACAATTAATGCTAACTTTGATTGCTTTTAATGTGATGATAATACTATATTTGTTGTGATTACTTACGGAAAATTATGTATAAAATCGTTGTGGACTTATGAGCAACTTAGTGAAGTCAATAACGAATTCAAGATGAAAGGTGAGTATGAACACTGAGAGTTGAACACGGGCGGCTGCTATAGCGCCCGTCCAATATAAGGAAAATAAAATTTCAGTGAAGCTAGCGTGCGTAGCTGTTTGTGCTTGTTGGATGCTGGATCCGTCGATGAGTGAGGTTCAGTTGATCGTTGGTAATTTAGTCTGTTATTCCTTTCAATAGATATGATGATGGTAGAGGCATTGAGTTATCGACTGGATTCAAAAATTTAGTTAGGGACTGAAATAGAGATGAATTAACATTTATCGATGTCAACGTTTTGGAAAGTAATCCTTTTTTTTTTTCCGTCAATAATTCAACATTGCAACAACTTGAAATCCAAGAAAAAAAAAGACTAACAAGGCAACAACATTTAACACGAGCTGATAGAAAACAATATTTCAGATATAAGCCGACACGACAACAACAATTCAATTATCTCATTTTAATATAAACTACTATCATTATACCCAAAAAATAGTGACAGCAAGCAAGGTAATTGCTAAACGCTAAATATGTCACTGTGCAACCCAACGATTTAAAGTCGAGTGAATCTATCCAGGGCCGGACCTGTGCTTTCCGGGGCCTGAGGCGAACTTTAAATTTTGGGCTCATAAATCATAGAAAACAATTAATTTTTTTCATTTATAGAAGTGTAGTTCAATTCCTTTTACTTCATCTCTTAGACAGGAGGTAGAAGCATAGTGCTCAATTCTCCCAACTGTATTAATGCCTAAAAGTGGTTTGAGTCAAGGGATGGATCCAGAAAATTAGTTAGAGAGGGCCTGTCTACTACCAGTCTACCACTACTAAATCCGGCCCTGTCTACCATCTCCAAAACGGCAAAACCACTTAACCACAATTACCAATACTAACTACTAGATTTAGCACCAAATATTGCTTCCACCTTGCAGGCTCCACTCCAGCCTCCACTCCACCCTGAATCCTGATTATCCATACCATGATATGATGATACCAATTACGGTAATTCACAGGCACAAGTCACAACCACAGCAAGTATGAAATTACAAATTCACAAAACACACAAACACAGTAACACAGAAAGCCAGAAACACGTCTCCAGTCTACATAACATAAGCCCATATTAATTTTGCAGAAATCAGAATCAACAGAACACTCACAGGTAAATACCAACGATTGGGAAAAATAAATTACTTACAAAATAGGAAAATAGATTAGTTGAGGTAGTGGAGTGGTCTGAGACTCCGAGTGGAGGTGGAGGAGCCAGAGTGCCAGACGATTTGAAGCGTGAGAACTGACTACTGAGAACCTGGAGCACACTGCAGGCTGCAGCGCCGGACCGGTGGCGTCAAGCGTGAGATTTTGCAATTCACAGGCGTCAAGGAGTCGTCGCCGGTCGCTGGAGAACGGAGGAGCTGGGAGCAGGAGGAAGAATGGAGGATGGTCGATGGAGAATTGGAAATTTTCGATTTTGGCTTTAAAAAAAAGGGGGGGGTTTACATATTAGGGCCCCCCAATATGCTGGGCCTGAGGCTGGGGCCTCTTGGGCCTCTCCTCAGGTCCGGCTCTGAATCTATCATTAGTCTAGTAGCAAGCAATCAGCAATCAGATTAAAGGATGATGCAACAAGAAAAATCATATTTATAAAGAAAATGTAAATTAACACTCCAAAACCTATATTTTAATTTGGAGATTCTACTTTTACTTACAATTATTTAAAAAAAAAATTAAAAAATTAAAAATTGGTGCGGTAAAATTTCTTTTGGAGCTTTTTCTTCTTCAAAAATTAAAATTATTATATACTTTTTTTAATATAAAAAATAGTATAAATTGGAGGACCGTGCTATAAGTACTTAAGGATGTACAAAATGAATTACTAACTCGCGGGAGCCAGGCGCCCCTCCAATAGGGGGGTGCCACTCGGCTAGTTAGTAACCCATTTTGTACAATATTTTGTACATGTAGAATAACCCTAAATTGAATACCTTGGTCAACCATAAAACATAGGCCAAAGAAGACAAGCACAAAAAAAATGGTAATTGATGCAATACAATTCTAACCTTTACATGTTTTGCACAACACAACCTTAACATTTCATTTTAGTGCAGCACCTTCGAGATCAAACAGACCTTACAGAATACAAAAAATTTTATCACGTGCATAAGTAGATTTGGTAGCCGATTGAATTCTTGTAAATTATTCCATCCGTCCCAAATATATAGGCTTGTTTGATTTTTCACACGGATTAAGAAAACATAATTAATGTTATTGAAAAAGTAATTTTTGTCAAGAACTTTCCTAGTTTACCCCTATTTAATTTTTAGCAATTAATAGTAAATTATTGTTGGAAGTAGTAAAAAAAATTGAATAATTTAATTTTCAATTCTCACATTCATAAATTATTTTGATGAGATTCATTGGAACCATAAATTAAGTGGAGAGTATTGATTTTAACTATACAAAGTAAATAAGGGCATATTAGTAAAGTAACAAATTAAAATATTCTAAATTTAGAAATTGACCTATATATTTGGAACAAACGAAAAAAGAAACTCGGCCTATATATTTGGGACGGAGGGAGTAATTAATTTACATCTTTCGAGTTCAAATAAATCATATTCAATTAAGTCAAGCTACCGTATTTTTATGTGAATTCGAATAAGAGCATTCAATCATCAAATAATTCAACTAATAGTTGCAACAACTATAAAAGTGTATATGTATCGTTTTGTCCAAAATTCATGTTTTTATCAATATTTTGAAAATTGATCCAAGCATTGACTCATAGAAGAGAGAAGGTTAAGGATCAAAGGGTCGAAATTGGTCAAATTGGAATTAATATAATTAATAAAAAATTTCATATATTGATATATTCACTAATATAATTCTAAATTAAGTAAAAGAATATTTTTCATCTTCATTATTTAACTTTCAATAATTATTTTAATAACCATTTCACATCAAATTAACACAAAATAGGGTCAAAATGCAATTAAATATAAAATAAAAACTAAATGGGCTAACATACTAAATAAACTAAATGGGCCCAAATAAATTCAGGAGGATTCTTTGGTTATTCAAATTTTCTCGTTTCTTTTTAGATTTTTGGATACCATAAATTGCATTAGTGATCATAAGATAAATGGAAGAAGTTGGATGAAAGATATGTCCGGATTCTTCTTAACCTATTTTTCTCTCTCTCAAAATCAATCGGAAGAATTGGTATAACAGGAGCCGAGTCGCCGGTTCTGGTTGTGCGGTATGAGTTTTCGATTTTTCAGCTAATTTTTATATATGTCAGTTTTAAGCATCAATCGGACAGGTGATCAGTTCGGTGCACATTTTTTTCGATCAAATCGATCGGTCCGGTCCGATCCGATTAGATTTTCATAATATTGGTTTATATTATGTGTTATAAACAAATAACTTATATCCAGTCATAATTAATAATTATCACTCAAAATCAATTAATTGGTGATAAAATAATTCAAATCATAAAAAAAGAAGTGAAAACAATTAACAAGCATCAATTGAAAATCAAAATTAAGGTACAAAGTAGGTTACAGTCGGTTCTTCTAACTAATTGTTTAGTTACTCATCATGAAAGAAGAATATACAAGAAAGAATGAAAGTACATAATTGGCTTTTAAGACAAAACGGGAAAAATACGAAGACAGATAATCTCCTTTTGATCTCTCTTTTTTGTAATTAATATGAATTTTGTATTTCAATGGGAGCTTACCTTTCAATAATCTCAATACGTTGTATTTATAGACCTGAATTTAGGTCTAAAATCGAGCCAGGAGTTGATAGGACGAAATTTGTTCATAATTAGAACTAGAAAGAAATACTTCTTTGCGGACTGAAATGCGATTGCACAATAGTTTTGGTTGCGATCACAATGTGTGACAAAGTGGGGGACTGTTCTTGAAATTTTATTAGTTGCAATCGTTGCTCCAAGTAGCCAGTGGGATCAGACCAGTCATTAAACCTCCATTCTGTCCATTTTGATCCCTCACTCACAGTTTTGGTTCTTTTCATGTCCCTAAATATGCATGGAAGGTCCTTCGACTTTCAAAAGTGACTGATTGGTTCCCCACTTTCAAATTTTGTTCAGCTTGAGTCCTTTCGTATTTCATCTCCTTCATCTTTAATTCTACATAATTTAGTCCTTTACATTCCAAAATCTATAATTATTGATTCGACGCAAGTTTCGAATATTTGCAATTTAGTAATCAAACTTTTTAATCGTCGAATTTTACTTTCGAAAATTATAAATTTCCTCTGATCGCTCCACTAATACTTTCACATAATCTATTGCAACCTGGATAATCTTCAATTGCTTTGAATTAACCCAATTAAATTTCAATTTCACCTATTTCTCACCAATTGCATCCGTTTTGTAGTCCCCCCCCCCCCCCCCCCCCCCCGACAAATGACATAATTTCACAAAATTAAGTAGATATGCTTCCAAACTAGCAATAAATAAACAAGAAAAGAAATCTGGATAAGTGCATAAAATGCTCTTATCATGTAGCAATTTTAAAATACAAGAATTGATATTTTGGATGCATCATTGGCTTTGTTTCTGAAGTAATGTTGACATACTCGATAAAAATTGATGAGTAAAAGTCATGTAAAAATTCAGATTTGTTACTCTCGAGAGAATAAAAAAACTAAAAGGAATTTGAATATTTGTAAATCAGATTATTGAAAATTTGAACTGATAACGTATTATTATAAATTTAGTAAAATAATATAGGAAGAAATTGTTTTTCTTTCTTATATCATGAAAGCAAGGCAAACAAACTGGGGTAAAGTAAATTTTAAGTTGGTAGACACATCCAAAATATTTATAACAAAACAAGTATAATTTTAAGTTGGTAGAGATAAAAGTTGATGAAATGTGTGATTGAAAAATTATGAATTTCATGAAATGTTAGGTTGAAATTAATTTTTGACTTTAATAAACTTTTTTGCTGAACCAAATAATTATATAACCCTTGTTTGGTATGAATTAAAATCATATTTTCAATATATTTTGATAAAAGTTGATAAAATGTATGGTTAAAAAGTTGTGAATTTCATGAAATATGTGAATGAAATTAATTATTGACTTTAATTTAAATCATAATTTTTACCAAATAGGGACAATGGGACATAGAGATTAAAATGAGGACTTTTGAGATTTTATTGGCACGACAATAGAAAATACTGAAAATAAAAGTTAGTAAACATTTAATTTAGGCTAATTGGCACAAAACATCCCTATCTTTGGAGTGAATTGTGGATACCGTCCTTACCTTTCATTTCTTGACATTTATGTCATTACCTTCCACTTTTCGTGCGCTAAACTTCATTTTTACTGTTTTTTGATGATTTTACCCTCCATTCAAGTAAAATGAAAAGAAAAGAAAAGAAAAAAGAAAGAAAGAAAAACAATCGAACAAATTACAATTATAGGCCCAAACTTTTTAAAAATTACAAATAACCCACCAAACTTCACTTTCTTCCCATAACTCGCCCCCACCATCGCCTGTCAGCCGGCCATTTTCAAGCCATCGTGGCCATCAAAATTTTTCATCAACACCATCTCCTCATCAACCCCTAATATACCTACACAAATTCCAGCCCCAAAAAACAAATCGAATCAAAATTGAGGAACAGTCGTTTCTGAAAAAACACCGCGTGCGTTACCTGTTTCTGAACGAACAATCATTTCCCAGCCAAATTGAGGAAGACCCATATGTTCATTGGATGCGCCTTGACGAGTAGGTGCTAGTGGTGGTGGTCCGTGATCATCGTTCGTACCACTGGGACCGAAAACCTGTCTGAAAGTTACGTTTTCGCTGTGTTCGAAGCTACCACCCGCTAGTGTTGATTCTGAGCAATAGGGGACGGTTGTGGACAATGGGCAGGGGCGTCTTAAGGTGGAGAATCGATTGGAATGTTGGACTTTGCATGGGTGTCACCGAAAAAGGAGTTGTCAGCCGATTTTGGCAAAATGAGCAGGCGATTTTTGTCTAAATTTTCAGCGATTTCAAGGCAATTCGAGGCATGATATTGGGTGGGAATTGAAGGGCATAGTGGGGGCTTTCTAGTGGTGTTAATGTTAGGTGGTTATGGTGGTGGTTAGCCGGAATTTTTTGCCATCAAAGGTGGTGGCCGGAGGAGGAGATTCCAGCGATTTTTAGATTTTCAAGTGACTGAATTTGAGAGTTGATTTCGGCAAGATTATTTGGTGTTTTGGGGAAGTTGTTGGATGGTGATTGTAGAGAAGGTTAAGGGCTTTCCGTTGATGTCAATATCCGGTGATTTTGGTGATCGGAAGGTGTCTGAAAATGATTCCGAAGTTAGCGGCTGGTTGAGGGCAAAAAATTAGTATCTTGTGATTGAAAAATAGGTTTTAAAAATTTGGAATTATCATTTCAATTAATTCTTTAGTTTTTCTTTTCTTTTCTTTTTGTTTTACTTGAATGAAAAGTAAAATCGTCAAAAAACAGTGAAAATGATGTTCAGTGCACGAAAAGTGGAAGGTAAAGACATAAATACCAAGAAATGAAAGGTAGAGACGATATCCACAATTCACTCCAAAGATATGAATATTTTGTGTCAATTAGCCTTTAATTTATAAAACAATATTACAATTTATTTCTATCTAGTATTGCATGCTAAGCACCTCTAAACTAACAATATATATTTTATATAGAATACAATAGTTATGATGGGTCCTATGTATTGTCTCCATCTTCTTATCCTTTTAATTGTACCTTGATTAAATTTTGACACACCACTGTAATTTCGAAAATGACAAAATTTGATTGAAGGAATGGGAAATTTGAAAAAGTTAATCTGAATTCAATAAAAATATAGTGACGAGACTCCCGCTTCTCCCAAAACCAAATTACCTAATCACTCTTATAGATTATAAATTTTGTTACTTGTACAATATTGATTGACAATAATGGTTAACAATCATCTCACATGAAAGGGGGCTCAAGATTTTTTTATTCATCGTGGGCCTCCCCTCCCATGTGAGTGATTGTCAATTATTGTTATCAACTAATATTGTACAACTAGCATGGTTGTATAGATTATACTCAACCGTCCTATAAAATCGAGTAATAATCAATTTACATACAAGCATTTATATTTTGGAATAATCTGGTTGTACAGACTTCGTTGACAGATCTCTCACTGTAGCAGGGCCCCACCTGTATTAAAAAAAATAAATTATGCGGGCCCCGCCCATGTGAGTGGTCTGTCATCCCCACTGTCAACCTCCCCTTTACTCCCAGCATAGCTCTTATATTTTACCATTCAATTTCTGATTTGATTGATGAAGGTATTTTAAAGACTTTCTCTTCGTTCCTTTTTCAGTGATGCGTTACAAACAAAAATGGTGCAAAAACCCAACACACTCTTTGGACTCGATATTTGTTATTTCAAATTTTTTTTTTTTTTAAACATCGTCACGTACATTTGGATAAAGACAAAAAAAAGAGAGAAAATTTCCAAAAAATACCATAGTGATAAGAAGGTTCAATTAGGATGAACGATTTTGCTCTGTTGTCCACAGTGGGCAACATAAGGTATGCCCACTGTCAATGAGTGTGTGCCAAGTGTCCAACTAGTGGGGTCATATTTAAAAAATCGAACACTTGACAATGTTTAAGTGGTAGTGGACAATATAAAACTTACCCACCGTGAACAACAGAGCACTTCTGTTAGGATGAAGACTTGAAGAGTCTCTCCTCTCTCTAGAAAATAGAAATGGGGTGAGCGGTAAAATGCATGGCCGACGATGGTGGAGGGGCCGCCATGGTTTGAATACTTAACATAATCTTCTTCCCAATGGGGCCACCATGTGAATTCCTGCATAATCTCTCTCTAATTTTTCTTTTAAAATATGCTTGTTTGATTCCCCATTTTCCTTCGAAATACATTTTTTTTCTCACTTTTTTTCAACCATACATTCTTTATTAATGTTATTATACATACTATAAACTTGCAAAAAAGAGAAAACTTACCTTGTCTCGAGATGAGAAGAACAACATTAAGTACATGTTTGAGCTCAATCCTTTAAAATTTTATTTTCAATCGTAAGTTTTCTAAATAAAATAATTTCAGAGGTAAACTTAAAATTTTTCTCTCATTTTTAACCACATTCTTAAATAAATCCTAATACTTAATACTGTGAATAATGTATTCAATTAAATGAGTAATGTGACTTTATATTTAAATGAGTTTATCATTTAGTGCTATGCAATTATCGTTCAGACTAATACTTTACTTAAAAACTAAACTTGATGTAACATAATCATTATTCAAATGATAGTATGCCAGGTCGAGTGGAGTGTCTTCACGGCTCTTGATCCATTTCAAATCCCTCGGATTCTCTCATCTCTCTATATCCATATATGTATCTATCTCTTTCGCTCTCTAGACTAGTGTAGTAGTAAATAGTGTGTCTCTCATTCGTTCATCCAATTAATATATGGTTTTTATATGTCCCATCAAATTCTCTCTCCCTCTTTCTTTTTCTTTCACATACAGCTCACATTGCATCCTGGAAACACACTTGACCCAGAATCATTAGCCAAATAAACCAATAATTACAAGGAATTCAGTGTGATTTGGGACAGAATCAGCAACGGGGAGACTCGAATCCTAGCCACAGTGAGTGAGAGAGAGAGGTTGGGGGGGGGGGGGGGGGGGGGGGGGGGGGGGTGGGGGGGGGGGGGGGGGGGACAAGCGGAGCTGTACTCGACTGTTGAGAGCCATTTTAAATCGATCAGATTTTGAGGTCAACATAAATTAACGTTCGAACCATAAAAAAATCGATGAATTCAGAAACAGGAGTGGGAAGTAACGACCCGAATGGAGGGGAGACGGCTCCATCGTCGGCTAGCGGAGGCACAGCCGAGGGCGGAAGCCGGTCAACGGAGGCAACACCGAGCCGCTACGAGTCGCAGAAGCGTCGAGACTGGAATACTTTTCTACAATACTTAAACAACCACAAGCCGCCACTGACGCTGGCCGGATGCAGCGGAGCTCACGTGATTGAATTCTTGAAATACCTAGACCAGTTCGGAAAAACTAAGGTACACGTAACAGACTGTCCGTATTTCGGCCACCCGAGTCCCCCGGCCCCCTGTGCGTGCCCTTTGAAGCAGGCTTGGGGCAGCTTGGATGCCATAATCGGCCGGCTCCGGGCAGCCTATGAAGAGAACGGCGGCCGGCAGGAGACCAATCCTTTTGGGGCTAAAGCCGTGAGGTTATATCTTAGAGAAGTGAAAGAAAGTCAGACAAAGGCTAGAGGAATACCCTATGAGAAGAAACGGAGGAAAAGGTCCGCCTCTGCCGCCGTCAGCGGTGGTGCATCTACAGTGGCGATGGCAGTTGGTGCCAGTACTACTGGTGGTACTGAATCTACTTATAGTGGTGAAGGCGGTGGTGGTGGTGCAACTACTTTGCCAGCAACGTCTTCTACCACATAATAAATTTGAGGTAGTATCAGTTGAGTTGACAATCGCAATGTGAGAGTTCGATTCCTATATCTTATAAGGTATGAAATTGGACTCTTTGTGGGCACAGTACGACAATTCTTATCTTCTGACCTACTGAGACACATTCCGCGATTTATCTCAATCACAATGCTCTTGAGATGGGACGGTGAGACCCTCAAGATTGGGTTCAACCTTTTTTTTTTTAGAAGTAGTAAATTTACTCTTTTTTTTTTTCCTTCCAATTTTCTATATATAAATGTAATAGAAGTTTGATTTTGTTGTAATTGTGAATCATGAAAGTATTATATTAATATTTATATACATATAATTGATATGATTTTTATTATGTACGACCGGACAATACTTATGAATTAAAAAAAGGATTGTACTTATCTATTACAGTCGAGCATCTCTTATTCTGTCAATTTCTTTTAGCTCACGAACAATCTATTCGGATTCAATGTTCATGCCACAAGGTGCGACCATACATTGAAGCTTATTATAAGAAAAAGTTACGCACTTAGATTATTTTGTCCGTTGTCATTTATATTTTCGTCTAATATTGAGTACAAATATGCCTTTCAACATACAAGTTTTTGATTAGCCTCTTTGATATTGAAATGAGTGACATCTTGCTTACTGCGTTTTTTATTTTGCAGTTGGTAGATATTTCTTTGCCATCATTTTTTTCGACGGGAGAACCCGCAGCCGCTACCCTTCGAGTGCGTACTGAGTAAATTCTCGTGCTGACGCAATGCCACCATTTTCTCTTTTCTTTTGGCTAAAGATGGATTTGGGTAAGATTTTGGCTTTTTGCACTATTTTCTTAGTCAATATTGGTTCAGATCCAAGAAAAAATAACGATAGAACAAAAGGCCTCAAATTCATGATTTATTTTTAATCATCCATTGTTAATCTCAAAAGATATTTTGCACAATTCCGCCATGAGATCACCCTGTATTATTGATGTTGAAAAATATTAGATAGACTTGATATTCTTGTTTGATCACCGGAGGACCTACAAGAGATGAACGTTGTCTTTGGACTTTACGCTAATGATGCCAACAAGACGCGCTTGAAGAGTATAAACAACTTTGAAACTGATTTCAAATAATTATACTGGGATAATGCTATTTAGAATCATTGGTGTTTTGCACTAACAATCTTGCTGTTCGTAGACATCCTCTCACATTTTGGGGGTCCCACCTTTTTTCATTGCTTATTCACATGAGTCCCACTACATGCGAGTGGATGTCAACCAAGTGATAATGAATAGTTCTGTACAAATAGATTTATGTTTAACACTAATTTATGTGGTAATGGGACCACTTTTACATTGTTTAATAAAGTAACATTTTATTTTTATACATTTGACGATGGTGGTGACTGTCACGTAAACTAGGTTTCCTAGTACGAACAAACTCTCACCCAAGTTTTTTTAGAGTCAATTCCTCCACGCGCAAAAGAGGCTTGTAACAATACTTTTTTTATAAGCATTAGAAGAAATTCAATTATTTCGAAGCACTACCTTTTTTTTTATGCATTATCAACATTTTATCTAGGAAGTGAGCAGTAGCAACTATGTAATTTTCTTTGCTAATACATAAATGGTAGGATGAAGATTGGATTGTAAGAACTAATTGTATTATAGAAATTAGAATACTAGAATTGAATTAAAAATGTAGAATGTAGAGAGAAATGTGGTTTAGAAATAATGAAGTTGGGAGTGGGTATTTACAAGAATAAAAATCTTCTCTAAAAAAAATTAAAATTTTGGCAAAAATCTGACCATTGACCAACTATCAAAATTTTCAAGAGCAAATTATGTCACACGCCTATTTTTTAATAAATATTTAAAATGTACTATGCAACTTTTTTTTAATCATAAAGACTGTTTTTATATAGTAAAATAGAAATGTAAAAAAACTAACCAAATCATACATGTAGTTCATTATTTAGCTAACTTTACTCTAACAAACGCGCCTTTAACTTACGTTCCAACAAACATGCCCTTAACATGTCAAATTAATCACAAAATCCCCAAAATCGTGTCTTTATGTATTTCAAACAAAATCTCCACACCATCTCTCCCTAAACCTAATCACCAATTCGTTCTTCTATAGATCTACCGTCAGAAAATAATACACACCATATCACACATATCCATCATTTGATTCTCATTTTCTATTGATTAAGAGCCTATTTGGGTATGATTAAAATCTGATTTAAATATAAGTCATAATCATAGTCAAACAATCAATATTAACCACATTTTTTTATGGGTCCCACAACTTTTCAACCACACATTTCAAAATTTCTATCACAATCTGCTAAAAAATCTAATTTCCTTACCAAACACACTCTAAGACTTTATCACATGTCTGAACTCCAAGCATGATACTAGTATCTTAGTCTCATTATATTATTACTGCTAGCATATGCATTATATTAATATTGTAAAATATGCATGTCATATCACTGCTAGCATGTCATGACACTATTTTCATTACAGTTAGTATGTTTGCCATGCAACCTATACTATTATTTTATTATCGACATAATGTTACTTACTTTACATTAGCAATATTGTTACTCTAGGTTGTACAAGCATATGATCTACTTTGATACATCATACATTATAGGCTCTTTGCATATTATATCTTGAAAAAACTTGATTTGTCATTATTCAATTTATCATTGTGAGTATGTGAAGGGGAAAATGCACCCCAATTTATTATTATATATGCAGAGGAGATATCATATTGTATTATAGGTTGGTTTAACCCATATTATAGAGGAGATACTATCGAAATTTCGACAAATTATATGTGATATCTATCTTTCGAAATAGTTCGTAAGCTCTCACCTATTTGTGATCGATGCATATTTTCGAGGTAGTTCGTAAGCCCCCACTTATTGGAGCTGATCATATTTCTGAAGCAATATTTAAGATACTACCTACTTGACAGCTTGTATTTCAAAGTTCGACCCGTACATGAATGTACAACTTAAACTTGGAAGATTATTGTTATATCTATATATTACATCATTTACATGACATGCAAATGACGGAATGGGTCCCATATTCGTCAAGTCGACATTGATGATTTAATTGTATTGGACCAATTAATCAAGTAACATCTTTCGGCCCTAGATTTGGGATCGGTCCATTATCTCATGTCAACCCATTTCTCTCCTATGTGTAGGTGAGTTCACTTCACAAAATTTATATTATTTTAACCTTACCCAAAATCCTCTCTATCGTCTTTTGCACTCATTTATCTATCGTCTGGTTGTTGACCCGACTGTTGGAGTGCAAACAATTGTTGGACATTTTTCTCGACTGTCAACCTTTGCACCCTAACATGGTGTTTCAATGTGTAGGTATGTGGAATGGAGGTGACTGAAATTTTGTTGATGCATTTTGTGATGTCAACAGTAATAATGAATTATGAAATACATACTTGAATAGTGATTCTATTACTTCTCAGTTCTCCCGTTGTTTTTTTTTTCCTTAGTTTTATTATAATAATAATAATAATTTAATAACAAAAAATTATAATAGGAGCAATAATTGTGTCCCCGCTCTCCATTAGTGTGAAAGGGGTGTTTTACTTAAATATGTTAAAAGAGAAAAATATTAGTAAAATAAGCATAAATAAGAGAAAAAAAAAAGATTCATTTGATTAGTGCACTTATTTATTAATATACATAAATAAGTAACCACCACTCCAGAATGAAAGTGATCACTGGCCAACCCTTGATTCTACCCCACGATTTAGATTGGTTCAGCTAAAATAGTTTGATTAAAATTAGTTAAAGTGAATGAGTAACTTTAACCACATTTCATAGGATCTATAACTTTTTAATTTATATATTTCATTAACTTTAAAAAAAATCTAAACGGGCCCTAAATATCTAGTTATTTACAATCATGCTACGATGCCACCTTGATTGATAGATATATTGACATAATATCATATGACAATCTATGATTCGACTATTTTAAACACTGTAATCATTTCCATCCACCTAAGAATCTGTCAACATTTAGGGTGCGTTTGATTGCAAGGGTGGAATTTGGGTGAAAAGAAAACGAATTGCAGGAAATTGAATTGTTTAGAATTTGTTTTAGAGTGAATTGTAATGAATGGTATTTGATTGGTATAATTTTTCACCTAATCCGTTTGATTTTGTTTTTCATGCAAATTGTTATTTTTTGGAATAAATTTTTTTACAATCTGTATTAAAATTTGTTTGGATTGCCAAAAAGTAATAAAAAAATAAAAAAAATAAAATTAAGAAATTTTTTTTTTTTTTTTTTTTTTTTTTTGTCTTTATTTTTCATACAAATTGTCAATTAAATGAATAAATGTTTTTACCATTGGATTTAGAATATGTTTTCATTGCTAAAAGGTAAAAAAAAAAAAAAAAAAAGATGAAAAACACTTTCCCACCAAAACCATAAGAAAATTAAATTAGGAAAATGTACTTTAAATGATTGTACCTAGAAAATGGGTGAAAATGAATTTCATGAAAAATTTATGCAATTAAACACCAAATTTAAAGGTGAAAAAAGAAAATATTTTTCTTTTCCACTCTTTTCCATGATTATCAAATACTACCTTATATCACAATTCATCTGACATTATCACAAAGTGGTTTAATCCAATTATTTATGAGGTCCAATTTAATTGCTTATAAATAATCAAGTGGATTCAATTCAAATATTTAATGTTCATAATCCTAGATTGTACTCATTAATTATGTTTCACTCGTGTGGATCACATGGCAAAGGGCTAAATTTAAAATTCGACGTAGTGGTCCCGCAGTGTAAATTGAAATCAAAATTTTTAGTAAATTTTTAGTTAAAATTAATTATTGACATTAATTTTAAATTTGCAATAAAATTTAGCCATTGTTTGACAACCATTAAATCAAAACTTTTAGGGTGCGTTTGGTTTGCATTTTTGTTTTCTATTTTCAATTTTGAATTCATTTTCTATTTTCCGTTTTGAGCTATTATTTTAAGATCGCAGAAAACACGTTTAATTTGTCATTTTGAAAAACTGTTTTTCAAAAAAAGAAAAAAAAGAAAATGCGTTTGATTTTAAAATTTTAGAAATTTTATGTGAGCGAGAGAGAGAGAGGTATTTTTATTGAAAACTGAAAATAATTTCAAAACCGCAAATCAAACGCACTCTTATTTTCTGAAATTCATTTTCAATTATGCATTCTCCCAATAAAATATTTTGTACGTAAACTTAATTTTTTTGCTACTTTTTAAACACACATTCTCTTAAAAATCACTACTTCAATTTTTATTTGTTTTTAATTTTTTTAAAAAAAACACATTTTATTGGCTATTAGACGGGAGCTTAATCTACCACAAACATGTACATAGCGACTCGAGTCTTTCTTAGATTTCTAAATTCGCAACCTGTTAAGATGCAAGACACGATCCTTATAAAGAGGTGGGTCTAGTCAGTCTAGAAATCTCTAAATTTACAATCAATTTGCTGCTTACTTGCCCGACACTACTCCTGAGCAAAAGTTAAGTCGACCGGGTTAAAAAATAAACATCCACTTCAAACCCTCAATATCATATCATATCATATTGTATACTAACCTCTAATGTCAGGACATCAATCCAAAAAATTCTCTATCGGAAAACACTTCTATAGTGACAGAAAATAATTGACACAAATTTGTCGGCACTATTAGGCTACTATATTAGCTACGAAATGGGAAACAAATTTCTTGAGAGAGAGTTGAAATTTAGTGAATTAGACATTGTTTGACTGTCATTTTTCGAGATGTACGAATTTTTGAATAGTAATTTTTTTTTTTTTTTAGTGAATGTGATTTTAAATTTGCGCGATATTTATTGTAAAAATATGTAATTAAAAATAAGTATGAAAAAAATAAGTTTAAAAATAATGATTATCAAACAGTGGCTTAATTTGCAACAAGAATAATCATAAATTTATATTTTAAATTTTATGGTAACCAACGAAGTAGTGAGATTTTATATATCTCATTTTATTTGTCAATGGAGTAATCTCATTTTATTTTATATATCTCATTATTTTTCTCACTAATTTGCAACCAGAATAATCGTAAATTCATAATTTTAATCTTCTGTGCAAGTCAAGACATGACTGATGTAGGTAAATAGGCGGTCAACATGTTATTTCGAACATCATATTTCCACTCTAGACGTCTGTTTCTGAGCTTGATACATGTTTCCTGCTTGAAGTCTAATTCCAAGAAAGCTTGATATGAATAACTGAAAATAAGCTCAAATGGTTTCTCGAATATTAAAGCTCATCAAACAATTAAAATGTGTTAAATCCAAAAGAAAATTGAAATCCAATGAAAAAAGTACATACATGCAAAACAAGATTTGATAGAACGAGTCCTTGGAGGTGAACGCCATTAAACAGTTGTAGCAGATTGAGCAGCAAGCCTCTTTCTTGCCTCTTCAATGATGGACAATTTGATGCCTTTCCCCTTGGGTAGAGACACCCAAGGCTTTGTACCTTTACCAATCGTGAAAACATTTCCCAGGCGAGTAGCAAACTCGTGGCCAAGTGCATCCTGGATGTGAATGGTTTCGAAGCTACCCTTATGTTTTTCCCTGTTCTTAATGACTCCAACCCGTCCCCTGTTTCTTCCACCAGTCACCATGACAACATTCCCAACATCGAATTTAATGAAATCAACAATCTTGTTTGTCTCCAAATCCAACTTGATGCTATCATTGGCCTTTATAAGAGGATCTGGATAACGGATGGTTCTCCCATCATAAGTATTGAGGTATGGTATTCCCTTCTTCCCAAACTGGACAGATCGGACCTTGCAAAGCTTAAACTGGCAGGAGGTACACAACATTGTGAGACTCAGAAATGTCGAAATTTTCCCATACAGCTGTAGACTTAATATACAAGATAATATAACTAAGTCCAACATAAAACAAATGCTTCCTTGGTGCGTGGCAACTACATGTATGAAAAACTAATAGTTGAGCACTTTCCAAATAACTAAACTAAATATGATTGCAACTTCAGAGACTGACACATAATTTTCCCAAATTAGCTGGAAATCAAACATAAAGGCAGTTCAACCAACCTTTGCCTCTTCATCCCTGACTGAGTGGAGACGAAATCTGCCTTTGGTGTCATAGAGCAGACGGAAGTTCTCATTTGTTTTAGGGATTGAGACAACATCTGGAAATGAAGTTATACAAGGATTACTCCACTGATTAGGCATCAATACCTAACCTTGTAATAAGAAAGAAACATGAACAGCGTACATACCCATGAAGCCAGCAGGGTAAGTCTTATCTGTTCTGACCTTGCCATCAACCAAAACATGCCGTTGCATCAAAATGGCAATAACTTCTCGGTATGTCAGCGCATACTTCAACCTGTTTCGAATAATAAGGATCAACGGCAGGCACTCCCTGGACTTATGTGGCCCTGAAGATGGCTTGGGAGCCTACGTAACAGCATACACATGGTAAAATACAAGGAAATAATTTGCAAGAACAAAACTCAATCCTTTACAACGAATAACTTACAAATGCTCCACCAAGCTTGTCAAGCATCCAATGCTTTGGGGCATTGAGCCTCTTCAAATGTTTCTTCAATCCTCTTGCCTGTACATGCACAAGTAAAGATTATTCACAAGCATATTGACTGTTATAAAACCCAGTCCAAAGGAACAACATTGCTCACCAGTTCTCCAAGGTGAAGACAGCATTACATAACAATCATTTTCAATTTCTTAAAAATAAAAAGCACGTAAAATAATAAAAATTTTAAGAAGCCCAACAACTGTACAAGACTGTTAAATTGTAAAGCATTGGGATCTAAAGATAGAAATCCAATTACGCAAACATAAAAATAATTATTCCATTGTTTGATTCTAGACAAATCCAAATAGGTCTATCAAGAACAAATTTTTTCAATGTTTAGTGGGCAGTTCGCTATTTCCAAATGGATCAATAAGATTTTTTATGTTTTGAAGGCCAAAATATGTTTTGTGGGTCACAGGCCTTGAGGCAGTGTTGTTAAACGTACGCCTCCCAAAACAACCTCATAATCAGCGCCTTGAGGCTTGTTTTACATGCCTAACTTCGAGGCAATTTCAATTGGTTTTTTTTTTTTACACCATGCAAAATTCCATTCACCAATGCAATCAGTTGGTAAGAACTAAGAAGCTACTTCCAACAAAACCCAGATACCTAAAACTCTTATAGAAGAAAACATAGAATTGAAGCCCACAATAAAAGCCACATTCGTATGCAAAACATCGATCTAAGCCTGTATTACAGAAGCATTTCTTGCTGGACCAAAATCATATCTTGCAACATCCTTCTCTTGTCTTTAGAATCTATTCTCATATCTTCAAAATAGGAGAGAAGTTAAACTAATAATAGGAGATGCACAGGGAAGAAAAATAAGAGCAGCTTGCACTATGGAGAAGGGTGTGAAGTGACAGATTTGGGAGAAAAATATGGGTTGATGGAGATAGCTGCTTTTCCTTGCATAGGGGTATCAGTTCTTTTGGTTTACCAGGTCATCAGTTTTGATCATTTTTAGACAGCTCAGATTCTAATGTTCTAGTTCCAGTCGAAGCAAAACAGTTTTTGAAGCACATAGAAAAGGAACATGAGTAGAAAAAGGGGAATCAAAAGAAAGGTGCCCACCAAGCACGTACACCATACACACAACATTAAAATGAAATATGAGAACTTGTACGAATGGTTTACGTTCCTTCAAGACATTTTTCTTTCAAACTTCAGATATATCTAGTATGGGAAAAAAACTATGAACGCAAAATTTGACTCATCCACAGAGGATAAATGTGTTATACAGAAAGTCCAATCTAAATCGCCGTTTATACATTATGGCCAAGAACAAATATAAAAGAAGGAGATTATGAACATTGCTGAATTGAAATTGTTCAAATTAATCTATTTGCTGCTAGTCTACCGCTAAAATTTCCCAACTGCATCTATCGAAGGCACAAGGGTGCATCACATAAATGTATGCACACATTGAATTTTACGTACAAATATGTCAAATTTCACACATTACGTGAAACTTATTAAAATGCCGTAGATCTACAGCTTAACATTTGCAAGGTACACCCCCAGATTGCAAAAGAATATTGTTCAATGAAATCGATGAATTCCACTTATACACATCCTAAATTACAATTCAAATTGTCGGTAATGATATGTTAAGAGTGAAACGATAACCGGAATCTACAAACCATGTTACAGTTTGGTGCCTGTGAATTGACTCTTGCCGCCGACGCTTATGCCGCCGGTTGTGCTGCCCCTCACCACAGCTCAGCAACACCCTAGACTCCCTACCGTAAAAACCCTAGAACAGTGGGTTTATGTTTTGTCCTTATATATATTTTCCTCGATCCATTTAATACGTGAAAGCCCACTAATCTCGTAAGAAAATGGGCCTTCGGCTGTGTCAACTGAAACTTGAGTCCTGCATGAAGTTTAATTAATTTCTTTATGTGGAAATTACACACAAACCTACATTTCAAGATACGATTTCCAAAATCAGATTTGAAATTTGATAATTCAGAAATCATGTTTACAAATTCCAAAATCAGAAGTTTTATTTTAATAAATATTTTTATAAAATTTGATTAATTATATATAATACAAACCCTAATTATAATATTCACTTCCCTCTCTCTCTTTCTCTCTCTACCTCCCAGTGATACCCATCTCTCTAGCGACGTCTTCACCACCCAGGGGTGACTACCTCCAAATTCCCAATGGTGGCTTCTCCAAAAGAGATACAAATTCCCCCCCATGACCGCACACCGTAGCCGCTACATAGTTCACTCACTCCGATGACGTCTTCACCACCCAGCCGTTTTCTTTTCCAAATTCCCCCATTCACGATGCCGGTGGTGACTACCTCCACTCCCAATGGTGGCTTCTCCGATGCGGTGGCTTCCACTCCAAGATGTGCGCAGCGGTTATCGCTGCTGCAAACGCACAACTACGCTTCGTGACGGTGGAGCCTGAATGTGCAACGCCGCCTTGATTTTAAGGATTTTTTTGTTTTGTTTTTGATTTGATCTATTGTGCGGTGGTGCGGTGGTGACGATGGTGGTTGTGGCGCTGGGTGATGCATGAGTGACGCGATCTGATTTTTGTTGTTGTAGATCGGAGTCGAAAAGGAGAATGAGCGGTTGTGTTTGTGGTTGTTGCTGGTGGCGGTGGTGGTGGAGTGAGGTGAACTATGTAGCGGTTGCGGTGGTGGGGGTGGTGTAAATGAAGATGGTGGTGGTGGTTTGCTGTGGTGGTGGTGGTCTGTAAATCTGTTGGTGGCTGTGGAGATGGTGAGGTGGTGGTGGCGGTTGTGTGTTGGTGTTGGCAGTGGTGGTGGTGGCAATTCCAGATCTGGCTGGTGAGGTGGTGGCGGTGGTACTTTTGAGCGGCGACAGTGAGGGTAGTTTTGTGATTTTGTGAGGTGTTGATTTTCATATTCGACTTCGTGGTGGCTTTGGCGATTGTGAGGAAGTGGCGGTCATGATTGTTAGGTGATGGCGGGCGACGATGGTTGTCGGGCGGTGGTCACAGATTATTTGGTTAATCGTGACCACTAAATTGGCTAATATGTGACCAATAACAAATCTGTGACCAATTGTGACTTATTAAAATTCATATATGTGACCTAATAAATTTTGACACGTGACCTTGAAATAAATTGTGACTTATTAAAATTTCGATCCGTGACCTCGAAAAAAATTTGTGACCTTGAAAAAAATCTGTGACCTAATAAATTTCGATCTGTGATCTCGAAAAAAATTGGTGACCTAATAAATTTCGATCTGTGACCAAAATGTGAATTGTGATCAAATTGTGTAAATATGTGACCTTAATTTGTTTAATAAATAAAATATATAATTAATTGAATAAATTATAAATATTTTTTAAATGAATATCTGATTTTGGAATTTGAAACTTAATTTCTGATTTTGAAAATACACTATTCATAAAGTAGGATTTATGAAATTTTCCCTTTATTTATTTATTTATTTTTGGGGGACCGGGGAGGTGGGGGAGGGGGGAGAGCATAACTACAAACCTTTAAGAATACAAATTCAAAATTAACAAACTAAAAAATTTCAAAAATCAAATAATCTCATTTTTTTTTTTATTTTGGATAAAATATTGTTACCTCTAATTTAAATTAAATAAGTCACAATCACATATAACAAATTATATGATCTCACATTCATATGCTAAGTCACTAATCACTCAAGTTCATGATCACATATGCCATAATTTATGGATCGTAATCGCATATTAAGTCACAAATCGTACAATTAATAGATCACTAAATATTTATTATTCTCAAATCATACAATTAACTTATCACAATCACTATTCTTCTCACATCACCTCACTCACCTTTTATCTCTCAATCACAATCATAGTCGCAATCGCTTACAATTTTCCATTGTTGATTTCTCTTACACCGCCATCGGTAACCACCTCACCATCACCCAATTCACACAAAGTTTTCCATAATTGAACCCTTGCCTCCAACACTATAACCAAATTCACACTCAGTTCTCCATGCCATCACCTAACCACCACGCCAGACGCCAGTTAAAATCTCAATCATATACAATTTTCGGCCCTTGATTTCCCCTCCACACAATCATCGACAACCACCACGTCATCACCCAATTCTTACACAATATTCCATAATTGAAACATTGCCTCCAACAATTGAACCCAATTCAAACACATTTTTCCATGGTATCACCCAACCACCCCACCAATTCTCACCACCACCACAACCAAAACGGCCTCAGGTTTAATCCAAGGTAGTGTTTTAACCCTCAAACTTAATCGATTTGAGTGGCGTTAGCTATGGAGATGAGGTGGAAAGAGGCGTGTGTGGCTGTTTGGGGATGTTGTTGAATGGGAAGTTGAAAACATCTCTTCATCCGGAAGCATGTTAATTGAAAATTGATATCCATGCAACATTTGGATCGAATTCGTTTGACTTCTCCATGATTGCATCTTTGATGCGGCTGAATGTGTATCTTTGATGACTTTTGACGCTTCTTCATCGAGAAACCCATAACTGAACCTCCATCGAAGACAACATAGATGCCGTTGAACATCGGATCTTGGAGATCCATTCATCTTTTCTACATTTAGACTGGAGTCAAATGTTTCATTAGTCTCTGAAGTTATACATCCATCACACTATACTCACTAAACTTTAAATGATTTTGAGTGGTCATTGAACTTTAACACATTACACCTTATCATTCATTCACCATGTTTCATTAGTCATTGAACTTTTAAAATACTTTTGAGTGGTCATTGAAATTTAACATATTTCACTTTATCATTCACTCACCATATTCTATTAGTCATTGAACTTATACTTCTATCACGTTTTACTCACTAAACTTTAAAATACTTTTGAGTGGTCACTGAATTTCACTTACTGAATCCAATTGTTCAAAAAAATTGAAAATTTTGAAATGCAAAATACCATACACGAAGACGATGCCATTATTTGCTCTTGAATTACCTTATCACAACTCTAAAAGATATATTTTGTTAGTATTGATTAATACTATTAACTCTAAAAAAAAAAAAATTCATTGCGTAGTTGAGATATAAGTTTTTTCTTGATTTATGTCTACGATCCCAATCGAAACACAAAAATAATTTCTCTACCTAAAGGAAGATTATAATATAAATTAAGATTTATATCAATTTGAAGTTAGCATTTTTCTATCCCATTGAACATAGCTTTTGACTACTAGAGAAATTATATTTTATTAACCAATATTAGTATTCCCGTTTTATTACATGAATTGAGTTAATTATCACCAGTTAAGAATTAGAATTAAGAGTTGATCAGTAAAGTCGAAAATTCAATATGTTCATCCACATTTGATTTAAAATCAATTTTTATTGCTTTCGTAGTTATAAAACGTAGTTGAATACAAATCAATAATCTTTTGTTACAATTACAAATTTAAATATGTCAAGTACACTAGAATTTAGCTTAATTTTCTGTAAAACGATAACTCTCTCATCACGATTATTAATTGTACAACGAGCCTATACGCTTGAGAGATTTTGATGAACTATACCCTAACCAGCCAACACACATTTTGTACAAGTGCAATAACGAAACTCACGAAATTTATATAAGTATAAAACTGCAGAAGATTGAATATGAAAAAAAAAAAGGCATTTCCCATTTTATTTACTATTATTTTCCAAGATATAACAAATATATGATTACCACGAGACGATCTTATTCATAGTCTGAATTCATATGCCAATCATGCATTGGCGTTTAGGATCATCACACATGCCATGCAAATATTATTCCTAATATTTATTGTCCGTGTATTCCATAAACAATGTTCTACCTAACGTCAGTTTTTTAACACTACAAATAAGCAACTTATTGCCTTAATGGTGTGCAAACATTAAAACAATATAATTATGCATATCTATGAAATTACAAAGTAAGAATTAAGTTAAAAAAAACATACAGTCTTGAATTCTAAACTAAAGAGTCAAAGAGTTTTGTTATTCATCCAATACAAAAAAATTTAGCCTAACATATTAATGTAAGAATTAAAGAGAAAACAAAAGAAAATCATCGTCTGAATCATTAAACTATGAGGAAAATATGAAATTCTTAAATTAAAGCCTTCAAATCCGAATTTCTTTGTTCTTCAAAGTGAATTCTCTCTATTTTCTCTCTAAAATTCAGCTTCCCCTATTTTGGACGTGTTTCTCTTATTTATATGATACCAAGAAAATTGTTTACCAAAATAAAATAAAGATAGTTTTTTCCTAATTTACAGTGAGGCGCGTGCCAAGTGTAAATTATGGCGCGTGACTTGTTGCTTTGGGGGTGCCTCAGGGGCCTTGGAATCACTTCACCAAGTCCAATGGCTGTTTATAGTCCAGATTCTTTGGATGTTAAGTTCCGTTTGATAGAAAGATGAAATTTAGGTAAAAAATAAATAAATTACAGGGAATTGAATTATTTAGAATTTATTTTACTATGAATTGTAATTAAATGTGTTTGATTGGTATATTTTTGGTGTCCGTTTGACTTTATTTTTCATGAAAATTGTCAATTAAAGGAATAAATTTTCTTACAATTGGGGACAAAATTTATTTAGATTGCCAAAAATAAAAAAAATAAAAAAAAATTGAAATTTTTTTAGTGTTCATTTAACTTTGCTTTACATAAAATTTGTCAATTAAATGGATAATTTTTATTACACTTCATCTTAGAATTTGTTTTTATTGCTAAAAAAAAAATGGTGAAATTTCAATTCCCACAAAAATGGTAGGAAAATGAATTCCTTGAAATTAAGGAAAATTTTAAAAGTTGGAAAACATTTTCAATGAAAAATTTGACCAATTAAACAAGTCAAAAATGGAAGTTGAAATTCGAATTTCAACTTTCAGAAAAAATAACGTTCTATCAAACGGACCCTTATTTCCTTTTAGCAAGTAAATCTATTTAACTCTTTAACATTGCAGATTATTTATCCTTTGTTATTTCATGTTTTTGCTCAAACATTTAGATGGCTTTTGGTTTGCTGTTTTCATTTTTTTTTTTTTTTTGTAAAACACTCAAAACTTATTTGGAGTGATATTTAAAAAATATATATATTTTCGACAACAAGGCTAAACTTACAACATACCATTCAAAATGTACGTTTGACTGATTTCAGTGAAAACGCTAAAAACACTCCAAATATGAGAAATAAACGTTTAAATAAAATTTTATTTGAATAAAATTCTACAAGTTAAAAATTCTAAAATATATACATAAAATTCTAAAAAAAAATAAAATTTTGAGAAAATAAATTCCAAAATTGTAAAAAATAAAATTCTAAAATTTTAAGAATTTAGTTATAAAAGGTTAAAATATAAAATTCTGAAAACAATTGTGAAAATAAAATATAAAAAAGGTTAAGCTCTTATTTATTGGTTGTTTAAAAAATGAATCTTCACAAATAAAAATTCCCAGTCCACGTAAATATTTTTTATGTTTTATTTCCCGTGTTTTGTCATTTTAATTCATTGTTTATTTTTATTTTACTTTTATAGCAAAAAAAATATTGTAAGATTTATCAACTTTAAAATGTATATATTACTTGATTATTTATTAATATAACATTGCTCCATTTTATTGAATAATCAAATTTCATGAAATAAGATGTCATAAATCAATTTCTCAAAATTCCAAACAAATGTATTTTGAGATATAATTTTTAGAACTACAAATTAAATGCATTTTTTGCAATACTCATAAAATAGAAAACTGAAAATGAGCTCAAAACTGAAAACTAAAATGCGAACCAAACAAACCCTTAGCCATCACAATGTATACCAGCACCACCTTACCATAAGTAAAACACTGACAAATTATTTTGCAACTTTGTTATTTGGGAGGACTTGACCCCTCGAAGCGTCAACCTCTATTCAATAATTATTAGTGATCGTATTGCCATAAGTAATAGAAGGTGAAAATATAAGAGATAACGTAAAGGGCTAAGGAAGTACAAGAGGAATACACATTTGAGCAAGAACTATGTTCTTACATTCCACGGAGGAGCCATGTACCTACGGAGGAGCACGGGATGCAAAAGAAGTTGAGAACTTCTTGTTTGACATGGAACAATACTTTCAAGGAGCTTCAATCGAAGACGAAGCAAGAAAGGTGACAACAGTTACCATGTTTCTGGGTGGAGATGCAAAACTATGGTGGCGGCCAAATATGCTGATATTCAGGCCAACAAGGTCCGAATAGATTCTTGGGATCTTCTCAAGGAAGCGATCAGATCGCAGTTTTTCTTGAAAAATGTGGAATATCAGGTTCGACGAGCACTGCGGGATTTGAAACATACAACTTCCATCAGAGAGTATGTGAAAGTCTTTTCAGGACATATGCTGAATATTTGAGATATTTCTGAAAAGGATAAGCTCTTCACCTTCATGAAAGGATTGAAACTGTGGACACGCACGAAACTTCAAGGTTACTGATTTGAGCACGGCCATGGGAGCCACTGAATGTGTGAATGACTATCAATCGGAGTCGAGGAAAGATCAACCATCGGGGAGTAGTCAAGCTGTTGGAGGTGGAAACAGACATTACAGACCTAGCTCAAACAAAAATAGGAGAGATTGTTACTCTGATAATAAGGGAGGTGCCTATCAAGGCACCCGTCAGAGTAACTTTCAAGGAAATTATCCTCACAACCGTCAAGAAAATTCTAATGGTGGCAGCAACTGTAACGACCCAAATTCCTTAAGATTCGAAGCATTACCAAAATTTCATTTAAATTCTAAAGAATGTGGCATGCAATTATATATAATTATGATATGGTAATTTACTCAAAATTTGCAGAATATTCGTAATTTTAATTATTGAGTGAAATAAAAGTATTTTCCTACGACATATTTTAAATGTATACATTTGGAAAAATCACAGAAAATAAATCTGTAATTCAAGAACTAGAGGAAAAATCATATTACACTTGTAAAATATTTGCTATTTGTCTTATACATAACTTCACGAGTTTATAGGAAACGGGTCACGAAATGATATGATAATAAAATCATATTCAAGCATAGTTTAATGATACGAAGACACAGTATAAACTATAGGTAAGTTCTTCCATTTTTATTTTCATCAAACATTTATAAACATACAAGGCATATGATGGGTCCCATGCATTTAATTCAAGTCTGCACCAAATCAAAGACAAATATGTATATTTATTATTATCTTCCCAAAACCACGATAGTGACTCCTCATGTAAAATGGAAATATGTTGAATCTTCCAATGTGGTACGGATAACATGCAAACTGTCATATTTTGTATGTGATTTTAATAACAAGAGGGTAAAAAGGTTTGACCGCCTACACGCATTACTAAGACATGTTAATAATGGTTTCTAACCCAAATTCATAATTTAATTAGTTACTAAAAATAAGCACCTAACATTTCTCATATAATAAATTTTCTGCAATTAATACCTTAACATAAAAGCTCACGCATATCACGTTCATTAAAAAATAATAATGATAAAATGTTTACCCCACCAATATAAAAATATGAAAATCAATCATTTGGAGAAACACCAAATAAACTACGTTCTCAATCCTAAATTACAGATCCACATAATAATAAAATTAAAGTAATTGCAGAAAATAAAAATCTTTAATCACATTACACCGGATTAATTTATTGAGTTCCATAAATCCTGGCATCACGACTGCACCTCATCGCCCGTCAATCAATGACCCATTCTAATCTGTGAAAGGTGGGGAAAAGGGTGAGAATATGGTAATACTCAGTAGGACATAAATATTGGTGCATCCCGAATAAAAAATTTTAGAACATGCATAAAAAAAATCATACCGTCATCATAACTTTATAAACCGGTAAGGGCTCATATCTATCATATCACTTGTACCGGAAATGCCATAATATAATATAATATCATATCATATCTTTCATAAGTATAAAGATTCATCAACATGAATAAAAATATTTTAAATGAGATAAATCAACTGCACCTCTTTTCTTACCTTGTTAGATTAAATAAATTCTTGAACAACGAAAATTCCAAATCAAACTTTTCTCTTCTTCTTGTACTGTGAAATACCGTCTTTTTTGTCTTCTTTTATCATATAATATCATGCATAAAAATAAACAATAACAATTTGTGCAAAGTGAGAAAACGTGTGGGGGTGGGGAAGCGTGTGAAAGTGGGTATCATTTAAAATATACTATTTGACTAAATCTTCCACTAAAATTCAACAACCCTATCACTTCCCAAAGCATATACACGTGATGACACTTTATCTACTTAAAAGTGAAAAATGAAACTAAATATAATATTCTTATTAATTGGCAACAAGTACACACGTAGCCACAACTTTTTTAAATTCATTAAATTACTCAATTAAAACTATAGTTTTAAGGCTAATCTTTCTACCTCGATAACCTGGGCTACGTTAATTCAAATTAACTTTTTCTCGGGTCTATTACGTATAATTAATTACGATCTATCCAACGAGCCTAATATTCATATACTTTTCATTATTCGATTAATATCTAAAATATGACTCAATTAAAATTAAAATCCGCCATCACGTGTATATGCTTTGGGAAGTGATATGGTTGTTGAATTTTAGTTGAAGATTTAGTCAAATATTATATTTTAAATGATACCCACTTTCACACGTTTCCCCACCCCACACGTTTTCTCACTTTGCACAAATTGTTATTGTTTATTTCTATGCATGATATTATATGATAAAAGAACACAAAAAAGGCGGTATTTCACAGTACGAGAAGAAGAGAAAAGTTTGATTTGAGATTTTTGTTGTTCAAGAATTTATTTAATCTAACAAGGTAGAGGTGCAATTGATTTATCCCGTTTAAAATATTTTTATTCATGTTGATTGTTCGCTAAAAATTACACCGCAAGCACACGGGTCGTGAACAGGTAATACAGTGGACTTTTTGAGTCCGAATATCGATCTCTCGAAGAGTGTTTATCCAACTACAAGCCTATTTGATTCAAATTAACGAAAGACACGGACAATTAAAAAGTTGATTAAAAAAAACTTAAAAAATACTAAAAACACAATTTTGAATTAAAATATTAAAATAATACTTTAAAAATTGGAAGATTTGATTGTAAAAGATACTGGAATTTATGATTTCGTTTAACTATTATTTCATTAATATCAATCTAATTATGCACTCATGCAAATTACCAAAATATATAGTTAGACCCGATTTTTCAATTTTAAATTAATATCCTCTTTCGAGCGATATTAATCCTAATTGATTAAATTATACCACATATTTCTATGTCGATACAAAATTAACCAATTGCATTAAATTGTTGTGAAAATACTCAACGGGTCACTTGAGGTAGATGTCTATTTCTAGGTCCATCTAGACGTGCATAGTATAATATGCAAACCCAGGGTATTAATTATTTCGATCTATGATGTGTAACTATTTTTCAATAATTACACAACTACCTAACCACAACATCTATTGACGTCAAATAAATACAGTGATCTTAAACATGATAATTAATACACCAATATTTTGATAACAAATGCATTTTTAATAACATATAACAAGATATTAATGAAAATATGTTAAGCTACTACATAAATTCCAACATAAACTTGTTTAGTTCATCATTCAAATACAATAACAAAGAGATAAACATATCATTACAAGCATGAAGAATTAAATTAAAGGAATACAAAAGTTGAAATAAAACCCTTTTGAACACAAATTGTAATTTCTTCAATATATTCTTCAAGCTTTCCTTAATGATCTCATTGCATATCCCACTTTGATTCCCAAAATAAAACTAAACAAAGACAAAAGAAATAAAAACTAAAGAAAAGAAAATAAAAAGGGAGAGAAACGAGAGAGATATGTGAGAATTGAGAGAGTTGGATTGATATTAAAGGATATATATATATATATATATATATATATATAGTGACTAAAACTTAGAGGTTAAGGAAAATTAAAATAATATAAATATGAGATATTTTAGATATTATGTATATTATAATATAAATAAGATATTTAGTATATTTGATAATATAATATAGATATTATAGGATATTTTATCATACAAAATAAATATTCTAAAATATTTACTAATAAAAAAAATTAGAAAATAATACAAGTTGGGCTAAAATAAAATTCTAGACGAGAATTTAAACCGCCCTATTTTTTACTCCATGCGACCGCATGACTCAAACCAAAAATTATTTTGCAGTGTAGTCCCTTCCATATTTGCAAGACAGGTCCTTCATCTTTCAAACTTTTGCATTTCAGTCCCCAACTTCACAATTTTGTTCAATTTAAGTTGTTTTCCTTCTCTTTTCGCTCGTTTAACTTCTTTCCGGGGTTTAAGCCTATAAAAGTAACAATTACATAATTATAAATAGAAATCTACTCAATTTTATCAATAATAAAGTCCCAAAAAATGTTAAATAAGTGTGTAAAAACACACTTATCATTGATGAATATTTATACTTATGAAAGATATGATATGATATGATATTATGGCATTTTCGGTACAAATGATATGATATGATATGAGCCCTTACCGGTTTATAAAGATATGATGATGGTATGATTTTTCTGATGCATGTTCTAAAATTTTTTATTCGGGATGCACCAATATTTATGTCCTACTGAGTATTCCCATATACTTACCATTTTCCCCACCTTTCACAGATTAGAATGAGTCGTTGATTGACGGGCGATGAGGTGCAGTCGTGATGCCAGGATTTATGGAACCGAATAAATTAATTCGGTGTAATGTGATTAAAGATTTTTATTTTCAGCAATTATTTTAACTTTATTATTATGTGGATCTGTAATTTAGGATTGAGAACGTAGTTTATTTAGTGTTTCTCCAAATGATTGATTTTCATATTTTTATATTGGTGGGGTAAACATTTTATTATTATAATTTTTTAATGAACGTGATATGCGTGAGCTTTTATGTTAAGGTATTAGTTGCAGAAAATTTATTATATGAGAAATGTTACGTGCTTATTTTTAGTAACTAATTAAATTATGAATTTTGGGTCAGAAACCATTATTAACATGTCTTAGTAATGCGTGTAGGCAGTCAAACCTTTGTACCCTCTTGTTATTAAAATCAAATACAAAATCATGACATTTTGCATGTTATCAGTACCGCATTGGAAGATTCAACATATTTCCATTTTACATGAGGGATCACTATCGTGGTTTTGGGAAGATGATAATAAATATACATATTTGTCTTTGATTTGGTGCAGACTTGAATTAAATGCATGGGACCCATCATATGCCTTGTATGTTTATAAATGTTTGATGAAAATAAAAAGGGAAGAACTTACCTATAGTTTATACTGTGTCTTCGTATCATTAAACTATGCTTGAATAGAATTTTATTATCATATCATTTTGTGACCCGTTTCCTATGAATACGTGAAGTTATGTATAAGACAAATAGCAAATATTTTACAAGTGTAATATGATTTTGCCTCTAGTTCTTGAATTACAGATTTATTTTATGTGATCTTTCCAAATGTATACATTTAAAATATTTCATATGAAAATACTTTTATTTCACTCAGTAATTAAAATTACGAATATTCTGCAAATTTCGAGGAAATTATCATATCATAATTATATATAATTGCATGCCACGTTCTTTAGAATTTAAATGAAATTTTGGTAACGCTTCGAATCTTAAGGGATTTGGGTCGTTATAGTTTGGTATCATTTCTACCTCGATAACTTGGGCTACGTTAATCCAAATTAACTTTTTCTCGGGTCTATTACGTATAATTAATTACGATCTATCCAACGAGCCTAATATTCATATACTTATCATTATTTGATTAATATCTAAAATATGACTCAAATAAAATTAAAATCCGCTATAACTCATTTTAGTCCCTAATTTTTCAAAACATAAAAATATAGCATACAAAATTAAATTATATTCTATTGAAGTGTTCAGGGCATTACAATCTCCCCTCATTAAAATATTTTCGTCCTCGAAAATTTACCTTGACTAATTGAAGAGTTTTGGATACTTGATTTTAAATTCTTCTTCCTTCTCTCAAGTTGATTCATCAAGTCCATGATTTCGCCATTGAACCTTGACAAAGGGAATTTCCCTATTCCTTAGTTGATGCATTTTTCTATCCAAAATCATCATCGGGATTTCTTCATATGATAGATCTTTTTGTACCTCCAATGTCTGATAACTTGCCATATGATTGGGATCATGAACATATTTTCTGAGCATCGAAACATAGAATACATTATGCACTGCTGTGAGTTCAGGTGGTAAGGTAAGTCGATATGCCACAACACCAACCATTTCAAGAATTTCGAAAGGTCCAATATATCGTGTTCTCAACTTCCCCTTCTTGCCAAATCTCAGCACACCCTTCATTAGCGCTACTTTTAGAAAAACTTTGTCACCCACTTGAAATTCCAAATCCTTTCTTCTATCATCAGCATAATTTTTCTGTCGGTCTTGTGCTGTTTTTATTCTTACTCTAATCTTATCAACTGCCTCAACTGTTCGTACACTGATTTTAGGACCCAAAATTCTTTTCTCTCCAACCTCATCCCAATGGATAAGAGATTTGCACTTCCTACCATAAAGAGCTTCATATTGGGCCATAAATATAGTAGCCTGGAAGCTATTGTTGTAAGCAAACTCCACTAATGGCAGGTGTGTCTCCCAATTACCGCTAAGATCCAAAACACATGCACTTAACATATCTTCAAGAGTTTGAATAGTTCTTTCTGACTGTCTATTTGTCTGAGGATGATAAGCAGTACTAAATTTCAATTTCGTCCCCATGGCTGCCTGTAAACTTTTTCAAAATTTAGATGTAAATCTCGGGTCTCTGTCTGAAATAATTGTGACTGGAATTCCATGCAGTCTGACTATCTCTCTGATGTATAATTGTGCAAATTGTTCCATGTGAAAATTCACTTTGATTGGCAAAAAATTGGCTGACTTTGTCAAACGATCAACTACTACCCAAATAGCATTATTACCTCTTGCTGACCTCGGGAGGCCTATCACAAAGTCCATTGCTATGTGTTCCCATTTCCATTCTGGAATATCCAACGGTTTCAATAGTCCTGACGGCATTTGATGTTCTGCCTTGACTTGCTGACAAACAATACATTTCTCCACAAATAGACCAATTCCTCTTTTCATGTTTCTCCACCAAAATGTATCTCGAAGATCTCGGTACATTTTTGTACCACCTGGATGTGCAACATACGGGGTAGAATGAGCTTCTTCTAATATTTCGTTTCTTATACTTTCATCATTAGGTACACACAACTTTCCTTTAAAAATCAGTGCATTATCTGCAGATATTCCGAACCCTATGTGTTTGTTTGAATCAACGTCCGCCTTTATCTTTTGTAGAAATGGATCTTTATCTTGTGTTTCCTTGATTCGATCCCGAAGTGTAGGTTGAATCATGAACGCTCTTATTCTCGTTGTAGTCTGAGTCGGTGGTGTAATGACTTCCAATCTCATTTTCTCAAAGTCCTTTACCAAATGTTCCTGCACCGTGGGTAAAACAGCTAACTGGGATCCCATCTTCCTGCTTAAGGCACCTGCGACTACGTTGGCCTTACCCGAATGGTAATGAATTGTACAGTCATAATCTTTCACTAGCTCCAACCATCTTCTCTGTCTCATATTTAGTTCCTTCTGTGTGAAAAAGTATTTGAGACTCTTGTGATCTGTATAGATTTCACACTTTCCACCATAGAGATAATGATGCCATATCTTTAAGGCGTGAACTACAGCTGCAAGTTCCATGTCGTGCGTTGGATAGTTCTGTTCATACTGCTTCAACTGTCTTGAGGCATAAGCAACTACCTTTCTTTGCTGCATCAAAACACAAACTAAACCTTGCTTGGAGGCGTCGCTATAAATCACAAATCCATCAGAGCCATCAGGTATTATCAATACAGGGGTTGAAGTTAATCTCTGCTTAAGTTCTTGAAAACATTTTTCACACTTTTTCATCTACTGAAACTTCACACCCTTTCTTGTCAACTGAGTCATTGGCCTTGCTATTTTTGAGAAGCCCTCAATAAGTCTTCTATAATAGCCAGCCAATCCCAAGAAACTGCGAACATCACCGACACTAGTCGGTCTAGGCCAATTTGTTACTGCTTCCACTTTAACAGGGTCTACTGCGATTCCTTGTGCGGTAACCACGTGACCAAGAAAATCTATGCGATTAAGCCAAAATTCGCACTTCTTGAATTTGACATATAATTTTTCCTTCTTCAAGGTTTCAAGTACTACCCGGAGTATTTCTTCATGCTGCTTTTTTATCTTTTGAGTACACAAGTATGTCGTCAATAAATACTATGACGAACTGGTCCAAGTACTGATGGAATACTCTGTTCATGAGATCCATAAATACAGTTGGAACATTGGTCAAACCAAAAGGTATGACGGTGAATTAATAATGTCCATAACTAGTTCTGAAAGCAGTTTTCGGTATATCACTTGTCTTGACCTTTAGCTCATGATACCTCGACCTCAAGTCAATCTTTGAATACACTGTTGCAACCCTTAACTGGTCGAATAAATCTTCTATTCTTGGCAGCGGGTATCTATTTTTGATAGTCAGATGGTTCAATTCCCGATAGTCAATGCACATCCTCATACTCCCATCCTTCTTCTTCACGAAAAGTACTGGAGCACCCCAAGGTGATACACTCGGTCGAATGAAACCTTTCTCCAATAACTCCTCCAACTGTAACTTCAATTCTTGAAGTTCTTTTGGTGCCATTCTGTATGGGGCTTTAGAAACTGGTGCTGCTCCAAGGACCAAGTTGATCGTAAATTCCACCTGTCTATCTTGTGGAATGCCTGGTAGATTTTCTGGGAATACGTCTGCAAAGTCTCGCACGATGTTAATATCATTAATAGTCATTTCTGTATGTTGGGAACCGATGATACTAACCAGAAATCCTTGGCATGACTCCCTTCTTAACATTTTCTCCGCTTGTATAGCTGATACAAGTCGAGGTAGAGACTTGAACTTTGCTCCAAAGAAATGGAACTCTTCCTCTCCTGGTTTGTGAAACAATACTTCTTTCTCGTGACATCGAATGGTCGCATGATTAAGTCACAACCAATCTATGCCTAAGATAACATCGAAATCTTTCATCTCCAAAAGGTATAGGCCTGCTCGTAATACTTTCCCATCAATCTCCAATTTCATATACTTAGTCATCTGATTTGTGCAAAGAGTTCTTCTTGAAGGGATGCTAACTTCTAATTCATTGTTCATGTTCACACATGCAAATTTAGACCTAACGACGAATGATACAGAGATAAAAGAATTTGTAGCTCTATGGGATTTATTACATTTAGGACAAAGGGTAACACTCCCACTTGTCCCACCGATATGAATCCCAGTGCTTGGTCTTTTATCCTGCCAATTACGTATGTCCTTACTCTGGTCATTCCATTTTCTTTTTCCCAAGGACTCCGTGCCTTACTGGGCATACTGCTGAAATGTATTCCTCTGATACGAAATAGCATGGGCCCTCTCCAACATTTCACGATAGGAAGTAAAACGATGAGACATAATGATCATGCCAATCTACGGTCGTAGTCCATTCTCGAACCTCCTGATCTTCTTAACTTCTGTATCTACCAAATGCGGAGCATACCTTGAGAGCTGCTCAAACTGTCTCTCGTAATCAGTAAAAGACCTGTTTCCCTGTCTGAGCTGCAGAAACTCTGATTTCTTGAAGTCTCTCAAAGCCAGTGGAAAGTACTTTGCCATCACTTCATCCTTAAACTGCTCCCATGTTAGGTTACGCTGGTGCTCTTCAGTCCTAGTACGTGAGACAGATTCCCACCAGTGACTAGCTGATCCAACAAACATAAATTCTGCGCATAGTACCCTTTGTGCATCCGTGCAAGCAATGTGTCGAAATACGCGTTCCAGACTTCTTATCCACTCCTCCACTGCCAGTGGGTCAGAAGCACCATCAAAAGTAGGAGGCTTGTACCTACGCAATTGCTCAACCACTGAGATAGCTCCGGGGACAAATGGGGGTGCATCCTGCTGTGGTGGGGCGTTTTGTGGAGGAGGTGCTTGATTTTGCTTGCTCAACTCTTGAACAGCTCGCAATAAATCACGCATCAAATTCGTGTGGGTAGGTGGTACCATTTCCTAGAAATTAATATTAAGTCACACGTCACACACTAGTTCTAAGTCTAACATGTTATAGATATATTATTGTAATACATATAATAAATTTAGCGGAGAAACCAACGTGCAAGTCTTAAAAATTTCAAAATAGGCAAATTTAAAATATTTAAGTTATGCAAAATGTCTAAGTACATTAGTCATCTTACCCTTTTACATACCTGAGAGTCATAGAAGAGGGATCGATTGGTGGTCATTGAGTGCTAATGATCTTTCACATATTTAATAACTTTAAGTTGACATTACCCTTTAATTCATAGATCTTAAGATAAATACTAACTTCTGAGAGAAATTACGTAAGGAAACAGTTAAACAAATAAATATTTTACTACACATAACATGGAAAGTTCAATAATTAACATACAAATAAAATCTGTATTCAAGAAAAATGACAACACATCAATTTATAAACAATAACTTAAGTAAAATAAAATTTAAAAAAAGGATACTTTTTTTTTCAGTGAACAGTAACGTTCACTCACTGTTCACGTGAACAGTCGTTCACTGTTCACGTGAATAGTGAACAGTAACGTGCAACGATTTTTTTTTTCAAAACTTAAATTTTAAAAATACATATGGTCTACAGAAAATTAAACCTAAGCCCTGATACCAAATTGTAACGACCTAAATTCCTTAAGATTCAAAGCGTTACCAAAATTTTATTTAAATTCTAAAGAACGTGGCATACAATTATATATAATTATGATATGGTAATTTACTCAAAATTTGCAGAATATTCGTAATTTTAATTACTGAGTGAAATAAAAGTATTTTCCTACGACATATTTTAAATGTATACATTTGGAAAGATCACATTAAATAAATCTGTAATTCAAGAACTAGGGGCAAAATCATATTACACTTGTAAAATATTTGCTATTTGTCTTATACATAACTTCACGTATTCATAGGAAACGGGTCACGAAATGATATGATAATAAAATCCTATTCAAGCATAGTTTAATGATACGAAGACACAGTATAAACTATAGGTAAGTTCTTTCCTTTTTATTTTCATCAAACATTTACAAACATACAAGGCATATGATGGGTCCCATGCATTTCATTTAAGTCTGCACCAAATCAAAGACAAATATATATATATATATATATGTATATTTATTATCATTTTCCTAAAACCACGATAGTGACCCCTCATGTAAAATGAAAATATGTTGAATCTTCCAATGCGGTACGGATAACATGCAAAAGGTCATGATTTTGTATTTGATTTTAATAACAAGAGGGTACAAAGGTTTGACTGCCTACACGCATTACTAAGACATGTTAATAATGGTTTCTGACCCAAAATTCTTAATTTAATTAGTTACTATAAATAAGCACGTAACATTTCTCATATAATAAATTTTCTGCAACTAATACCTTAACATGAAAGCTCACGCATATTATGTTCATTAAAAAATAATAATAATAAAATGTTTACCCCACCAATATAAAAATATGAAAATCAATCATTTGGAGAAACACCAAATAAACTACGTTCTCAATCCTAAATTACAGATCCACATAATAATAAAATTAAAGTAATTGCAGAAAATAAAAATCTTTAATCACATTACACCGGATTAATTTATTGAGTTCCATAAATCCTGACATCACGACTGCACATCATCGCCCGCCAATCAACGACATGTTCTAATCTGTGAAAGGTGGGGAAAATGGTAAGTATATGGGAATACTCAGTAGGACATAAATATTGGTGCATCCCGAATAAAAATTTTTAGAACATGCATCAGAAAAATCATACCGTCATCATATCTTTATAAACCAGTAAGGGCTCATATCATATCATATCACTTGTACCAGAAATGCCATAATATCATATCATATCTTTCATAAGTATAAAGATTCATCAACATGAATAAAAATATTTTAAACGGGATAAATCAACTGCACCTCTTTTCTTACCTTGTTAGATTAAATAAATTCTTGAACAACGAAAATTCCAAATCAAACTTTTCTCTTCTTCTTGTACTGTGAAATACCGTCTTTTTTATCTTCTTTTTATCATATAATATCATGCATAAAAATAAACAATAACAATTTGTGCAAAGTGAGAAAACGTGTGGGGGTGGGGAAGTGTGTGAAAGTGGGTATCATTTAAAATATACTATTTGACTAAATCTTCAACTAAAATTCAACAACCCTATCACTTCCCAAAGCATATACACGTGATGACACTTTATCTACTTAAAAGTGAAAAAGGAAACTAAATATAATATTATTATTAATTGGCAACAAGTACACACGTGGCCACAACTTTTTTAAATTCATTAAATTACTCAATTAAAACTATAGTTTTAAGGCTAATCTTTCTACCTCGATAATCTGGGCTACGTTAATCGAAATTAACTTTTTCTCGGGTCTATTACGTATAATTAATTACCATCTATCCAACGAGCCTAATATTCATATACTTATCATTATTCAATTAATATCTAAAATATGACTCAAATAAAATGAAAATCCGCTATAACTCATTTTAGTCCCTAACTTTTCAAAACATAAAAATATAGCATACAAAATTAAATTCTATTCTATTGAAATGTTCGGGGCATTACAGCAACAATTGGAATAAAGGAAAAGCAACGGAGGGCAAATCTGATGTCACTCCCAAATTGACATGCCTTTTATGTGAAGGACCTCATCGGATGTCGGAGTGTCCTTAGAAACGGATGGTGAATGCATATTGTCAATTTGCAAGTGGTGGATCAAGTTCAAAGCAAGATGCCCCACAAGCTAGTTGTCATGGTGAAACCAACTCCGAAGAGGATGAGGAGATAGTTGGTGCATTCTCACATTGGTACAATACACTGTCACACCGAGCTGATAAAAGGGATGACGTTCCCTCAAAAGAGATAAAGGTGGAAGAATCAAAGGCTCGTATTTGTACGGTCAGAGGTCTAATGTACATTGATGTGAAGATCAATGGAAAGCCAATCAGGGCTATAGTGGATACTGGTGCTACCCACAACTACCTTGCAAGTACCGAAGCAGAACTACTCGGACTTGTTCTGGAAAAGGGTAGCGGGAAGGTTAAAGCAATCAACTCTGTTGCTCAACCAATAGTTGGAGTAGCGAAATCTGTCTTAATCAAAGCAAGGCCCTTCGAAGGAAGGACAAATTTATCAGCAGTTCAGATGGATGACTTCAAGTTTATTTTGGGATTGGAATTTCTTCGGGATACTAAGATAGTAGTGTTGCTGTATTCTGATTCACTAGTGATGATGGGTAATAAACCGTGCGTCATTCCTATCCAAGTTGGCAAGATGGGCGAAAAGAGTATATCAGCCATGCAATTTAACAAGGGTTTCAAAAGAAATGAACTTTAATTTTTGTGCACTCTTCGGTTAGAAGAGATCGAAGAGACAACATGTCCTATTACAAAACCTGTGAAAAGGCTTATTCGGGAATTTAAGGACGTTATGTCCGATAAACTACCAAAGAAATTGCCACCAAGAAGGGCGATTGATCATGAAATTGAACTTATCGCGGGTGCCAAACCTCCCGCCAAGGCTCCCTACCATATGTTTCAGCCTGAGCTTGAAGAGCTTAGGAAACGATTGGGAGAAATGTTGGACATTGGGATTATTGTGCCTGCGAAGTCACCATATGGAGCTCCCATTTTGTTTCAGAAAAAGGCCGATGGTTATCTTAGAATGTGCTGCAAATATCGAGCCTTAAACAAGATTACTGTGAAAAATTTGCTATCCCATTCCCCTGTTTGCGGATTGCTTCAGCCGACTGAGTCGGGTGAAATATTATACCAAGATTGATCTTAGGTTCGGATACTGGCAAGTTCGGATCAAGGAGGGAGATGAGGCAAAGACTATTGTGGTAACCAGATATGGAGCTTTCGAATTCAAAGTGATGCCTTTTGGTTTGACAAATGCTCAACAACGTTTTGTACAATGATGAATCAGATACTGCACGGATTCTTAGATGACTTTGTCGTAGTGTACTTAGACGACATAGTAATCTATAGTGAGACATTAGAGGAAAATGTGGTACATGTGAGGCAGGTCTTCAATTGGCTAAGAAAGAATGAACTCTATGCCAAACCGTCTAAATGCGCATTCATTCAGACGTCTATCGGTTTCTTGGGCCACATCATTGACCAAGGTAAAGTTCGTATGGATTCGAAAAAGGTTACAGCCATCAAAGATTGGCAACCACCAAAGAATGTACATGATGTACCTTCGTTTCTTAGGTTATGCAATTACTATCGAAGATTTGTGAAAGGGTACTCAGAAATTGCATTGCCACTTACCGAATTGACAAATAAGGATAAAAATTGGGAATGTTCATCCCAATGCCAAACTGCTTTTGAAAGGTTAAAGGAATCAACGTAGACGAACTCGATTTTAGCCTTACCGGATATGACTAAACCCTTTGAAGTGCATACAGATGTTTCAGATTTTGCACTTGGAGGAGTCCTTATGTAAGAAGGACACCTGGTAGCACATGAGAGCCGAAAGTTGAATCAAGCAGAACGTCGTTACTCAGCACATAAAAAAGATTTGTTGGCAGTGGTCCATTGCTTTAAGGGATGGCGTCACTATTTGCTTGGGTCTCCATTTATTGCGAAGACAGATAATACTGCGGTCAGTCACTTCATGTCCCAACCAAAACTGTCAAGCAAATAGGCTCGTTGGCAGGAACTTCTTTCAGAGTTCAATTTTATGCTAGAGTATCGTCGGGGATCTAGTAATCATGTTGCCGATGATGCTCTTAGTCGACGGGCTGACTTGGCTACCATTTGCTCCATGGTTGCTCTTTCAGGGAGCACAGTTACCACACACACAAGAGACCAAATTCGGGCACTTTTGAATAAGGACCCGGCTACTCAATATTTGGTCAACCTCATCAAGCAGGGCAAGACTCGACAGTTCTGGCTAGATGGAGATCTAATAAAGACTAAGAGAGATCGCCTATATGTTCCGAAAGGCGGAGTTTGAGGAAATCACTAATTACGGAATGCCACGACACGATTTGGGCAAGGTATCCCGGAGAGGAACGCACTTGTGCACTACTGCAACGTGCATACTACTAGCCTCAAATGCGGGATGATAATGCAACATATGTGAAAACATGTCTTATTTGTTAGCAGGATAAGGCCGATTGTCAGAAAAAGACTGGCTTGCTGAAGCCCATTTCCATCCCAACTAGGTCATTCGAAAGTGTAACGATAGACTACATTATTGGATTGCCAAAAGTGGAGGATTTTGGCACTATCATCGTCGTGGTGGACCGTCTGTCTAAGCACACAACTTTCATTGCAGCGCCAAAGTATGTATCAGTTGAAGAGACAACTCAACTCTTCTTCAAACATATTGTCAAATATTGGGGACTCCCTAAGGACATCGTCAGTGATCGGGATCCTTGATTCATTGGCATATTTTGGACTGAGCTGTTCAAACTTCTTGGTTCAACTTTGAGCATGAGTTCTAGTTTTCATCCCCAATCTGACGAACATATAGAGAGCTTTAATTCTATGCTAGAAGAATATCTTCGGCACTTTATCTTTACTTCGCAGAAAAATTGGGTGAAACTTTTGGATGCCGCTCAGATTTGCTTCAATGCCCAAAAGAGTTCTTCCATCAATAAGAGTCCTTTTGAGATAGTTACTGGCCAGCAACCGTTACTCCCTCATACTGTGGATATCGTACAAAGTACCAAGTCCCCTCAAGTGAAAAACTTCTCTCAAGACTAGAAACAAAATATTGAAATTGCTCGAAATTATCTTGAAAAACAAAAACGGTATAAAAAGTCTGCAGATCTCAAGCGCCGTTTCGTTGAATTCAGTTGGAGATTTGGTAATGGTTAAACTTCCTGATAGAAATTGTTATAAACTGACAAGAAGGAAGGACTCGAGATTGGTGCCAAAATATATTGGACCATTACCCATAGTGAAGAGGATTGGAAGAGTCGCTTACAAAGTTGAACTCCATTCATGGTGCAAAATCCACAACGTCTTCCACGTCGGTGTATTGAAGCAATACTTTGTTGACAAGGAGGACGCATCAAGAAATGAGCCAAAGCGACCTGTATTTGAATTGAAGAAAGTCGGAAAGAAGGTTGCTGAAGCTATTCTTGACCATCGTATCACTTGGGCTTCTAGAAAAGATCTTCAAGAGTACTTGATCAAATGGATTGGATGCAGCATCGAGGAGAATACTTGGGAAAGATAAAAAGACCTTGGAGCCTTCAAACCATTAATTGAAGCATATCACGCATCAATGGCTCCAATGACGTAGCTAAAACAAATGGGGGAGAATGTCAAGGATCGCAGCTTCACTTAGCCCCTTGACCCATCCGCAACCGTAGTTTGCCCAACTTCGGCCGCACATTGTAAATATTAGTTCTAGTTTGAGTTGTAATTTCATTTCCATTGTAATAGTTGTTATTTCAGTTGTAATAGTGGAGTATGATTCCTCGTCCTTTTAACGTCTACTCCTGTCACTTAAGTTTTTGTTCTGCGAGCTATTATAGGGGGTATTAGTCTTTCAAACAATCTTTCAAACTTTTCTGGTATTCACCTCTGCACCAGCCATTGTAATTTTCAGCTTTCAGCTTTCAAGCAATTGTAATTTTCAATTTCTAGCAATCAAAGATGATTTTACTTTCAATGCATTCTAGTTCTCTGTTGTAAGATTTCCACAAAATTGTAATCAAAATTTTCTTTCGTCCCGAAACGACTGAGAAAAGGTGGAAAGTGGTCTAGCGGAGCAGATCACCAGCGCACGGTGTTCCTTTCTGTGCTAAGAAGATAGACACCCCGTGAAACTTGGGCTTGGTTCTCTTGTCGAGTCAATTTGTTCTTCCACTATGGTAGCTACCCCCTCCCCACGAAGAAGATGATCATTCTTTTAAAAAAGTACACAATACACTTACCCTATGATGCACCGACATTGACACGCGTGTCCGACACAATACGTGTCGGATACGTCGACACGTGATTTTTCAAAAAAGTACCGACACGACACGTTGATTAAATTCTTCATTTATATGGTATAAATTTAGTTTTATACTTATTATTGATTTTTCTTGTTGAAAGTTTTTAAATATAAGTACTTATTTGTTATTTACTAATAATTTTGAGTTAAAAATATACAATAGTTATAGTAAGAAAGAAAAATAATTATTGTAGAGTATCCGGAGAGTGTCGGTATCGACACGAGTCCGACACGTGTCGGACACGGACACGTTACCTTAATTAGAGTGTCCGTGCTACATAACACTTACCTATATTCTCAAGTTGAGATAAAATGTCAAGTTTTAATTTGATTGTCAGAGTAAAACTAATCACCACCTTGATCTAGTAGCCATTTGAATAGACAAACGAGCTCCCTAGAATCCCATCTAAAGTTGACGTGAAGTTACTTGATAGTCGATACCATAGTCGTCAACTTCACTATAATTTTCTTTTACTTTTTATCTTTCATAGCATTTAGATTATATATGAAAAGTTTGACTCCTCAAATCTACTTCAGAGCTAAGAATCTTATTCCATATCCTTTTTCAGTGTTCTACTTTCTTTCTATTAACCAGATTATGAAATTACAGACAAATAACATATAGATTTTTGGGTCACAACTATAGACTATATATCGCAATGATAAAAGTTGATGAAATGGATGATAAATTTTTTTGATAAAAGTTATGAATTCCATGAAATGTTTGGTTGAAAATGTATTTTTGAAAAAATGAATTTTAAAAATTGAGCTGAAATAATGTGCAGTATAGTTCGAGTCGAATTTAAAGAGACTAGTTAAATGTAACGACAATCATGGTACAAAATCCAATCCATTTTCCTCAGTCCTTTTTTGTTGGGGAAAAAAAGTAACTTATAAGTTAAACAAGAAGAACATGTTTGGTTTGAATTAAAATATGATTTTAATCTAAATCAAATTTAAAAAATTAATATTAATCATATTTTTTATGAGTATCACAACTTTTCAACCACATATTTCAAAAATTTCTATCACAATCTATTAAAAAAATTAATTTTAATCCCTATCAAACACCTCGAAGTTTGTAAATCACTCGGCTCCATCGTAGAAGTAGAACATGAGAAGAGGTTCCCATTAAGCACGACCACCCCTTTTTGTACTGTCCAAGGGCCCACAATATTCGATACTTTGAGACTAAATGTAGAATCTGACTATTCATAACTTGACATGTGGAGGGATAATTGTTCTTAGTGAAAAAAAATAATCAATAATGAAGCACTTTGTATATTGATTTTCACTTCTCACTTTATCTTTATTCGCTTTTTAGCATTGAGGAAATACCTTTAAATAGTCTTTTCAAATAGGTGATTTGTAATAATAGACTTCAAAAAGCTAGAAATTTGAAGATAGCCTTTATACAATAATCTTTCCAAAAATACCCTTAATTTAAAAAATTGCAACCTAGTCCCTATAATACAAAAAGAATATAAAACAAGTTATTAAATGAGAAGACCAATAAAAAATAGGTTACCACTAAAATATAAAAAATTAAAATACAGATTAACACTGAGATTTTACATATCATTGATAAATAATAGATTAACTGAAAGAATGATAAAAGAATTTTTAAATATTAAAATATTTTGTAGACGGTCTTAGTACTCCCCACTCTAATTGGTATGAGAGCCATAGATTATAACATGATAATAAAAAATTTACGAAATAGATATGTAATTAAAAAGACAATTTTGGTATAATAATAGAAAAACCTATAATAGAGAAAGAAACCTTAAAAATCATACTTATAAAATTAAAAAATATACCTTTAGATATTAGAAAGAAGATAATAGAAAAAACAGAATTTAGTATAATAAGAGATCTTATGATATGGAAAACTATTTTAAAAACTATAGATCGAGAAGAAATATCTGCTATAATAGAAAATAATATAAGTAATTATGTGAATTAAAATTAAGAAGATAGATAACTATTATAAATTAGAAAAAGAAAAATGATATAAAATATTTTATGAACCTATTCCTAATAAATCAAAAATATTAACATTAAATATAATTAAAAAATTACCTAGAGAAATAAAAGAACAAATACTACATAAATTAATTATAGGATCTATAAGAGATAGATACGTATATGAAATTATTAATAAAGAATTTGAAAGTATTTTATATTATAGAGAAATATATGAATCATCATAAGCTATAAATAAGTAATGATAAAGTAGCTAGAAAACTTAATAATATTGTTAAAAATCTAAACAAAATACAAGAAAAAATCTCAAATATACTAGGAACATCAGAAGATTTAAATAAATCACAAGAAAAAATGTTAGGGAAACTAAAAATCGAAAAACTAGAATTAAAAGCAAAATATTTTGAAACTGTAAGAGATGAATTACCTAATAATGAAATAGCAATAGAAAGTTTTAATAAAATCATCAATAAAAATAAAGATAAAACGTGTAGATTATCATATTTATTAGAAGTAAAAAGTGGGAAAATATAATGACTTTTTCAGAATCATTTGATGAACTAAAGAAAATAATAAAAGAATTAATAAATGAAACTAAGGAATTAAGAGATGAAGTATGAATGTTAAAAATAGAAATTAGAGAAATGAAATAAAATATGAAATCAACAAATAAAAAAGTAGATAAAGATAGAATAAAAGGAGAAATGACAAAAATACGAAAGAAACATGTAGAAACAAAAGAATATTATGAACCTGGAAGTATGGATGATAAATTTAGGAAAGAAATAGGGTAATTGGCGCAAAACGTCCCTACCTTTGATGTTTTCTGTGGAAAACGTCCCTACCTATCGATTTTTGGTGCATAACGTCCCTACCTTTACATTTTCTTGCGAAAAAGGTCCTTACATCCACTTCCCGTTAGAATGCACTGTTAAATCTTTGGATAATTAGCTCAAAACATCCATGTCTTTAAAGTTTGACCCATGAAATTCAATTTTGACCAATTGAAAAGGGTAAAAGTGTAATTTTACTATTTAACCATTTAAAACAATTAAAATAAATAAATAACTAAAATAAAATAAAAAGAAAAATAAAAAAAGAAAAAGTCAACTATCCTCAGAAAGGAGACATAAAATACAAATCTTACTTAAAAAAACTAATACTAAATGATGGAATGAAGAACATACAGAAATAGTTAGAATACATAAAGAAGAATGTAAAAATTTACCAAAATTAAGATTACCAAATGAAAAGGATAATTTGATAGTTAATACTGATACCTCAGATAAATATTGGGCAGTAATATTAAAAACAGATTTAAATGAAATATGTAGATATTCAAGTAGAACTTTTAATCAAGAAGAAATAAATTATACCACTCATGAAAAAGAATTATTAGTAATTATTAGAGGAATAATGAAATTCTCATTATTTTTATTATCTAAAAAATTTATTGTTGAAACTGACAATTCTCAAGTTGCAGGACTTGTTAGAAATAAATTACCAATGGAACCCCAATATAGAAGGTTACATAGATGACAATCATATTTATCATTCTATAATTTTGATATTATTCATATTAAAGGTACAAATAATTATTTTGCTGATTTTTTAAGCATGAACATTGAATTTGAAGATGGATAATATTAAACAAATGATATCAGAGATGAAATCTGCGGCAGCATTTGTCAAAGAAGAAGCAGATAATATAAAAGTTGGGATGGAGGCATTAGCTGAATTCTTAAGTAATAATTTCAACCTATTACTTGAAATCAGTGAATCTCACGTCAAAGTTTTCAATGAAATGAAAGACAAAATTGATGCTCTTGAAGCACAATTAATGTCTATTGATACAAATAAAGATACAAGGAGTGATGTTTTGGCACAATTCTATGATACCAAACATGAATATCAACAGATACCAAGAAGTGATCCACCATGCGGAAGCAGCAGTGGACCAAAGAAAGATATTATGATTCAAAGTCCCAGAAAGAAAAGAATTGGTGACAATCCTAAAAATATTATTATCAATGAAGAGCATACGAGATCAATTCAGATACAACCAGATGAAATCCCTTTGTTTTCAAAAGAAGAAGAATATAAAAAAACTTACTAAAATAATTTATGAATTACAAACAAGTGATTCATATTTTATTTCACCCGGTGAACACGTTTATCCAAGAATAGTTATGATGAAATAATCTGATCCAGCCATGGTCAAAATGGCAGCTGATTATGGATATTTGGATTTAATTTATCCAGATAAATCTCTTAAAGAAATAGATAAATTTGATGACATATTTAAATCTGAAGTCTCAAGATATGTACATGGACGATCTATTTATCTAAAATTTTATACTATCAGTCTAGGAGTCGAAGATGAAATTTTCTATCCAGCAGAACATATAATCTCCACTGGGCATGTTGGAAGAAATTTCAAAGTGGATGAAGAGCATACTGATAAACCATTATCAAAGTTTACAAAATCATGGATAAAAAATAGAAAAGTGATTGGATACAAAGTCCTTATAATATAGCAAAAAATTTTTATGATAGAAAATACAGATGCATATGCCAATATAATGGATGAACACTTTTGGCTAATGATGGGAATCAAAAATTTGAAGTTTTAAAAGATTTTATCACCAAGTTTGACACGCATCAGATTCCTGGTGCCATTTCAACATTACAGAGGGCAAGAGAAGCAAGAGACCGCCCCACTTGCCGACAGAATTAGAAGATAAAGATAAAAATGATAAACACATGGAGGAAAGGTGTCCAAACTGCTATAGGAAGAATCTTACTAGCTGTATGTAAGAACAAGACTTGAAAGACAATTATAGAAGAATTGTGTCCTTTATCAAAGAAAATGTAACAAAACAACAAAGGATGGAGGGGTCATGAGGCTCTTGATGAAAAACACGAGGTAATAAAATATTATTAGTATGATGTAAGCAATGATGTAATTTATCTTCAGATTTGTGTATAAATAGAAGCCTTTGGGCTAATGAAAAAGACAGAGTTGATCGAGCACTCAAATTGTGAGTTAGCCATACAATTTCATGTCTTCCATTGTAATCATATTTCAGCTTTTTATCAATAAAATTCCAAGTTATTTCATATCCAAATTGTCTTTAAAAGATATCATGAGTTTCTAAACACTTCATCCCATAGATTCTTGAAAGATTGAAGAAGAATTTCTTTCTTACTTTAATAGAAAGAGAGTTTTCTTTAGTTAAGATCTATAATCCGAATTCAAAGAATTGACACAGTGAAGGTGGAAAGCTGAAATAGCAATTATCCCGTAAATGCAGGATGCCATTGAAGGGAGTCATTTGCAGATTCAGAACCTGAAGGTTACTCGATTCTAAGAATAAATATTTGAGATCAAAACTAAGGTAAAACTATTATTTTTGTTAAATTTAGAAAGATATTTTCTGAAATCTTAAAGAATTGTTGGGATTACTTATCTGAATATTTGCATGGTTAAATTATCTAAATGTTTGTATTTAATATTTATTTTATTAGCATTGTTTATCATGTTAAGATTTATATAATATGCCAAGATATACAATTGAAGGATTAGATAATTTATTAGAAAAATGATTAGAAAAGATAAATAATATTATCTATAAAATGGAATGAATAGATCAATCATCGTCTGAGGAATATTATATACTTGGAGAAAATTTTGATAGATATATGGAAGATTATGTCAATCTATTAGATCAAATGATGGATTTATATGCTAGAATCCGAGATAGGAATAATACAAGACAAAATTGAAAAACTATTCTAAGATAGGGATATATCTTGCAATATACAAAAACTCATTTCATTAAGGGTAAATTAGTATTTTTAATAACTAAGACCATTGTGGAAAATAGCACTAGTTAACCGGCCATTTAGAAGATTGCCTCTTTTAGCGTTCCCCTTTTTTCTTGAAATTTTTAGACTTAATTTATGTATTGTAGGTTAATGGGGTGGGGCATATATATATTCTTTATTTGACACTTCAGAATCGAAACGAATCGAACAATTTTTTTTCCAGATATTAGTAAATGGATTGTCGGGTCTAAATATAATTATGGACTCGTTCGAGTTCGGTTCGATTTGATTCCGTTCCATTCGGTTTCATACCATAATTAAATTTTTTAATATTTAAAATAAAAATAACTAATGACACATTCAATTTTAATTTTAGAAATTAACGTAGTTCAATTTAATAACATATAAATAACAAGTTGTACAATAAGATTAAGCCCTTGTTTGGTAGCCATTTTTGGGGAGAAAGTGCATTTTTGAATAGTTGATTAATGGAGAATGTGTGGTTAAAAATTAAGGAAAAGTTTTGGATTTGCATGTAATATTATTTTATTGAAGAATATGTGGTTGAAAAGAAGAGAGAAAAATGCATTTCTGAAAAAATGGCTAACAAACATGGGCTAATTTATAAATGTATACAAATACAATAAAGTAGATACTAATACTAAAACATTAGTGATCCATATCAATAATTCATTTGTTTCAAACATTCAATTCTACATAAAATAAAGAAATATAAATTAGAAATTATAGAAATAAAAATACTTTAAAGTATTGTTAATACTTACCAACTATTTGATTTAAGAGGGAAATATAAGAGGCTTGGACTTTGGGCTAAAATGCGCCAAAAAATTAAAACAAAAAAATTGAAAATAATTTGTTAATTTATTTAGAAAAAAATTAAATAATTTGATTTATATAATATAAAAAAATTTAAAATTTTAAAAAGATTCGGTTCTTGTTCGGATACCCTTTCGGATATTTAATTTCAGAAGAACCGCTCGGTTCGATTCAGTTCAATTTCGATTTGATTCGATTCAGTTCGAAACTTCTGTCCAATCCTACTTACGAGAAAAGTACATCTCTTCTGTAGATTCTATAATGCAGTTGGATTATTGAGCATACATGGAATAATACATCACTTCCTTTGGCTAATTCCTATATATAGGTCCCTATAATTCTTAGTTCATTGCCATTCTTCAATCCAGTTTTATAATTTAAGAAAACACTTAAATTCACACTTTTGCTGCCAAATTGCTTCATGGCCTCCCTCCAGGTTCTCTCACTTTTTCAGCTAGCAAGTTTGGATAAACACAAAAGTTATAACTTTTTGCCAATTTATATATATTGAATTTTCAGTACAAAATCTTACTTTTCTTGACTGTTCTGGACAAGCAGTTTGTTTGCCTAAGCTTGAACGCTACTTATAAGTAAGAGGGTGTTTGGTATTGATTTTTGGGATAAGAATTGATTTTTGAATAGTGATATGATGGGAAATGTGTGGTTGAAAAAGGAGGAAAAATTATTGATGTGATGAAAAATATTATTTTATTGAAGAATGTATGATTAAAAATGAGAATTGATTTTCAAAATCAATACCAAACACCCTCTAAATCTTTTTGTGAAACTCGTATGGAGTTTTTAGAAGTTACTTTTTTGGAATTTTCAATACAAAATTTACGCTTAATATTTTGATGGTACTACTTGGACATCTTTAGATAAGTTTGACAGTTACCTTTAAGTCTTTTTTTTTTTTTTTTTTTTTTTTTTAATAAAATTTTTGGTGCGTGTGTGTTTCAAGTATTGTAAAAGTTACTTCCCTCAACATGAATATCTTGCCTCCGCGACTCTGATGGCCAGATTATTTGTTAAAATTCAACACGCGAAGCCACGATCTAACCTCTATATATGTGAAGCGACGTAAATTTAAAATATAAATAAATAATTTCGCCCTTCAGTAACAAGTTAAAATGTTCATTTAATCATTCTAGTTTAGATACTCAGTGCATATGGTATAACAAACAAAATTTAATCTCTCTTTCTTATCTAGTAATATCTCGATTTGATATCATGCACGAATCTTCTGTTACAACATATATTTATATAGGTTGATGCTGCTCCAGTGGATGAGGTGAAAAGCCAAGCGGAGCCAACAACAAATGTATCGTCAAACGTTAAAGAAACAGAAGTGCATGAACTAGATGAATCCACTGAAACACTGGTGCCCTATGATGAAGATGAAGAAACACTAGAAATCAATTCTGATGAAGAAGAAGAGAAAGAAATGGAATCATTGGTCAAGAAAGAAGATGATTATTCACCTTTTATGTCGGTCGAGGAGCCAGCTTGGGTTGCTGAATTCAATGAGGAAGAAGATGAGAACGAAGAAGAAGAGGGAATATACACAAAGTTTGATGCATGCAACCAACGTAATCTTGCTTAAAAGCGACTACTCTGCTTGTGAAAAAAGAGCTGATGAGCTACTTTTAAACACAGCCAAACATCATATATCCTAATATTTTTCTTGTACATTTTTTTTTTTTTTTTTTTTTTTCATTCTACCTGTGAAAAAAGAGCATATGAGCTACTTTTAATTATTGTTATTGTTCCAGGGTTCAATGAAGGACTAGACCCAATATTTATGTTTTCTATGGGCATATCCAATGGATACACCAAATCATCAAAATACACCAAATTTTGGTGCCAAATCTCTCCAATGTGACACCAAAATTTGCACCATTTTGGTGGTCAAATTTCCCACTTTCTTCTATTTGTCAAACTAATTGGAGGATATTTATGTAATTTGTGTTATATATTTTTAATATAATAAATTCTTATTAAGAAGAATAATAATAATAATAAATTTTAAAAATATAAAAAATAATTTTTTAGATTTATTAATCAATTTAATATTTTCGTTAATTTAACGTAATTATTTATTTAGTAATTTATGCATTTGTAAAATAAATAAAGAAATAATTTCTCAAATAAATAAATTATTAAGAAGAATTAAAAAAATCATTAATCACGGTTCATTTGGTGTAAATTTTGGTGTAACAATTGAAGTTGATTTTTAGTTTGGTATAAAATTTGATGTAAAATAGTACAAAATTTACTTCAAATTTTGGTATAGGGTTGAAGATGGCCTAAAACCCTTGATTTTCTAATCAATTTGTGTCATCATTCATAGCAACCTGTACAATTTTAAGCATATATGAACATAGTGCTGTGTTCTCGAAGAAGTAACTTATTTTAACAATGACATAAAATCACTTTAAGAAGTAAATTTTATTTAAGGGTCCGTTTTATAGAAAGATGAAAAATGAATGACAAATAAAATGTTTGACAGAAAAGTAATTTGCCTAAAATTTGTTTTAGAGGGAATTGTAATTAATGATGTTTGATTGATATAATTTTCCACCTAATCCGTTTGACTTTGTTTTTCATACAAATGGTTACTTTTTGAAATAATTTTTTTACAATCTGTATTAAAATTTGTTTGGATTGCCAAAAAGTAAAGAAAAAAAAAAAAAAATATTTTCATAAAATTTTTATGTTCGTTTGACTTCGTTTTTCATGCAAATTGTTAATTAAATGGATAAAATTTTTTACCATTGAATTTAGAATATGTTTCCATTGTCAAAAAGTTAAAAAAAAAAAAAAAAAAAGGAAAAAAAAAATACCCAACAAGGTAGAAAATAATTTCCCACTAAAATTATAAGAAAATATTTTCCTACTTTTGTGCTTCAAGAGATTGTACATTAGAAATTGATGACAAACATTGCCAAAAGTAGGAACTAGAAAAATATTTTCTTAGTTTCATGACAAATTCCGCGTATCAAACGCGCCCTAAAAGTTATCCATGCATGCATGTTTAGAAATAAAAAGTTACTTTTCAGTAACTTCTGCTTCCCTTAATTTCGGTCTACAACCTATATCAATGTCATGATACTTTGCTCATTTACATAATAATATAGATAGATATGAATTCATCCACAGCCCTCGATCTTCTACAAATCAGTAAGGTATAAATTATTTAACATTTGACATTCTACTAACTGATATCATTTTAAAATTAAAATCCTCCAGGGGCAGAACGTTGAGAAAAAATGGACCTATATTCAGAAATTCCAATGCAAAGTTATAGATGGAAGAGGAACAAAATTGATCAAGCCAAGGAAATAAATATACATTGATCAAGTTTTCCAGCTAAAATTTCTAAGAAATGTGCAACTAGAAAAGTAGTCGGAAGCCAGGGGTCCATAAGACCTTATCATGCCATATCCAAATTTCTAAGAAATTTGCAACTAAAAAAGTAGTCGGAAGCCAGGGGTTCATAAGACCTTATCATGCCACATCCAACTTGGAAAGACGATGACCACTCGGAGTAGCGAAACTTCAAGTGTTACATTTACTCTACAATTTATCCTCTACAAACAAGATTACTCACCATATGGGATGTTATCCAATAATTACGGCCAGTTTCTCAATCACTATCACTCCCAGAAATATATCTCCGAATGTCAAAAGGCTTGTTCTTTGAAACTGAATCATTCGTGTCAATCATTTCCTCCATTCATAGGGGCAAAAGCTGCAAGTTCAATGTAAAGAGAATTACACCCATGATAATAGAGCAATACAACAAAGTGGCCAATCTGGTTTTCTGGTTTCAAACTACAAAGACGACTTTCAATACGGCAAACAGGAGGAGTGCAACTTAAAAAACCAAAATTCCTTTAGTTTTGTCCTTGTCAAGTTCATTATTTAAAGAGTAAAAAAAGCAGAAAATAACAGATAGGTTAAAATTCAAAAGGCAGACCCCTTAAACTGTTAAACATAGTTGAAGGTTCTTTTAAAATTATCTCCATCGAGCCATGCCCAAAAACTACATAATGTACAAGTAATCACAGAATTCCAGCATAGCAAATTACTTTGTAAAGAGCAATTTCAATCCAAGAGCAAACAAAAATAATATGTACAATAAACAAGAAGCCGAATTCAGGTTGCTTTACAGTAAGTATTGTATATGACTGACATTGTAGTTAAAGGACTCCAACTTTAGCCCTTGTTTGAGCCCCATTTTGGAGAAAGAGTGTATTTTGGAATAGAGATTGAAGTAGAATGTGTGGTTAAAAATTAAAGAAAAGTTTTAGATTTGCGTGTAATATTATTTTATTGAAAAATATGTGGTTGAAAATGAGTTTTGAAAAAATGACCTTTTTGGTAAAATGGGGCTCAAACAAAGGCTTAAGTTCTAAAAGATCATAAACCAGATGCAGAATTATAAAGAAAATATATAAATGGCTTCTAGAATTAGTAAACTAACCTTTTTCTCTCATTCTTCTCTCTCTGTCATATTCAAATTTGTCACGGATTTGGCCAACCTTTTCCCAGGTATCTCTCTCTCTCCTATTTCTCCCCAAACCTTGATCCTGCAGTCAAAAATTGAAGTCACATTGACATATTGTAAAAGTTAGATTTAACACAGACCCATTTTACACAGCATGCTTCAGCCTACTAGTTCAAGGAGACTTTGCGCAATGAATCAACAGAAGAAGCATGTAACAACCTGCAATAGGTGTGAGCTAATAGCATTTCCAATTCCCAACCTTCTATATTTGTATATCACATAACCAGGTCTAAATTGAGAGAGAGGAGGGAGGGGAAGGGAGGAGGGAGAAAGAGGATGCCTATGAAGATAATAAATACAGAGAGAAGGAAAGGCGAGCAAAAAATATCAAGAGATATAGGAGGCAAGGAGCCATGAGTGAGATGTGAAAGAAATAGTTCAACCTGCTCAAAGAAAGGCTTGATTAATGGCAACTTCAACTGCACTGGTTAAAGATTTAGATATATAACAAATGGAATATTACCAAAACAGCACTGATATAGATAAATTAATACTACAGTGCACATTTACACCTATAGGCTACGGTTACAAATAAGTTGAAAACCGTCTATCGCATTCTATTACCACTATTAAAATAAATGAACAAAGTTCGAGTAGAATGCATGCATGATTACCTTCATTTGCTCAAGTTGGGGTTGCCTTCTCCTGCAACAAAGAGAAATCGCCAGTTAGTAGTTTAATTTCGGCCTAACAAGTAAATTTTACCAATTTTGAGAATGATATCAACAAACAAAAGTAAATTAAAAGAGATGAAAGGAACAAGGTGATGTTCTCTTAGCAGCGTTCAGTTCTCCAACCACTGAGAGCAAGTTGTATTCATGAAATTAACTTGTTTCTCATGTTAAGAAATACAGTGACCTTTATAGGTGACTAGGAGTACTATCTCAAATAAAAAATTATTATCAACTGAGACCTACTACTTGCTAGGAATGGAAACAAGAAAATAAACATATTGTCAAACCTATATGGATTAAAATCTTCATCATCATCTTCAGCAGAATCGTAATTTGCATGATCTTGAGCGAGCTTGTTGGAATAACCCTCATCCCAGTACAACCTCTCCCAGTTCTCCCTCGTCTCATTATATAGTTCCATATATCTTTTGCACCACGGTTCATGCTCCTTTCAATTGTAAAAGTAAGATCAGTTTAGAAAGAACCAAATGAACTTCCCATTCGAAATCCAACTCAAAACATTCAAAAAGTAAAACAGAAATCCAAATAACAGAAAGAAATGTCAGAAGGACTTAAATCCTTTTCTTTTATATTTAAAAACGCTTATTTCTTCTGAGTCCAACTACCTAAAAATTAATTAGATTTAAGGCTAGTAACAGCTTGTTTCGATCTAACCGTAAGCAAGTGATAATAGCATGCAGATCAGCGTAGCTTCAAGGAAATTAGATATACCAAACAAAAATATACCGGATTTTCACCAATCGAGTGGTTTCATATCAACAATCAGATCTGTTGGACAAGGAGGAGAGGCCTCACTCGGAGTTAACTCGAGAATTTGAAAGCATCAACTCAATGTATTGCAACATAGTAATTCTCAGTTATCGTGACACAACCGCAGCAGTTCGACTAAGAGCATGGTTCCTCATGAAATAGATTTAAAAAACGAAGATTTGAAGCGGTTATAATTTACTGAGTACTTGGTAAAACTCATGCATTCGTGTACAAACCATTGCATGTGAAGTAACACGAGTGTGTAGATAGAAAGTCCATTTCCATAGTACAGTTGGAATAACAAAGCAAGAGTCCAGTGAGCAATTCATAAGTAAAGGTAATCCAAATCTATCCACAACATCAAGACTTCAATGATATATCTAATTATAGAATAATGCAACAAATCAAATTATGATTTCATAAAAGTTTGCTCATTTGTACACTTGCCCTGCGATTTTTTTAGAATAAACAACAATTATAAGCACCAAAGTTCAATAACCCTAATTTCTCAAGTACCCACCTTCTAAATTTACACAGCCCCTGTTTCATATCATTAAATTAAACAAAAATCTTTTCACACAATTACTTGCAACAGGCAAAAATCCCAGTATTCATCAGCCAATAGATTAAAAAGGTGACGTTAAATTTTAAAAAAGAGAAATTACAGATTCTTTCAGAACGAGGCGCGTGCGACGCATGAACTGTTCGCGGAGCTGTTTGCGTCTCTTGTTGGGAATATTTTCTCTTGGAATCACAAACCGTTCTCTGGGAGGCACGTTCTCTCCTATCTCGTGCATTTCGCCGTCCACCACCCACCACTCGGACTTATCGTCAGTCTTTTTCAGCATAGACGATGGCGAGAATTTGGACCGCCGCCGCCTTGGGCCAGAATCGGCATCGGTTCGGACAGATCGGAGTTGGGAGGCGGCAAATTGGAGCGGGCTGAGGCCCCGAGCTCTTCTCGCGAGCGAGAGCATTTGAAACTGCTGCAAAGATGTACTGTGAAAGGGTTCAAACTTCAAAGGTATAATAAAGGGCACCTTGGTGTCGAGGGTTAATTTGTTAATTGTCCAATAATCATTAAACTTTATGTTGGTACATTCGGTGTCTCATTATAATTTCAGATGTTGAATTTTAATCACTAAATTTCTCGACTCACTTACATGAATTTCATTTCGTAGTTGTAATGGAATAGATGATGTGAGAGATAGATTGCACCAAATCGCTAAACTGCCCAATCACATATAAATGCGTATTTCATTTCTCGCTATATTTTAACGACATCTTTAATTGCTCACTATACTTTAAAATGATCACATTTTGACCACTAAATTTCTCAAACAGACATCGAGAAGATATGGAAATTTAGGAATTATCAAGAAAGATGTTGACCTCATCCTGGTGGCCGAGACCTCTTGTCACAGTGTCAATCCATTTAATGGTATGACAATTCGCCGCCTTATATATGACATGTAAGACTATGATTGACTTGTGGAGTTGATTGAAACTGTCAATGTAGTGTGTTGTCTCATCATCCACCTAGTGTGAAATCTTCATACAATATCTTCCCGAAAACACCATTAAAGAGTCTACCTCAAGGGCTCGATCCCATGACGGTTCGACACTCATGGGCTCGGTCGAGCCTATGACAGCTATGCATTCATGGACTCGGCCAAACTACAGGAGGCTCGATTCCACGAGGCTCGGCTTGACTTGCATAGGTTTGGTCATTGTCGTGGTTAGGGGCCTCTATTTATAGGAAACGTAATAATAGTCCCTGAAATCTATGTATGGTTATTTATATAATGCGTTGACTTGAAGGTTGAATGATAGAAAATAAAATGAAGCGTAACAATCTAGTTTCCGAAGTTCATGTATGGTTATTTATATAATGCGTGGACTTGAAGAGTCATAGTTGTTGTGAGGCGAATGTGTAAATTGAGGAGACGAGGTCGTTGAAAGGCGAGCCTAAATAATGAAAAGGCGATGTCATATAGGCGAGCCTTAATAATGAAGAGGCGATGCCATATATGCAAGCCTAAATATTGAAGAGACAAGACCATATAGGCCTTTATAATGAAAAGGTGAGACCATATATGCTAGGCTAAATATTGAAGAGGCGAGGCCATATAGACGAGCCTTAATAATGAAAAGTCGAGACTGTTGAGAGGCGAGCCTAAATATTGAAGAGGCGATGCATATAGGCGAGCCTTAATAATGAAGAGGTGAGGCCGTTGAGAGACAAGCCTAAATATTGAAGAGACGAGACCATATAGGCGAGCCTTAATAATGAAGTGGCGAGGTTGTTGAGAGGCAAGTCTAAATATTGAAGAGGCGAAGTCATATAAGCGAGCCTTTAAATTAAAGAGGCGATGCCATATAATTGAGCTTAAATATTGAAGAGGCGAGACCATATAGGCGAGCCTTTAAATTGAAGAGACGAGACTATATAGGCGAGTCTTAATAATGAAGAGGCGAACCTAAATATTGAAGAGACGAGGCCACATATGCGAGCATTTAAATTGAAGAGGCGAGGCCATATAGGCGAGCCTTTGTACGTGACGCGAAGATTTGACAGCAATGTTGGTTCCCAATGTACGACATTGTTGTGGCTATGACAACTTCTCTTTCTCGTATAACGAGAGCATTTAATGCGAAATGATGGTATTTGGTTACGGCTGGGAAGGTGAGTTGAGTTTACAGCGAGTGTGAGGCACGAGTTGATCATGGTTGATTATCCAAAATTCTGATGGGCGCCCTTTCGTTTTAACAGCATTGATGCTTGCACACTTGTATAATTGGGATTAAAGCTGGGGTTAATCCAACGATTGAGCCAAAGCCTTCATCTGTATAAAAGGGAATGTTTCCCTTCCCATTTCCTTTTTCACTTTCGCGAGATTTTTTTCTAGGCATTCAATGTGTAATTTTCCTGGCATTTCCAAGTATTTCGTGATCTTAAATTAAATGAAATGTTAACTAGAGGAGATAATAGATACATCATAACATTCATAGATGATCATTCTAGATTTTGCTATATTTACTTGATGAAACATAAAGATAAAACCTTTAACATATTTAAAATATACAAAACTGAAGTAGAAAATCAATTAAATAGAAATATTAAAATTCTCTGAAATGATAGGGGATGTGAATATTTCTCTAGTAAATTTAATCTTTTTGTGAATAATATGACATAATACATCAATTTAATGCACCTAGAACACCCGAACAAAGTGGTTTGATTGAGAGAAAAAAATAGAACACTAGTTGAAATAATAAATTCTTAGATTCAAAAGTCTGTGATAATCATGTTGTGCTCATTTGTTTATATGTGTGGATGACATGTTGATTGTGAGCAATCAAATGCAAGGTATAAAAGAAACAAAGATGTTTCTATCTTCCACATTTAAAATGAAAGATCTTGATCAAGTGGATACCATACTAGGTATCAAAGTCACCAAGACTAGTGGAGGTTATATGTTAAGCCGATTACATTATGTTGAGAATGTGATTAATATGTTCAAACATTTAAACATTAAAGAGACTAATACTCTATTTGATCCAAGTTTGAAACTTATAAAGAATGATGGAAGAGTTATAGCATAACTTGAGTATGCAAGTGCTATCGAGAGTCTAATGTAGAATGTGCAATGTACAAGATTTGACATAACATTTGCAATTAGTAAACTTAGTCGGTTTACTAGTAATCAAAGTAAAGAACATTGGAATGCTATCGGGAGAGTTCTTGGTTATTTGAAGAAAACTAAGGATCTAGGGTCTTCAATATTCTAAGTTTTCGATAATATTAAAATGATTTACCGATGCTAGTTGAATATCTAGTGTTGGTGAGAATAAATCAATTTTAGGTTGCGTATTTACCTTTGGAAGAGGTGCGGTCTCTTGAAAATCCAAGAAACAAACATGTATTACTCACTCAATTATGGAATCTGAATTCATGGCATTGGCTGAAACCAGAAAAAAGCTAAATAACTTAAGGATTTAATGTAAGAAATTTCATTGGAAAAAAAGAACAATTCTTTCATATCTATCTTGTGTGATAGTCAAGCCACTTTAGGTAGAACATATAATGCAGTATATAATGGTAAATCTAGACATATGAGTCTAAGATATGCCAATGTGAGAAAATTAATCAAAGATGAAATAATTTCACTTACTTATGTGAAGTCAAATGAGAATTTGGCTGATCCGTTTACTAAACCGCTCATAAAAGAATTAGTGCAAACAACAACTAGTAAGATAAGGTTAAAACTCCGTAATTAAATTCATACCTAACTATACTAACAAGTATACTTTGGGTTCAAAGGGTAACAACTAGTCATTCGACTAGTGGATAGATTTGGGGTTCGTTTGATTGCAAGGGTAAAAAATAGGTGGAAAGAAAATGAATGGCAGAGAATTGAATTACCTAGAATTTGTTTTAAAAGGAATTGTAATTAATGGTGTTTGATTGGTATAATTTTTCACCTAATCCGTTTGACTTTGTTTTTATGCAAATTGTTACTTTTTGGGATAAATTTTTTTACAATCTATATTAAAATTTGTTTGGATTGCAAAAAAGTTTAAAAAATAATTTTTGAAATTTTTTTGTGTTCATTTGTCTTTATTTTTCATGCAAATTGTCACTTAAATGGATAAATTTTTTACCATTGGATTTAGAATATGTTTCCATTGCCAAAAAGTTTAAAAAAAAAAAGATAGAAAACACTTTCCCACCAAAATCATGAAAAAATAAAAGGTGAAAAATATGTTTTAAATGGTTGTACCTAGAAAATGGGTGAAAATGAATTCCATGAAAAAGTTATGCAATTAAACACCAAAATTAAGTGGAAAAGAAAAACACATTTTCCTTTTCCATCCAATTCCATCCCAATCAAACACTACCTTGACACTTATTTTTCTTTTAAAATCCTATCCTAGGTTACAAGTGCTAGTTGTCACGAATAGGAGGGTTGAGTTTCTATAACTCTTAATAAAGTTTAGATCGATGGATTAAGTATATCTAAAAGTGATAAAGATACTGCAACAAATTTCGAGGTGGTGTCGTTTCAATAGAGAGTTAGAATTTCTCTCTTAAAATTTTATGAATAAGAGAAGCACAAGGCCATAAAGCGCTAAACGAAATTGTGTGGAACTTAGAAAACTTGATACTTGTAGGAGTGATTTCACCGGTATCATCACAAGGAATAATAGGTTTGAAGCTTTCATGCTACCTAAGATTTCGATTACTATTTTGTGAGATTTATACTAAGGTTGGATTCAAATCGAAAGATATCCATACTCCATGTATAAGTGTGGTTAAACTTAACTTTGAACTCATTTTACATTTGAACAAGTGGGGATTGTTGGAACATTGTTCAAATGACAATGAAGAGTATTTTGGAAGTGATTAACCATGAGAAAAATAAGTGAAAACATAACGAGAACAAAAAAATTGTGATGGCTGAAAAATGGCCTGGGGGGCCGCTTGGTCTTGTACTTGGAGGTCGCCCAGTACAAAAAAATCCGACAATTGGCAGTTTGAATTCTGTGATCGTTTTGAAGTATTTCACACTCGGCTTGGTTTTTGCACCTTCTTGTGCATGGTATTTGTAATTCTATATATATGAGTAGTTTTCACATTGAAAAATATATCACAAACATCAAATTCATTCATCAACATCCAAATCGAAGATCAAACCAGCTTTTACAATTTTGTTCTTTAGTTCATTTTTTTTTTCATATTTTGATTGTTTGATTCATACTTGGATTAATATTTGTTTACTCTTGCATATTTTCCATTGAGACCTTCAAGCACTTATCCTGGTGACGATAAATATCGTTTGAGGACAGTGATTCATAATCGTGTTCAAACCTTCCATTTTGGAGATTCTTGTTGCTGATTTTATTTTTGTTATTTATCAATTTTGTTCAACAATATATGGTGATTCTTTTGTGGACTCTAGTTGTAACTTTGGTTGCTGGATAGATGTATTGGTAACAAGCTGGTGCATATTTATATTTCATCGTAGGCAAATTATAGAATAGAGTTTCGATTTATTGAAATCAACGTATATATGTGCACGAAAAGTAAGTAAAACAATGACTTACAGACAAATAGAAAAAATTAAAAATTATAGGAAGATGAAATAAAGCGAGGTATGCAATTGTAGTTCTCCTTAACGCACATTTGCCCCGACGCACGATGCTTACAAGATCAAATGCATGTCTGTCTCCTAAGATACAACATTTCTTTCGAAATTAATAAAACAAATATTAATTTTGTTGAGTGAACCGAAACTTGATTGTACTCTTTTAGATGGATGATATCATTAAAACTCAAAAATAATTAATAAATTATTTTGGAAGAATTTGGAAGAAAGAACTAGAAATGAATTATTTGAAATTGATTTATAGTGAATAAAATGGAATTAAGTGATCCAATTTATAGATTTCAATGTGTATTTTTCAAATGTATGCATCTTTTGATACAAATCATTTTTACCATCAGATAACATCATTTTTATATTGACACTACGTCAAAAATGAGCATTTGCAATATATAAACGACAACATTCGGTAGTTAAGTGTTGCTAAAGGGGTCTATCGCAACATTTTAATAAGTGGATATTGCTATTTGTTAGTATAATTGAGCTTTTGCAATATTTTATAAATGTATGTTGCTAATGTCGTAAATGTTGCAAAAAGTGTCCTTTAGCAACGTTTGATAAACGTTGATATGATTTAGAATAACTTTTACTTCTATTTCGATTCTGTATTCCTTTTTATTGCTTGTGATTTCGAAGTTTTAAGAGTGTAAATGAAATATGTTTTGATGTCCTGTAGTTATGTTATAGTTGATACATGGACTTGGATTCCTGAATTGGTAGTACGAATTTTTAATGCTATGGTGTTTGGAGAGTTTAATAAAAATATGAGCTAGTAAATATTTGGGTTTTCGTTTCTTTCTTTCTTAATGTTGCAATTTATTACCTATTTTGAACTATTAAAATTGGGAATGCACGTTTTTGGAATGTTTTGGAGTTAATGTATTATAGTTGATACATGGACTCGGATTTACTGAATTGGTAAATTTGTTTGCTGTACTCAGATGTTGTACTAAATTGCCCTTGTTTGAGGACTTCTTTTACACGGTCTGTCTGCTTTCCTAGCTTGAAAATTAGCAAACTGAATGGAGTACAATGGGTTGATGTAATTGACTGTGCCTTACTCTATTCTTCATTACTTGTATGTCACGGTTTATCTATCTAATCTTATATCTAACCTAAAAAGGCCTCTCTTGTAATAGAGGAAAACTTCAAATTATTATTGAGAGAATATAGGGTTGCGGAAAGATTAAAGAAAGGAAGACATGAGTGTTAAGGGATATAATCCCACATCGATTAAAGATGTAAACATATGCCAATTTATAAGGTTTTGGGCTACTCCTCTTTAAAATGTTGACATTTTAAGATGGACCCCAAGTCTTTACATGGTATCAGAGCCTATTAAATTTCAACGAGTAATTCGATCTTTGTAACACTAAAAAATATGAGTATATGGATTTCAAGATTGGTCTGCTCAAACGAGCCACCATCTTGCGGGGGCATGTTAAGAGATATAATCTCACATTGATTAAAGATGTAAATATAGGCCAATTTATAAGGTCTTGGGTTACTCCTCTTAATAAGGTCGACCTTTTAAGATGGAACTCCAAGTCTTAACATGGTATTAGAGCCCATTAAGCTCTAACGAGCAATTCGATCCGATTAAGACTCAAAAAAATGAGCATACGGATTTCAAAATTGGTCTACTCAAATGAGCCACCATCTTGCAGGGGCATGTTAAGCGATATAATCCCACATTGATTAAAGATGTAAACATAGGTCAATTTATAAGGCCTTGGACTACTCCTCTTAAAAATATTGATCTTTTAAGATGGACCCCAAGTCTTTACAAGGAGTAATGCACTGCCCTGTTTCCAATTCAGCATCCAACTGCACTGTAAAATAATAAATCATATTGAAAAGTACAACTTCGTCTAATGTTGTCTAATCCCTTTATTAGAAGCTACACTACAACTACATTCTTGGAATTAGAATCAATGTCCTCAATCCTGCCTCAGCATACTGATTTACATGATCCCTAGTTTCCTCTTCATACACTCTTCCATTTTTGGCAACCCTTCTCAAACATAATAATGCAATTAGGCCAAAAATAGAGCAAAAACAGGCCAAATAGGAATAAATCATCAGAAATGGAGGAGGAAGTGAATCGTAAAGATTCAATAAGTAACAGAGATGAGAGAACAAACCTGCCGGCACCTTTGCAGAGTAATAACACTTTCCTCTCTTCATCTCTTACTATCACAGATATTTGCTTTCTTGAACTGTTGTTTTCTAAAACATTTAACAGTTTGTATGATCTGCAGCAACCGAAATTCTATTTAAGAACATGTTTGAAAATTTCTTGATTGAATATATTTAAATAATATGACATGTCTGAGAACATGCACAGGACACTGAGATTTCTTCCAGTACTAGTTACAAGTCCACAACTCAAGCTTTAACTTAGCAATCTGGGACGCAACGAGTCGTTATAAACTTACAGAAAGGATGCTTCCCGATGAAAAGAGAGATAAAATGCTGACACACACAAGATACTGACCTTTCAACTCTTTTGCCTGTCACAGGATCCAACTCATTCAATGATACACTTGTTTGCGTTCGTTTGAAGAATTCAAAGCCAAGTTCTCTTGCTGCAATAACAAAAGCCGCCTCATCTGGTGACTCGGCTTCATATAAGACCATACCCGTCTCTTCATCTATGTCAGGTATGACCGTGTGACAGGTTGCCAGTATGCAAAAGAATTTCTGAATAACGTCTGAATGGGGCTCCTTTACCGATTTCCCGTTCATGATCCTTTCATCATCAAAATTGAATCCTTTGATAAAAGACTTTTTTCTCTTTTCAATTTACTCAGGGAGATTCTATTCTATTTGTAATCGTTTTTTCAACTTCTGTGACACCATTTCCGTAAGCAGTGCCAACCACAGAGAACTTGACGAACTCCATTGAATTGCAAGACAATGTGCCCGTCTTGTCAGAAAGTATAGTATCAAAGCTGTGAGAAAGTGAAATACAGCAGCAATAGGAGCTCTCTTTGGATCAAAGAAAGCACTGGTTTTGTCTGCTCGGAGGTACCACCTTTTATTTCCATCTTCCAAGTCATGTTTGGTTATAATGCCAAAGTAAACTGATCCAGCAAAAGCCATTACAAACAGAACACAAAATTTTTGGCAAATGAATTTTTGGAAACTAGGGATCATGCAACACTGCCACTACATTCTTGGAATCAGAATTTTTGGCAAATGAATTCTTATAAGTGGATGCACTGCCCTTAATGCTAGTCCTGTTGCCTTTACTTACAAGTGGATTTAGCGGGTTTCCTTCAATGTATCTGAACCATCTTGATCAGTTCTCGTGCCCTAAAAAGTTAGAATTGAAAATAGAAACCAAGAAATTGATATTGTTCGCAATTTATATTGTTTACTTTACCCTTAGCTCATGGTTATTTGAGTCCAAGATGAATTGTTGCAGGAACGTTTAGAAAACGAAGATGATTTTGACCACGATTTTTCTTACTTTCATTTTATATTGGATTGATGCCTTCTCTTTTTCGATGTTTCAATGCTACTTCAGATTAGTACTTAACAACCCTCTTTCCAAGACGCCATTTTCATGAGACCTCATTTCATCATCAACTAATTAAAATATTAATAAATAATCTCATTATTTAGGCGCTAATGGTCAACAATAAATGATTGTCCAACTCACTTAAATTCCTGGATCTGCCACTGCTTATAATGGACAAAGAGTGATTGTACTTATCAAGGTTATCATCTAAAACTAATCTTATAAATCTAGTTATCCAATAAAAAAAATAACGTATAATGATTGTAAAGTTTAATTTGTAGATTTTCAGAACAATATAGAGATGAAGCATAGAATTTTGTTGAACGAGCTTGTGAAAATCGCAATTCAAAAATGATAGCATGCCCTTGTGTTAATTGTAGGAATTTAATGCATCATCATTATGATACAGTCTATGAACATTTAGTTATTAAAAGTATGGATCCTACATATACTGTTTGGGTATTTCATGGAAAGCAACCAAGTGAATTAAATTTGGTCGACGTGGAAATACCTGAGTCGAGTAGGATGTTTAAGAATTTCTATGCACAACATGATGTAGATCTTGAAAATCATCCTAATGGAAGAGAGAGATTGAAAGTTTAGTTAATGATGCTGAAACTCTTTTATATCCTGGTTGCAAAGTATTTACAAAGATGTTAGTTTTGATTGCTATGTTTAAGCATAAAGCTTCACTTGGCTTATCAGACAAGTTTATTATGTGAATTGTTAGTTTATTATTCAAATTGTTTGATCAAAGAACATGATTTTCGGTTGCATAATAAGCCATATATAAAAAATGTGAATTTATTTTAAAAAAAATATTAAAATGATCAATGACAACGTTTGCAAAAATGTTGCCAAAACCAACGTTGCAAAAACTACCGCAACGTTGGAAAAACGTTGTAAAAAGGTGTACGGCAACGTTTATTCACCGTTGCAAAAAGTTTACCGCAACGTTGAAAAAACGTTGCAAAAATGTCTACGACAACGTTGGAAAAATGTTGCAAAAATTTCTACGGCAACATTGCAAAAGAATTTTTCGAAACGGTGAATAAAGGTTGCCGTATCTCTTCGTCAACGACAACACCGACCCCCGCAACACGTTAAAACGCTGCAAAAGGTATTTTTTTGTGTAGTGTGAGACATGATTAGTGGTCCAAATTGCACCATATCTAAAAGTCATGACTTGTTATTATGTATCTATTGCATTTTGAGAGTCATCCAATCGTCGCACCTATTTATTAGAGACATATTTTAATTCACATATTTTAATTGTTATATACTATAAATTCCAACAAGATACATATTGCTGGGAGCGTTATCCATTTGGCGGATGTTCAATGCAGGCTAAGCCTCAGTGTTGAACCGCAGGCCTACAGGCGAACATATTTGTGTTCATCTACATTTTTATTTTGCCCTTGTTTGAGCCCCTTTTTTTCAAAAAGAGTATTTGAAATAGTATTTTTTTTTTGGAGAATGTGTAGTTGAAAAAAAATGAAAAGTTTTCGATTTATGTGTAATATTATTTTATGAAAGATTGTGTGGTTGAAAGTAAGAGAGAGAGAAAAAAAATATATGATATTATAGGGGGCCAAACAAGGGCATGTTTAATGTTTAGCCCTTGATCAATGTGATTAAAATTAGAATTTTAATAGATTTTGATAAAAGTTGAAATGAAATATGTGGTTGAAAAATTGTGGATTTCATAAAATATGTGATTAAAATTAGTTGTTAAATTTGACTTTAATTTTAATTTCAAGCAAACAGGAGCTTAATATATGGATACCTTTGATTAATCTTTCAATTCTAGATTTCTAAACATCTATTTTTGAGAATATAAGTACTTTCTGCCTTGCTAGAAATAGTGAAAAAGTAGACTGATTATTGCATGTTAGACGAGATATAATTCGAAAATCAAGGAAAACGTTACGATATTTACCAGTAATAGTCTACTTTTGAGATGCAAAGTGGGTGGAGCAATAAAGTCGAGCTGGCCTAACCCTGTCTTAGGAGAGTCGGGACGCGGTCACATTCTCTCGAGAAAGTTCGACATGAACACCCTACTAGATTCGAACCATCCAAATCTAGTTTAATGCATTGAACATGTCAAGATTTTTAAAAAGCATGTAGCTCTTTTACCCTGAAAAAAATTTGCTTCTAATTTGAACCTTTTTTTTTTTTTTTTTTTTTTTTTGCGTATATTATATAAAACAAATTTCATCTTCTTAATTACACCAAAAGGTGAATTAGTAATCCTTCATGACAGAAAACAAGATAAAACATTCAAGAAAAGAGTTATCAACAATCAACACTTTGGACGTCAGGTTTATGTCCCCTTCCTTGTGTTCAAATTTGCTTATTCTATAAATCGAGTAGGGGTCGATGTTATCGATCAACATAATGGAAACAGCTGAGGACGGAGAAAGGGCAAAGACCAACAATAAGCCTCCACCAGCCGCTCATTCGCAGCCATCTGAAGAACTATCTTCTTCAACATCCTGACAGGGCAAACCACCACACGCCAGTGCACCACCTGGCGCGATGCCATGCAGAACCCTCGTTTCTTGTTTCCCAGCCGTACCGTGCTGCCCTTCCTCCGCCTCTTACGGTGGCGCATCCGGCACCACCCCAGGACCACGGCGATGTTAGAAAAGAGAGAGATAGTGATGCCTCTCTTACGCATTTGCTTAGGTTTTGTTACTGTTTCTGGCTAGTGTTATTGGCAGAAGGTTGCTTATATATACAGGGAAATGTTTACAAGTGGTCACTTAACTTACGGGTTTGTCTTGTATTGGTCTCTATCACCTAACTTATAATTTCATTTCAATTTCACGATTTTGCGAAAATTACCAAAACTGATGGAAATTGTGAAATGGCCGACGAAGTTCGTTACCTAGCTGACAGATAAGTCTAATGACTTGCCATTGCAGAATACTCGATACTCACTCGATTACAACTAAAAACATGTAAGATTTTGGCTAAACGAGTTTTTAGCTCCCAAAAATAATTGCGCTGATAAAACATAAGTTGGGTCGTGAATTCCATCGAATTAGTGACACTTGCTAAGGAGGAAATGGTTAAATTGAAATAAAAATATATAAGGTGAGTGACTAAAATGAATTATATTAAAGTAGGACGGTCAACATTAAACAAACAGGGAAGCTGAAGGGCCTCTAGTGAAAGAGAATCAATCACAATGGTCATTATTACAGCAATTATAACTATAAAATGTTGTTTATGTATTTGATGCTAATTCATATTAAAATATTGAGAATGAAAGAAGGAATTAATGTTTTTTTATGTTTAGGGTTGCGAGTGTAATGATTATAAGAACTAGGCCTTAATTATTAAATTAAAATAAGAGATAAAATCTTCTAATTTTTATAAGAATAATCATACTTGAAGGTTAAGTTAAAACAGATTGTTAGGTAACTGTGGAAATAATTTTTTTTTCTTTTACTTATAATTCAAGTTACCACATCATTAGTATATGATAAGTGTGTTTTGTGCACTTATTTAGGCTGTAAAACATGTACAATTGAATGTATATGTTGAAATATGGTTTAAGCCGGTATAATTTATATTTGTAAGGTTATATTGATGGATGAAACGAAAAGTATGCGAAAACGGGTGAAAAATAACCAAAACGAAAGCTCAGAGACCAAATTGCAATTATCCAAAAGTTGTCCCGAATGTCGAATCGAGCATGAAAATGAACTAAGTAACAAAGTGTCAAGATCATGGAATGCTAGAAAAGGGGACCAAAATAGAACAAATGAGAGTTGATTTCTACCATGCGACCACAAGGTAGAACCTCCATGCGGTCGCGCAGACCAAGGCAAGAAAATCAAGAGGCCAACACTGTTGTTCCATGCACATTTTGTCGCATGGTTAAATCTGGGCATTAGCTTTTCAATTTTCTTTTCCGACTCAAACACTTATGAAAACTTACCTTAGCCTTCTTTAAAAACCCTAATCTCGTCCGGTAAGAGGGGTTACACAGTCTTACATCCAACTAACATATTGGAGAGCAAAGAAGAAGGGAAAACAAGAAGATTAACTCAAGATTGAAGATTTATTTTAAGGATTGATATGGTGATGTATTTTCCTATATTTTCTTAGTTTTTCCATGTTAGGCTAGATTCTATTGTGCTAAGTGAATGATGAACTTTGTGATGTGATATTTTAATTCCTAGTTTTACATTATTGACATTAAAACGCGTTTTTGAATTGATGGATGATTTATATACATTGATTGTTATCCATAATTAGTATGCATATGGTTATGCGATTGTGGTGGTTTATTTCATCCATTCGAAAGAGGAGAGATAGATTTGATAGGGTACAATTCATTGTATGGTCCGATAGGGAATAGAGATATACGTGAATCTCTAAGTGTTCACAAAATTCAATGCATTTTTGTATATTTGCTCTTGTCATAGAAATATAATCGAGTCGTGTATGAAAATATGGTCAAGCTTAATCGAGAAAGAGTTTTGAATAGAACCGGAACATTGATTCGTCACAAATCAAGCCTGTTGTCAATTTGTAGAACTAGGGTTGAAATGGATCATTGCATGGGATTCGTGAACCTAGTACATTTCTCACTTAATTGTTATCTCAATTTTCCATCATACATTAGTTTTTATTTAGTCATATTGTTGCACTTAGTACAATTTGCATCCAACTCGATACCTTCATTCACAAATGCATAATTAGGTTACTTAGTTTAGTTACAATTTAGTACAAAACACAAAACACATTTCTTGTTTCGGTTAAAGTCGAATTAGATAAAGTCAAACTAATAAATCTTTGTGGGAGCGATACTTTGATTTAAAATCCACTTTATTACTTGAAATGCGCCGTACACTTGCGATGATATAAGTCGACCACATTTTCGCGTATCAGTATATTTTTTCTTTTCTATAAGGAATGTGATATCAAAATTTTGGAACACTTGTCATGTTATCTCGAGTAGGATATATCGGTTAAATATAAAATTTAAATAAATATAACTATTGTTTCTATGATATTTAAGATTTTGGATAAGGTGATTTGACTTAGCACTAGAGCATACAAAAAATTTGAGTTCAAATTTTAATATGTTCACTCATGTAATTAAACTTTGCACATATTATGTCTTTGATTAAAAAAAAATTGAGTTCAATCTCCACATAAGAAAGTGCGTACAGAAGACAAAATTAAATAAATAAATTATATTTCTTCAATAACTTCAAGATATTGTCAAATATGATTGTCAAGGTGTCATCATCAAACACTCTCTAAGACCTCTCGTGACAATGTTGACTTTAGAGCATTCGAGACCTAACAATCTATTATATTCGATTGAACTTCGATGAGATGACAAGAAACTTCAAAAACTTCGAGGCCTCATATAATATATTTTTATAAGGTACACTAAATAAATTTTTTCAAGTGCCAAAAGATGCTCAATTTCGTGTCACACCAAGATTCATATATACTAGTTGCACGTCACATTTAGAAGGCACCCATAGTCCCCTCAAAGTTGGTGATTTTTTTATTTTTATTTTTATTTTTTTAGAAAATTTGATTAGTTGGTTTGTTCTTCAGCATGCCATCAAATTAATTTATTCTTACTTACTATTAAAAGTATTTAAGTATGTAATGGCAATATTAAATAAATCAATAATCATGGGAGACTAATTTTACCTCACCCCCTTCTGCAAAACGATACCATAATAGCAATACTTTATGGACATGCTTCATATAAGAGATTCGACATTATGAAAGATAATTGAAAATTTAATAGAATTTTATTGCCTTTTGTGTTAAATTCTATCAAATACTACATAATGATGGTATCATAGAGATTCTTGTAGTTCTTAATGTGTGAATTTGCACTGAAAGTGATTTTCGTTTTTTAAATCGAATTCGAAATTACACTTGAATTTGAGACTTCAACGTTCGTCTATTCTATATTTATGTATATGGTTTTGGTTATATATATATATATATATATATATAAATTGGGATTAGAGGTGCCTCCCTTTGTATTGTATTAATGTAAGAACCCCACTTGTCGTACATAGAGTGCCTTCATAGGGTTGTACATGTAACACACAATAGGGAGTGTGTGGGTTAATTTTTGGACATTTTTTATTCAGGTGGGCCGACTTTTTGTGAGTTATCTAGAACCTGGCTTCTGTACAGAAAAGAAAAATTCTTGATGTAATGTATGAGTGACTTTAGTTGGAACATAGTTGGAATGGATTTTTTTCCTTATACTGAGGTGGTCCTCATTACTTGCTTTATTCCCGTCTCTAAGGCTTTATCCCCTTTCAATATATATATATATATATATATATATATATATATATATATATTTTGGCATGCTTAACAAATATAATAATTAATTAGGTTTCCACATAAATAACATTACACTGACCATCTTGTTCATGTTAATCAATGTTTCTACATTCCATCCACTTCATGGGACTTGCACGACACAAACTCATTCATTAGACAAAAATTGTCAATCATACTAGTACTAACACAATAATTGACATCGGACTCTTCTCACAATACTTTTTAGGGAGAATGGGACTGACTTGCATGTTACAAACTCATTCAATAGACAAAATTTGCCAATCGTACCACTACTAATACAATAATTGACATTAGGCTATGTTTGATAGCCTAGAAAATGGATGGAAAAAAAAAAATCAATTTCAATTCCATGCTTAATTTTGGTGTTTGATTGTCAAACAATTCCATGAAATTTATTTTCAGGTACAACCATTTAAAACACATTTTTCACCTTTTATTTTTCCATGATTTTGGTGGGAAAGTGATTTTCCATCTTCTTCTTTTTTTTTTTTTTTTTTACTTTTTGGTAATGGAAACATATTCTAAATCCAATGGTAAAAAAATTTATTCATTTAATTGACAATTTGTATGAAAAACAAAGTCAAATGAACACAAAAAATTTCAAAAATTTTTTTTGTAATTTTTTTTTTTTACTTTTTGACAATCCAAACAAATTTTAATACAGATTGTAAAAAAATTTATCTACAAGAGTAACAATTTGCATGAAAAACAAAGCCAAATAGATTAGGTGAAAAATTATACCAATCAAATACCATTAATCACAATTCTCTCTAAAACAAATTCTAGGCAATTCAATTCCCTGCAATTCGTTTTGTTTCCACTCAAATTCCACCATTGCAATCAAACGCACCCTTAGACTCTTTCACATACAATACTTTTTAGGGAGAATTGTAGTTGGGTTCCAGACCTTTCAAATTATTGCAAATTATACCCAAACTTTTCATTTTTACACCCACAATTCCAGGCATTTCATTTCAATTCCACGCCTAGAATTTTTTTAATATGTATTTTTTTTTTGTCGTTTCAATATTTCTCTTTCATCTTTCTTTTTATGAACTTTAGACCTATGATTCAAATTTATTTTTATTCTTCATAAATTCATTTCGTAAACTTACTTTGCTCCAAAATCGTTTTGATTGTCCTATACTGTGAGCAAAATGTGAAAATCCTTTAGACTTGTTTGGGAGTTTTTTCACCAATTTTGATCGATTTTGGATGACACCATTTGTGAAATGTTGGGAAAATATTTTGGTATATTGATTTTGGGTGGGACCGCTTTTCTCAACTATCATATCGATAAGTTTTTGTTGTTTCTCAAATTCTCTTCTAATTTTACCCTTCATAATAATTATTTCTAATCAACATATTTGGTTAAAAACTAAATTTTTAATAAAAATACATTAACTAAAAAATTATTTATAAGAAATAGTTTATTTAAATATTTACTTAAGTAAAAAATTACTTAAAAGATAAAAAAAATTCACTTTTGTGTAAACATTTGTTAATAAAGTAAAACTATTATTAATAATATACAAATTCACTTATAAAATATAAAATTACTCATCTTTAGAAATTATTTAAAAGAACAAAGTTAACTTATAACTGTAAAATTTACTTATAATTAAAAAAATACTAACTTAAAATTTTAATTATAAGTAAATATTTAACATAAAACTTTAGTTAACTATTAACTTATATGGAAAAAAAATTACTTACAAGTGGGGCATATATGTAATTCTATTCTTTTAAAAAACTTTTAGAATATGTTGATAAAAAAAACTTTTAAATAGAACTATTTTAAAATCGTTATTAAAATCATTCAAAATCGGTCTACTCATAAAATCTCAAAACCCATACTTTAAAAAACGTACATAATCGGTACCCCAAAACTCCTAAGCTGGCACTTATAGAATGTCAATTTTGAATTTTGAAATGTCTATGAAAGAAGGGAAGTCCTTTTTAATTTTTTTTTTCCCCTCTATCTGACAATTTTCTCATAAAAATATTCATTTACATTTTTTCATTTTTTTTTTGACCGAAGTAACCGACAAGGCAAGATCAATGTCATGAATCAAACAATTAGGGGGCCATTTGACCAATTGAAATTTTTATTGACATTATAATATTGTTTGATAGTATCAATTTTTCGATTAATTAAACTTCAATTTTAACCTACTACTTGTATCAACTTTTTAACCATCAATTTCATATAATTTTATCAAAATATGCTCAATTTTTATCAAAAGTTTTGTCGAACAACCCCTTAATCAAGCTTACCAACACAAACCCATATGTCGACAGCCATTAAAAGAGTGTTTTTTTTTTTTTTTTTTTTTTGAAAAATGTGTTTTAGAATAGTGATTTTTTAGAGAATGTGTGATTAAAAAATTTTACGTACAAAATATTTTATTACAAGAATGTGATTGAAAATGAGTTAGGGAAAAAAAAATATTTTAATGATTGTCGAAAAAGGGCAAAATATTTTGTGTTTTCCAAAAGCAGCGCATAGTTAAATGTGAAATATATGGGATGATAATTTAGCCCTTGTTTGAGCCCTTCCACCCCCCCCCCCCCCCCCCCCCCCCTCTTCCCCCCACAATTCTTTTTTTTTTTTTGGTAAAATGTGTGGTTGAAAAATAAAGAAAAATTTTCGATTTACATATAGTATTATTTTATGAAATATTATTTAATTGAAAGTAAGAGAGAGAAAAAAACATATGATAGGAAAAAGCGGCCAAATAAAGGCTTAATATATGGACGTTTGAAACCCATTCGATCAAACTGTATTTGACCACAAATCATCAGCCATGTTCTTTAGCAGTACATCATCTATGTTCACCTTAGCCAATTGGTCCTACACATTATCACACATCATAGTGTACATCAAATTTTACATTTCGTCACGTGATAATACACCATTTGTCAATTAAAAAAAAAAAGAAGGTTTTTCACCAATTAAATTTTGTCAACAAGGGTGATGTAGAAATATGTACATGTGGCTTCATCCATATTATCCACGGCTAGCCAATCAACCACAAATCCCCTAATGACAATAGTTCAATGTAGATACCCATTAATTTATTTTATGATTTGTTATGGAATCATTTTCAATCACATATTCGGACAATAAAATATTCAATATGTATACTAATTTATTTATTTTTACTTTTTAACTATACATTCTCATAAAAATCATTTTTCAAAATTCTTTTTTTTCCCCTACAATAATGATTGCCAAACAAGCTCATGGTCGACCATTTGTTCTGGGCTCCTAGCTTCATATATTATATCACCGACAACCACTCTAAGCAAGCACTTGTTGACCTTTCCGAGGCCTAGATGCTAATCACCATCATCTATTGATAAGATCAACAACTGTCATTGTCTCGTTATCAATGACCAGTTAGACTATTATGGTTTCAAAAAGTCATGTTATCTATATAATCGAGGTTGATAACATCGTTTAACAGCTTTTTACATTGAAGGAAATTCACGATGACCAAAAAATCGTGAGTTCCTACATCAATGGAGGTTATCAACCTCGATTATACAAATAGCAAAATTCAATGGAGGTTGTCAACCTCGATTATACAAATAGCAAAATTCAATCTCAAATTACTAACATTTATCAAATTGAAATTTTTTTTTTAACTTTTTTTAAATTTAAAATCTTATAATCTCCCATGAATAATGCTCCTTGGACAGGGTCAATAAAATGGATGGAAATGACAGTATGGTGTGGCTAACAGTGATTCAGTGTTTTTTTTTCCAAATTGTCTAATCATATATTAACACATGTCCTCTCTATCATTGAGTCTGTCACAGTAGCAATATTGATCTCCCATTACGAACATACTGTTAATCTCCCAATCCAGTACAAGGGTACTAACTTATCACTCTTGAGTAGGGTTGCAAATTGATAGGAGATAAGAATAATTCATGAATTCGATCCGATCCGATAATTCAACGGATATTTGATTGTTAAACCCATATTCGATTTCCTATATTATTGAATATCCGATTCAATAATTCGATTCGAAATATTTTAGAAAGAAGGGATTCTTAATCTCAATACAAAATTTAGTAATATTTATATTAATGTTATATTGAAATTTGATAAGTTTGACATTTTTTATTAAAAGTCATAAAATATAATACAAATGAAAAATGAAAAAAAAAGTGTAATAAATTATGTGATAATATATAAAATATTATTATAACAAATTGGATCACGTTATTATTGGATCGGATTGAACTATGTTCATATTTGCTCCATTTAGTTAACGAATTATCAGATTCAGATCTTAATTGAATTATTGGACAGAGATCATAAATTCATCTCCCATTAATTTCATCGAATTCGAATCAAAATCCAATCTATTGACCGCCCTACTCTCGAGTCTTGAACCCACTACATGATAGCCGCGGGCATTACGCAAATGACTGGAATGGAAAGTGATGGTCAACCAAGGTAGCAGATTTTAATAATTCATTCAATTCTTCATGAAATAGATTAACATAAAAATGACAAATAATATAAAATCTAATTTAACCCTTATTTGGAAAAAAAAAAAAACAATATTTAGAATAATAAATTTTTAGAAAATGTGTGGTTTAAAAGTACGAAAAAACTTTGAATTTACGTAAAAAAAAATATTTTATTGTACAAATGTATGATTGAAAACAAACATCTAGAATTTTTATTTTTTTTATTTTTATTTAAAGAATGTCAAACGGGATCTTATTCAAACATCCCAAAATAGTGAAAAAAAAATAAAAATCTCAAGAGTTTAATGCCAAACCAACACCAATCATACTAGGAAATGTCAAATTGTCAAGAGAGATGCTGTGTGTACAGAAATTCCTCTCACAAAATTTTTACAGGATACTCACAATGTAAGAGGTGGGGTGATTTTTTGACCTTTTTTTTATTACACTATGGGATTCATCCATGTGAGTGTCCGTAAGCTTTCGGCAACGAATTCCTCCACAACATTTTTGAATTGTCAATACTATCAACCCAACTACCTAAGACCAATAGTAAGAGGAATACCATTCAAATATTTCTCTTGACCCACTGACAATAATACGATTACATAATACAAGGAACAAGACTCACCGACGTAGCTGACATGTATTATTGAACAAAGTTTTAACTTTCTTTAGTACGATCTAATACTGTATAGTCGAGAACTTCCCGAGTCAACTTGAATTGCTAGTATCGCTTACACTGTTTGAACACCCTTTGACTGGATATTTGATTGCATTGAGTTGAATCTTACGAAGGGCAGCTTTACCAAGATCAATTCCACAGATATCAGAGAGTCTAATGAGGTAAAGCAATACATCAGAAAGTTCTTCACCCAGATGAGTTTTTTCTTCTTCTTTCCAATCGGGCAGTCCTTTTGGAACCTCCCCTCTCCACTGAAATATCTCTGAAACTTCACCTACTTCTCCAACCTGCACAAAATTATATGCATATTTCATCAAGAAAAACAAAACCCATTAATACAAAGTATGAAAGCATTTATTTTAGGAAAGAAAAAAAACAAAGGATTCTAACTTAAAGAACAAGTTTATGCATGGAAAATTTTACCATAGCCAAAAAAAGGTTTCTAGGGCTGTGAAACTTTTCCCAGTCTCTTTCCTTTGCAAACTGGTCCATTTTTCTCTTGAGAAGATCAAGGGTCACGCTCTCTCCACTCATTTTCAAATCTTCTTTTTCTTACTCGAAAACCCTAAAACTAGAATCGAAATTTACAGGGGGGGAAACCTCAAAATTGGGAAGAATGATTATACAGCATAAAGTATTCTAATTCTTCGGATATACAAAAACCTGGCTTGGTATGGTATTTGTAGAGGTCCAGTGGTGCGGTGATTGGGGGGATTTTGATTATATGTGAATAATCAAATAAATAAAATTATAATCTAAATCTGTTTGACAATTACGTATTGAGATTTGTCCTGGATTCTTCCTGCGTAGGTGGCAACACAAACCGATTTTCCTTATTCTTCTCATTTTATAATCAAAATCTATCATATTGTCAAATATCATTTTTTGGTATTTTGAGTCAAATATATTTTAGTAGCGCTAGCCTTTGTATAAAAAAATTCATGAAAGATTCCTTATTTCCGTTAAAAAGTCATATATTAATTTCAATAATACATTTGGATGTTATCGGTGTTCTAAAATAAGCACATATATTTCATATATACCTACATATACTCATGTGTTCTTCGAAACGTCTCGTATATGGGATATACGTGTGATAATGCGGTCAAAGAATAGGTTGACCGTATATGCACACTTAAAAGTCAAAATGCACACGTATTTGTATTAAAAATTGTATCAAAATTAGTCTAGCAAAGTCCAATCTATTTTTATAACTAAAAAAAAGGGTAAATTGAGCCCAACAAATATCAAATTAGTTCAAACCACCCAAGCCCATGAATTATATACACCAATCTATAAGATTTTGACGTTTAGAAAAATAAAAAATCAAAACAAAATTTTTGTATAGTTGCAAACTATCTACGCTGAGCAGAGTCTTCTTCTTCGATCTTCCTATAATTTTACTAGCAAGTGATGCTAGCAATGCAAAATCCTGAATTGTTGATGGTTGTGATGATGACGAGGAAGTTGACAATAATATCTTACCATCTATAAGAGGTAATAGAAATTCTCGAGTTGAAATAAGTGAGCCCAATGAAAATAATTTTACATTGGATGACACAGAAGATGACTTGGATGAAGAATAGGTGATTGAATTGGAATCGATAAAGAGTTAGACAAGATTTAATATTTTTTTAAGTTGGTATTTGTATTTAATCTAATTACAGAAATTGATTACCAAGTAATTGTAGTATTTACGAATTTGAGTAATATGTTTTTATTGAAAATTTGAAGAACATGTATACATGGTAAACGTAGTATTTATGAGTTTTGAAGAGTATGTATAAAGTTCAAAAAATGCATTATTTTATTTATTTAAAATATTCAAAATAATATTTAAAATTTAAAAATGCACAATTACGCATATACTTTGCATAGGCACACATATGCTTGTAATGCTTGATGCTCGACAGTAATAACTTATCACACATTATGCATTTTAGAACCTTGAATATTGCTCATTGTTATCTCACATTCCATTGAGCCATTACTATTCTTCCTTATAAATCATTTATAAATGAATAATGTTATCTAACACCAGTTGTACTAGATAGGGTTGCACACAAAAATTGCGAAACCCCAAACAAATCGAATTCATTAGGTCAGATCCATGTGTACTCGTAATTATTTTCCCTCAAATCGAACTAAACCATTTCAAAAATGGTTTAGTTTAAGTTTCAATTTTCACACAAAATCAAAACCGAACCTTTTTTTATTAGAAAATTAATTTTACTAAGTTATAAATTTTACAATTTTCAGAAAAAATACAAATTTACAGGCTACAATAAATTAGCAATACAAATTAGAAAATGATAATTTGAATTGGGTCATACTAAGTAGTTGACAGTGAATAATAAAGTAGCCCAATTTTTAAATTGAACTTCAGAACGGTCTCCAACCTTTATTTTTTTTATAGACTTTATCCTAATATTTACTTTGTGTCAACTATAGTCTCGAACCTTTCAATAATATGCACTTAGGGTCCAAAAGGGTGTAAACCATCCTTCTTGTCATTAGCTGACCAAAAAAGTCAAAATTGATCAATTTTGATCAAATTAAAAAGGACAAAATGATATATTTACATTTTTCCAAATATTAACTAGTAGAACAATTAAACCAAAAAAAAATGTCCTACTCACCCACACCCATGAAGTCACCTACTTTGAATCATTCAAACATCGAATAACCGCCGCCTAAACCACCGGATATCTATATCATTCGAAAGCGCTCACTTCCCTCTTCACAACCCACCCAACAGTCATCATTAACTTCGACCCAAATCAGGCTGTCCATGCACCAAACAATGGTTGGAATCCTCACCTCCAACAACACCCATGCCAAGCCCACCCTTCAAGTTGACCAAGTACCTCAATACGCACCTACTGATACCCTTGCAACATCAAACACAGCTGTAAATCCAAATCTATAGTCAATTCTTCAAATAGCGAACTCGGACCTTTCAAATGTCAATTCCAACGCCAACGGTGCAACCCACGATCGCGGACCACCTATCCTAGGTCCGACTTATCAAAGCGCATCTATTGGTACCATGGTGTAGATAGTGGCTAGACGATTTCTGATTTTGATTGGGTGGTGTAGGTGTGGGTGTGGGGATGGGGATGGGGATGGGGATGGGGGAGTGGGAGTGGGAGTGGGAGTGGGAAATAACCAAATTTGATGGCTGGTGGGAAAAAAAGAAAGAACTGGGGAAGAAAGTGGTGACGGAGGTAGTGATGGTAGTTGGGTCTGGTGGGTTTTTTTGTTGATTTAATTTTGAGGGAGGGGGAGGTGCATGGGTGAGTGAAGTCGGCCCGTGATGAAGAAGATGATCAAGTGGGGGCAGGTTTCAATTTTTTTTTTGTTTTAATTAATTAATTTTAATTATTAATATGTAATTGACAAAAATACCTCTATTTAAATTGATCAAAATGTTCAATTTTTCCATTTTCAGGTCAACTAATAGAGAAGCTCACGATTTTCGTCATTTTGTACTGTATTTTTGAAAGGTTTTGACTCCGTGGACGTCACAAAGTACAAATTAAGGTAAAATTTGTGAAAAAATGAAATGTTAGGTACAGCTGCTGCATTTTTCCCTTAAAAAAGGTCCAATTCTCCAATTTATTTTACTATAAAAAAAATTGAAACATTGAACTTCAAACTTCAGAAGCTCAGATCTGTTTTGCCCTTCCAAGCGATTTTATGCCCAAAGCTTAACATCTTCAAATTTTCCCCAAAATTGATTAAGTTTCCTCCGTAAATCTTAAATTATTCATTTAAAGATTACTTCACAACACATTTTTTTTGAAAAAAAAAAAAAAAAAAAAAAAAAATTGAACTAAAACTCATTAGATTTGGACCATTTTCCACCCGCTCTGATCTCCGGCTCGGCTCGTCTCGTCTTGTCTCGTCGTTGCCACACCATCTCCCATAAATTTTAGGTATTGTTTCAATTTTCTTGGTTCTTTGAATTTTTGCAATTAATTTCTTAACTTTTTTTTGGCTTATTGGCTATTGCATCTGTGGTTCGTTTTTAACTATAAGTTTTTTCTATATAGGGTTCTAAACAAAAGGCAAAAGAGGATGACCGGCTATAGTATGCATAAATCTAGTAGCTTTCTAAGGTATTGGTAGCCGCGAAGAACTTGTCAAGTTTGTTCAGAAATATGTTAGAGAACAAATTACAAGTATGCATATTGCTTTTTAATTGCTTGTCAATATCATTAATAAGAACTAATGAATATTTCGATATTAGCATATTATACAGAGGTCGAATCATGTATTACAACAGTGGATATTTTATGTTGCTGCTTGTAAAAGTTTGGGTGGAGAAACTTATTGACCTGTTGCTAGATGCTAACTTGTTATTACTTTTTTGGCCTTTTTGGCCTATTACTAGATGCTAACTTGTTATTACTTTTTTGGCCTTTTTGTTTGAATTTCGAATTTCAGATAAATATGAATGTAATTTAACATTATTAATTCTTCTTCAAACTTATATATTAATTTGTTTTAAATACATTACTATAATATCGTTAAGTAAATCCCAAATTAAAATCAAATCAAATCGCAATTAATAGTTTGGTTTGGTTTGATTTGATTTGAAAAATAAAATGGTTCGATTTGGTTTAGCAAAATTTCAAATCTCGTGAAATGGTATGAGTTGAAAATGTGGCACAAATTGCCCAAATCAAACCCTGTTCACCTCTAGTGTTAGAAAAGCAGTTTAGGTTGACTGTCCAATTAAATTGATCATTTGACTTTACAATTAATGACATCTAATTGCCACTTAGACTCATACTAAGCACCAATAAAATTGAATAGCATTTCTCTTTATAAATTTGCAAAACCAGAGTCTTAATAATCGATGTGTGATGAGTTTCTAAACAAATCTCTTAAAATTTTAGATTGTCAAAATCTAGAATGGTGAGTAGCCCATAAATGTTATCATATTATCTTATGTCAAGAACTTGTATGAATTGGGTTGTGTTGTGAAGAATTTGTTAATGAAAAAATGTATTGAAATATTTTTTTTTTCTCAAAACATGTTTTGAGCTATACATAGTAACTCATACAAATTTTCAAACTTACATAAAAAATGAACTGAAATATTTTGGAGACATCTCGTTTAGAGCTCTGCAATAACAACTCAGATTTTCCTTCGGATGACAAATAGAGTCACCGAGAGTGATTCACGTGGCTAACTACAAATTACTCCTTATTTATGTCTATAGGAGTATTGAAAGCAAACAACTGACGAAAAATACTTCATTTAGCTAACCATAAATTTGCTGGTCATATGAATTAGTTGATTATTAATGTCGTGTTTGGGTGTTGAAAAATAATTAGATTTACTAGTAGAGAATGGCATTTGTCTCTTTAACTTTATGCAGCATGCAGTAAAAAATAATAATAATATTTCGCTCATAATGAAGTTAAATACGTGACAAACGGAACAGCACAAGAAAATCCCAATTTGACATGAACCTTACCTATCTTATTTCTGTATCCAAAACTAATTTTTAAATTTTTATTTTTTTTATTTTTCAGGTAAAATTCAATTCATCCATCTTGTAGAATAAGGCAGCAAATTCCTTGGTAAAATGAGTAATAAGCTTTTTAAAGGCGATTCATGTGTAATGGAGTTAAATTTCTATAGTCGACGGGTATCTAGGTTAATTAATTCTGCTGCCATGTAATCCTTACATGTGACAGTGTCTTATGTAGTGGACAGACTATCTACTAGTCGCACAAACGGTCTGATCAGATGATTTTCACTTCCCTACATTTTACATATTGTAATATTCTTTGAAAATCTCAACACTGGTTATGATGACAAGGAGGTGCATGAAATGAATTTTTTTTTTTAACTCTTAAGCCTCTGTTTGAACACCATTCTTGTAAAAAAAAAAATACATTTTTGAATAGTATATTGATGAAAAATATGTAATTGAAGTAAGGTCAAATTATTGTTAAAGAATATATTTTGATGGAAAAAATGGAGCTCAAACAAGGGTTAAATTATACTCTCTATTTTCGAATCGGATAAGTTTACGTTTTTTTTTTGTTGACGGGAGAATCCGCAATCGCTACCCTTTGAGTGCGTATTGAATAAATTCTCGAACTGACGCAATAGTTTGCAAACCACGACAGCCAAGTTAACAGCACTAGACAAGTCCGGTGCAACAGACTCGATCGAGAAAGTGTTGACAGAGAAAATCGAACTTGTAACAAAATGTCTTCGCGCCCGTCTATTCCACCTACTCGATCAGCCATGAGGGGCTGAAATTTGCATAGTTAGGAGGAGGTTAGGCTGAGCCCCTCTCCTTAATCCATATTATGTTTTATATTTTTGTTCTTAATAAAATTTCATTTGGTTTTTTAATTGTTGAATCGAATCTTGTAGTACATATATTCATCACAGTATATGCACTGAAATCTTCGCTCTTTTGTCGTCAATCAATTGAATTTCTTCAAGTACATCATCACTGGATCATGAATCTGTCAGAAAATCACTGTGGTTGACTTGACAATTTGTAATCACACGGATCATGGATATGAGTGTTATGTTGGGATATTCTCCTCCAAACTTGTTAAAATACAAGGGCCTCAATTGTAAATAGGTAAGGAGATTGATGTGACCAAATATCTGTACACGTAGCTTTTCTCAAATTTGGAAGATTGTATAACGTGTATCAGCCCATTTTTGGAGAAGAACGCAGGCAAATATTTAGCAAGCGACGTGATATATTCTTTCTATGCATGTGTCTTGAGGGTTTCACGACAGATTTTTATTCTTTTTTAACTCTAGCATTCCCTTTTTATTCTTTTTTTTTTATACCCAGATTTTCGAATTTACGTCAGACTATATTCTGGACCACTAGTCACTGACCCCTCAGTAACTGGTTAAAGTAAACCGTGGATTATGTCCAAATTGATCAAGGTCTGTGCACCATTTATACTCCTGACTTCAAAAGAGCCTCCTCCATGATTATTACATCATCAAACTGCTCCAACCAAGAAATGGTTATTACATCACTCAACTGCTTCAACCAAGAATCGAATTCCCCACGCTGAGATTGCAAGCCCAGCAATGCTTATCCTTTGCCAATTTGGATGTGCCCCGATTCCCTTTTTATTCTTGTTCTCTTTAGAAGTTGGTGGATGTCTATAAGGTAGTGTTTGATAACCATGAAAAATGGTGGAAAAGGAAATTATAGACAGTGTTTGATAACCATGGAAAATGGTGGAATTTTAGTGTTTGATTGCATAATTTTTTCATAGAATTCATTTTCACCCTTTTTTAGGTACAATAATTTAAAGTACATCTTCCACCTTTTATTTTCCCATGAGTTTGGAGGGAAAGTATTTTCCATCGTTTTTTTTTTTTTTTTTTTTTTTTTTAACTTTTTGACAATGGAAACATATTCTAAATTCAATAGTAAAAAAATTTATCCATTTAATTGACAGTTTGCATAAAAAAATAAATTCAAACGAACACAAAAAAAAAAAGTAAATTTTTTTTTTAATTTTTAATTTTTTTATTTTTTTGCAATCCAAACAAATTTTAATACAGATTGTAAAAAAATTTATCTCAAAAAGTAATAATTTGCATGAAAAATAAATTCAAACGGATTAGGTGAAAAATTATACCAATCAAATACCATTAATTACAATTCCCTCTAAAACAAATTCTAAACAGTTCAATTCTCTGTCATTCATTTTCTTTCCACCCATTTTCCACCATTGCAATCAAATGGACACTAATAGAATTAATTTATCTTGAAAAAGAAAGATGAATACAGTGGTATCATTGATTGTCAAACATACACGTATGAAAACTAAATTATATATTTGAAAATTGAAAATAAGATAATAATAATAAGTGGATTTGGAATTCTAACGCATCATCCCATGTTTTATTTTAAAATCATCTTATTTGTTTCTCAAATAAGATAATTAGTAGATAATTTAGAAAAATATGCAATCAAACACTAAAATACCCTAATCCACTTCTCAACAATTGAAAATAAGATAATTAGTAGATAATTTAGAAAAATAAACAATACACGATCTCTTTTATTTTACAACATTCGAATCTAATTGTGAATCAATATAATTCATTTTAGAGTCCGTTTGATTGCAAGAGTGAAAAATGGGTGGAAAGGAATTGAATTGTTTATAATTAGCATCATTGATTTATTTTACATTTGTTAACAAAAATTGAATTGCATGATATTTGTTATATTTTAAATTGAGAGATTACTTGTTACTTGTTAGAACATTCAATATTACTTTCAATTAATTTGTTGTTAAATTAAGAGATATTTATTTATTCATTCGATTGTCATAATTCTAATGCGTCATTTAGACAAAACAAAGTTTGATAGTTAGGGATACATTAACTAGTACTCGATAGACAAGAGCTAATATTTTATCTCAAATTTAATTATCAGCAACACAATAATTGAACCAAAATATTAACTAAATATGAGTAAGATTAATTAATGAAATTGGGATTCCTAACTATTTTCTTAATTGATTTCTACCTCGTTATCCATTTATTCTGATATTATTGAATTGCTTAGTTTAGTCGTGAATTAGGAAAACTTACAAAAAATCAAATACTTAATTTTGTGAGTTCTTGTTAGAGTAAATTTTAATTAAAGTAGAATCGATAGTCAATCATCTTAGGATGACACTCTGCGCATCTTATATGTCTTGTCTACGATCCTTCCATTTGAGAGATGAATATCAACAAGAAGTTTTCCCAGTCATCGATGGAGATTGATTATTTTGATTTTTGTTTTAGTTAATATTAACTTTAACAATTTTTGTTTAAGCTAATCTACTCGTTCTTCTTTATTTCATTTTCAATAGGAGACTGAAGAAAGCAAGGGACCAGAAATAACATGAGATGGTGGAGCACAAAATCAACGAGGACAATATGCCTTTTGGGGATTTCATGATTCCTTCTATTGTTGAGAAGTGGTCTAGCATTATCAACTGGACCATAGCCCATATGTCTTCCATTTGTTTCTCAAGCAACATACCCTTTTTCGATAGGTCATCTCACATGGTTTAGGAAGTATTGTGGAAATTTTCAGTATCAAGATGTGAACGAAGCAGTAGTTAAGATGAGGATTTTCGATAACACTCATGAGGGCTTGCCTCATTGATGTCGGTAGCATCACCACATGGGTAGAGCTGGTTCAGAAATCAATTCACAATGAAGTACTTTTCTCTAGTCAAGGTGGCTAGGCTCAAACATGACATATCAACCTTTCTAACTTTGAAAACTTTCATGAGGCATGGTTCATTATAAAGTGATTTTTGTCTATATATATGATTCATTTTGAAAAATAATATATTTTCATCTTTGATATAGTTATTATATAGTTTTTAGTTGTTCATCCAGATTCGATCTTTCGAATCTTGGCCCTTTAGCCTTTTCGAGTCAATGGCCGGGTAGAATTTCAAAAATAGGAAAGAACTTTGTGTTCTAAATTCCTAGTACTGTAATAATGAGGTCAACTCATTTCGTTGACCGCATATGCAGACTTAAACATTAAAATGCGTACACAATTGTGTCAAAATTATCTTAATAAAGTCCAGCCCATTTTTATAACTTCAAAAAAAGCAAATTGATCCCAACAAACATCAAATTAACCAGAATTTCCTAAGCCCAATTATATGCAGGAATCCATAGGGTTTTGGTGTTTAAAAAATTTAAAAATCAAAACAATTTTTTGTAGAGTTTCAAACTATCTACGTCAAGTCTGAGTCTCTTTCTTCTTCGGTCTTTCTCTTGTTTTATTAGCTAGTAATGCTTGTAATGAACAATCTTGAATTGTTGATGATTGTGATAATGAAAATTGGATTAATAATGATATTCTACCATCTACAAGAGGTAATAGAAATTCTCGAGTTGACATAAGAGAGCTCGATGGTTTTGTTAAAAATTTGAAAATTATGTATAAAGTTCAAGTAATTGTAGTATTTATGATTTTGAACAATATATATATATATATATATTGAAAATTTGAAGAATGTGTTTTGTGTTTAAAGAATACATTATTTTATTTGTTTATTAATTTAGAATATTTAAAATAATATTAAAAATTTTAAAAACGCATAATTACGCGATATTTCGCATAAGCACACATATTCTTGTAATAATTGATGCTCGATCGAAAATCATTGTCACGCATTACGCATTTTAGAACATTAACGATGAAGATAATTTTACTCCTAAAATGCGAAGACGTGAGCACCATATGAGATTTTAAAGTCAAGTTGGATGGAGACGGTCCACAAGGACACCAACTGAAATTGAATTGTAAACTTAAGGATTTAAACATCCAAATATAAAGGTTGGGGACCTTAAACATCCAAATTTAGAGGATGGAGGACCAAATTGCTACAAACATTATATGGTGAGGAGTACTTCTGCACTTTTCTCTACACATAATAAACACTGAACCGAATGACAAAAAAGAATGAACAAGGCAATTTGGTATCAGTGGTGTTAAACACTATAACTAAACAACCAACAAATTACTTAAAATAAAACAATCTAACGAATCGTTACGAGCTGTCACTAGAAGAGAATCTTCATTTCTATATAAATATAAAATAGCAGAGGTAAGATTTGTCTTTCAAATCTCACATTGCTTTTTACCACACCATTTCAAATGAAGTTTTACCTTAACACATTCCTCTAATTTGGAACCGATATGGAATTGATTCAATCATGGAATCATGAATAGTCATTGGTTGAGTTATACATAGACATCGCATAATGTATGCTTCATAGCAAACTGGATGTTACTATTCTTTCCATCTGTCAATGTTTCAAGATCTATCATGAGAGAATGATCCTCTTCTACAACAAAAACTGATTGGGGCTACCAACCAATGATTTATAAATATGTTTACATGTTTAACATAAAGTTGAAACCAAAAGATTCTCAAAGAAAATAGAGGGTTACACTGAAAATGGGTCATGCATGCTACATTGATATCTCCTGTCCTAATTAATAGATTTCTGCCATTTAGTGAGAGAAGTAGATTCAAACAAGATTGCCCATGTGATCTGTGTGGGAGGTTCATCAACAATTTTGGGACCACTTCCATGTGCCACTTGCTGTGGATCTTTTCTTAAATTTCTTATGGCCAAAAATCCATAATTTGTGCTTCAAATTTTAAGCCATTCTTGAAAGTAAACAAGCTCAAAATATTAATTTTGTGGCCATATTTGTTCTCAACAATTTTTGAAAGAGATATTTCAAGAATTCATTGAATCGTTTTGTCTAATAATTTTAAGTCGTTAGTGAGATGGAGTAGCGGAAAGGGCAAAGCTTTTCCACCCTGTCATTTATGTGTAAGGAAATAATTACCATGTAAGCAACACAATATGCTTTTTGATCAATACTTACATAAATATATGTTACAGTTGTTAAAAGATAAAATTTCACATTCAATAAAGATGAAAACTTAAATCAATTTATAAGAAATTTGATTATTTCTCTTAATATGATTGACTTTTTAAAATGGAACACAAATCTTAATATGGTATCAAAACTCATTAAATCCAAACGCTCAAACGAGCCACCATCTTGTGGGACATATTAAAGGATAAAATCCTACGTCGAATAACGATAAAAACTTAAACCAACTTACAAGGGGATGAGTTACTCCTCTTAATAAGATTGACATTTTAAGACGGAATCTCATATCTTAATAACAGTTTGACCTTGTTGATTGAGATTGTATTTTGACTTGTTTTATTATGCCAATTGATGGCTTGAGTATAAAAATGTCTATCATTATTTCATCACATGCTCCATCATGTACAAATTATATATATATATATATATATATAGGAGATCCAAAAGTTGAACAATTTTAATCAATGGGAAAAAGAAGTAGAAATTAACACTAACAAAGAAAGAAAAAAAAAATTCATTTTCATGGAGTACTGTCATCTGACACGAAATCTATCTTTGCATCTTATGCAGTAACAAATAAAAACAAAAAGTTGAAGAAATAAATACATGAAAAAGCTGTTTTCAACAAAACAGTGAGCAAGAACTCAATCCAAAAATTCGTACAAACAAGTGGCATCCTGGATCAAGAATGCCACAATCTAACTAGTTTTAGTGACAAAAAATAGTGTAGAAAACAGAAGGCCGTTTTTGTTTTCGATTTTTCAAACTATTAAAAATGTGTTCTCTTTTTTATTTTCGAAAATAAGTTTTTGAAAATGACTAAAAATTTTGTAAAGAAAACATAAGTCAATTTTTTTACGTTTTGACTGTTTTCTTCACAAATCTGGCAACACTCAAAAAACACGGATTGTAAAATATTTTTTCAAAACGACGAAAAGAATGTGTTTTCAACAATCTCAAAATGGACACTCAAAACACAAAACACAAAATGAATTCAAAACTCAAAACACAAAACTGAAATACGAAAAGAACGCCCTCTTTGCTGTTTTCGGGGTCGTTTTCTGTTTTCGATTTTTCAAAACATTGAAAATGCGTTTTCTTTCCCATTTTTGAAAACGAGTTTTTGAAAACGGTTGAAAATTTTGTGAAGAAAACAGAAAATAACTTTTTTACGTTTTGGCTGTTTTCTTCACAAATCTGTCAAAACTCAAAAAATAAGGGTTGAGAAATATATTTTCAAAACGACAAAAAAAAAAGTTTTCAACAATCTCAAAATTGACACCAAAAACACAAAATACAAAACAAATTCAAAACTCAAAACACAAAACTGAAACACGAAGAGAATGCCCCCTAATTCTCTAGCATATTCCTATAATATGAACCATAATTCAAGTAAGCTACTTGACTCGACTGTACGACACTAGAACATCATATTATAGCCAACATATATATAACGTATTGTTCAGTACTATGTACCAAAAGTGTCTTGGTTTACATGAAATATCACATATGGCATACGCATTTGTAGTGGTATGGGCTGTTCATTGGGTCGTTCCCTTCGACAGGAACTTGCTCGGCTCTGCACTTGGACTTGCACCCTCTGCATTCATTATACGTGCACGTTGGCGCCACTGATCCAATCAATAATCTTCTTGAATGTAAATCCTACATATTTGACTATGTTCGATAAATTAACTTGATCCAGAGGACATTTCAATGTTTAAGCATGATTTTGTCTCACCTTCAAGTTCAATTCTCCAGATGATGAAATATGGTAGGCTCTCTGATTATAAGGAAATGTCATTTGAATTCTGGACCCTTTTGCACCTAAAAAGGGGTATGAATATTATCAAAAACACAAGTAGTTTAGTCCCAAGTAAAAAAATATTGTACAAATTATAGCATTACATAACTAAATTCTGGATGGAATTACACGCAGTAAGAGTACACTCACTTAAAAATATCTTATTTGTACAATCTTAGCATGTTTAGTTTACTCTATTGTTAGACGAGACAACTAACAAATTTTGTCACATTTCTTTTCTTTAATCCTATCCAATGCAACCCAGTCGAGCGTATCAAATATGCTCTCTGATTCCTGTTTGGAGTAGCTTATCCAAGTTTTGCTGTCTTCATCTTCATTAACTTGACAAGAATGTATTTGAAGAAGTCCATGAGAAGAAAGTGGTTGCACAGGATTGGGTAAATAGGGGCATTTAAAATCATAAAACTATCAAACGAGCTAAAGAGAAATCAAGAATTTAAATTTTAAACAGTTAGAAAATTTAGAATTAGAAACTAAACAAATATTGCAGCACAAGACAAGTAGACTAGAAGCAGATGACAGTGGTGGTGGTGCTTATTAATATTTACTATTATCTTCTTAGGATAGAAGCAAATCGAAATGCGAAAAAGGATTCAAGTAGCGACGGGAATACCTTGTATAAGTAATGCTGCAGAAAACAAGTAGAGGAGGAAGAGATAATATTTGGGATTATTGGCCATTATCCTTCTATAAGTTTTGTTGGAGAAGAATATGGTGGAAGGATAGTGGATGATATATGGAGAGGCAGAGAGTGGAAGAACAAGATTGTGGAGGAACAAGGACCATGAGAGGATAGACTGGCTACATATGCAGCAAACCAAAGAGGTCCCCAACTGCCAAATTCAAATTTTCTGCATGCCAACTCAAGATTTATTCCGATAAAGTATAAAAAAATTCCACATTTTTTTTTTTTTTCTGTATCATTTACTTTTATTCCATATCATGATCATGGGAAAATTCATGGGACCATCCAACTTGTAATTTGTTTTAGCTTATGTTTATAAATTATTTTTAACATTTTTATTACACATTTGAAAGGACCCTAAGTAATACTCATTAACTACTCATTTTATCTATTTAAAATAAAAATCATTTATAAAATCAGTTATATATATACACACACTTAACAGCATGCTAGTGTAGTAGTCAATGTGAAAGTGTGTGACTTCATTGAACAAAAATAACAATAGTAGGCTTAGTAGCCCAATTGAAATTTGTTATGTTTAGTGACAAATACTTTAACCTGTAAATTATTGAAATATAGCTTCCAATCGATTCAACATGCCAAATCACATGATTAGTGGCACAACTTAAAGTTTGCTATCACTTAGTTTTCCTCAATTAATCAATTCACATGACATGTTTAGTATGCGATGTTATACTGATTAAATAGTACAATTAATAAAATTTTAATATTTTTTCTTCGTCGAACAATTCAATTTCTATATTATGAGACAAACCATGTATATCCTCCAAGGGCGAGAATGGGGATATGGCCTCTCTCTCTCTCTCTCGCTCCTTACCAACAACAGCATAGATATGCGTGAAAGCTCCAGGAAGAATCAAGAATGTCAAGACCAACACATTTGACTTAGATTCTTTTACTCCTTTTAAAAAAAAGATCAAGAGTATAAGAAATAACAAAGATAAGATAAAACTTAGTGGGAAAAAAAGAAAAGAAAGAGAACTTTGAGTTCAGATGAAAAATACTACTCTACCCACTCAGATGATCACTTGGATGACCACCTGTGAGTATGCGGGCCCCTCATGAATAAAATAATATTTCCTCCCACGCTCACATGTGATCATCCAAGTGGTTATTGTAGCATTATTCGAGTTCAGATTTGTTGTTTCAGTGTGGCCGTCTCACCATAAAAATATGACACGTTATTACAATTTTAAATTTAATGCATCAAAATTTTAGTAAATATAATTGATCACGTAAAAAACGAAAAACAAAATTTGTTTGTATTTTACTAAAATTTTGATACTTCAAAATCGAAGTATAGTATAAAAATTTTAGTGATAGGACAAGGAAATAATCAAGCTAGGACAGTGGATCGGACTCAATTAATTATGTAAAGGCGTTACACGTAGCACTTTTCATAATTGGTTAACGATAAAACGTGAAACTTTTTTTTTTCCGACTTTTATATCATCTTAAACTATTTCATCTAAATCCGACCACATACAATGGGGGTGGATTTTGTGTTCAAACACTCAAAAATCCCTGAGCCAAAAGAAATTTTATTGAATATTTTTCAGAACTCAAATAATTTCAAATTAACATTAGAAATCACTTTAGATTGGCAGAAATAAAGACAAGTGAATTTGCCAGAAGACAATGAAAAAGAATATCGAACAATGTAGATGGAGAAATTATTAAGATGGTAATTATGACATATTTTTGTAATAACAACTTGAGAGATCTAAAAGTATTATGATGGCCCAAAATAGAAAGAAAAGAGGTCTGGTATATATAATTTAAACAGTCAATAATTTTCTGATTATTAGATTCTCTTCGAATTACAGACGGGCCTACCAATATTTGGTTCCATTCCTCTACGATTCAAGGACAACCCAAGAAGAGAACGACGAAGTGTCCTATCCTGTAACTTGAGTTTTTGGAATTTTGGCCACTAAACTTCTTGTAATAAGATTATGAGTCGGAGACAACACTTGTTAGGGATTGATTAAGATCGAAATGTTGTGCATTATGTAGTTCAAATTAGGTGTTGTAGACCACGACGATTCAGAGAACGACTCGCGATCCTAAAATTCAGGCCTTGTTATGATGTCTTGGTTTGGCTGTTGAATACTTGGGTCCCATTTCATCCTCTATCCACGATTTGTCGACTTCTAATGATAGGACCTAAAAAGTCAGCTTTTATAAAGGTTGAACCCCAACCTTGAGGGTCCCCCACCATCTCGTCCTTAGAGCATTGTGAATGAGGTAAATCGTAGAATGTGCATCAACGGGTCAGGGTACAAGAGCTATCATATTGGTGCCCACAAAGAGTCCAATTTCATACCTTGTAAAAGGCAGAAATCAAACTCTCACACTGCGACTATCAGGTCAGCTGAGACTACATCACTCCCATCTTTTGCACCACTGAATATAGTTCACCATAATAACATATTTGGTGACACTTAATTGGTTTCCATAATTAATAGATGACATCTTTGCAGATCGACAACAAAACAAACAACGGCATATAATAATAGTGTGATGAATGCATATGAGTGACAATCACTTTCGAAATGACATGTCGTTTTGCAGGTCTCAGTAGTATGATTTGCCCAGGATTATTTGTCAATGCATTAATTAGAAAACAAAGTAAATTGAGCTGTTGCTTAGAATAATTTTCATAAATTTCCTGAGAATTTCATGTTTTATGCACACCCCAGGCTTATCCGATACAACCCTGTGAACCTGAATCAACTCTGACTACCATAAATCGGTTCTATCATGAAAGGACCTTGTGAATGTTCGATGTAGCCGTTCATCGTATTAAGATTTAAAGTTTCATCTTAAAATAGAAAGAGTGGTCAAAACCTTTATAAATTAGTCTATATTTTTCATCTTAATTAGATATAGAATTTATGTAAACATGTGGTGGCTCATTTGAACAGTCTAATTTTAAAATTCTTATGCTCAATCTTTTGAATTTTAATCGGATCGAATTGCTCGTTTTAGCTTATGTGCTCTAATAACATATTAAGACTTAAAGTTTTATATTAAAACGTTAAATCTTAATCTTATTAAGAAGAGTAATCAAAACCCTTATAAATTTATCTACATTTTTTTTTTTTTTTTTATCTTTATTCAATATGAGATTTTATCCCTTAACACATCATTTACATAATTTTCTCGAGTCTAAACGAACGGCTAATTGTGAGACTCAAACTTGTTTATTATGAATCCTAAGTATTAGTTCAATCAAGATCAACATACCCACCACAAGCTCCTGTTAAACGTTAACAATAAGCAAACATAGTTTTTTTTTTTTTTTTTTTTTTTTTAAATTTTATATATGTATCATATGACTGAACCATAAACAGTCGATTCTAATCTAGTTTGGTTCTAGCCTTAAACGTGCAACCGAACAAGTCTATATATTAAATCCTAATTTAGAATCAATTTGGTCCTGTTCTCAACATACATGGATCGAACCACCCAGTGTCCACCCTTGTGATCATAAAAGATAGCATCTCTTCATGGCAAAATTAAGAGAGAGGTTCGAGAACCAAATATAAGCTTTTTGAATGTAGATAAAAATCCAGTAGTTTCTGAAAAAAGTTATTCCTCTTGTACAGAATAATAACTGCAAGAATCCACACAGGCGCTGCCAATGCAGCACCTACATGGTTGCCTTTCTTCTTCTTCTTCTTCTTTTCTTTTTTTTTTTTTTTGCCAACTCCCAATGATAAAATATCACACCCCCCCTATAACAGTGTTTCCCCTGTACACCAAGCATGGTCCTTCCAGAAATTCCACATGACTAGTTTTTGTTCCACTCTGTATACAAGTTTACTGGGATAATAAGCAACAGGGAATTCGTTGCACAATCTGGTTATCAAACAGCGTTCACTGTGTCAGCAAGGGATCGTAATATGCATCCCAAACCAGCTTTCTCAGTCAGCTTCTCATGAATTCGGAGGCATTGGTCACATGTGGGTCTATCTCCGGTAGACAAGCCTCTATACAAATACCTATCAATCATGGAGCAGGCTTACATTAAAAATTGGCCAAAAAAATGGTAACAACTAGAACTTTCACCAGAAATGGAGTACTTTTGAGGAAGAAACTCTGAAGACACATCATACAATATATCGAAGTTTATCTTGAACACAAATAAAAAACCGGTATTTCCAACATCAGGTTATTCACACAGGTACTGCTTGCATCTCTATGCTTTAGAAGCATTGGCAATGAAAATTAGACGTACTCATTAGGCCATAAGAAGCTTAACACGTTAGAAAGGTAAGTACATGAATATTCTCATTTTATGCCTCATATAGTTGAGTTTTACTGATAATCATTGCATCTCTCTATTTGAATTATAGTTACTGAGGTGCCTTCTTTTTCTTCTAAAAGAAAGGGCAATCTCGATCTCTTAAAAGACTAGGAGGGCCTCCAAATAGAAAGCCTACAGGTGCAATGAATTCCTCGTGTCCCTGGTTATACAGAGAGATACAATAAATGCCCACAATGATCCTTGTAAAAGTTCCTGATGACGTGTCCACCACATATGTGATCCTATACTCGGTCAATTACCAGTTAATCTTGAGTATTGGCTAGTAGATTTTAAAATTTATCAACTATAAAACAAATAATCAGGACACCTTCAGATTAGAAGTTTCAAGGAAGACAAGGAGAGCTTTTCACAGATAGTCTGAAAGGAACATAATACGAGAGAGGAAGAGGGGCTGGGGGTGTTGATGGCTGGGAATGTGTCCAACAAATTCATGTCAGAACAATAATGCCAGTGCCAAATTGGTCATGGTAAAAAAGTTCAAGTGATTCGGAGAGTACATCTGAGGGTAATCAGAGGTTAGAGTGAGGTTGTATCGTGTCTTTATGAGGTAACACAGAAGGGGGGAGAAAGCTAATCAAAACTGCAAAGGGCATAGCTTTTTGTATTCAAGAAAAAGAATAAATCAAATCAACAAGTACACGTTATTAACTTAAAATGTATCTCTCTTTATTCTTTTTAATCAAATGTATGGCTAGACAAGAAGTGCACTTCAGTCTCTTGTGATATATTAAGTTTCATTATAGTTTGACTATCATAACAACAAACCAAACATTCAACAAGATGTCTGAGTACTAAGAAGAAGAGATGAGAAGGAGAAAAAGAGAGAGAGAGAGAGAGAGAGATCTTGCATTTCTATTCAGTATCCAAGTTTGTCTGCAATGACCCTATAATTAAACCATATAAAGTTCGGCAACTCTACAATACATAATCGGGACAAATCCTCATACTCATAAATTTGATACACTTATTTGACAAATTAACCTTTAATTTAAGTCAATCCAACGTTCAGTATGTATTTCACTAAGAGTCTAAGATCATGGGAGAGTTGGTTATAACCGCTTGAGATCCATAAGATATTGAGCGTTGGATTGACTTAAATTAAAAGTCAAATAAGTGTGTCAAATTTATGAGTAGGAGAATCCATCCCGATACATAATATCTATTAGGATCTCCGTCTAGTTTAGAGCGTGTTTGGTAGAGATTTTAATTAGATTTTAATTGAAAAACTAACTGTTAGTGGGTCCCATGCGTGAGATGAAAGTCAAACATAACGGCTATATTTTCAATTCAAATCTAATTTAAATCTCTACCGAACAAGACCTTATTACAAAACATATTTAATTCAAAACTGAATAAAATCCTATCTGCCTTTCTACAAATAATCCAAGAATACATGAGAGTAGGGATGGATTTCTGAGACAAAATATCAAAGATAGGACTTTCTGGACTCCTCAAGCTCATCTGTTACTATAATCCAGGATCACTTCACCCCTATAAACATCTTATTGTCTCCTTCAGAAAGGAGATTCTTGGAGAGTTTCATTTAAAAAATACAGGCAAGTTCGGGGGAGCTTGGGATAGGTCAGGAGCATGGGGAACTTTTCCATCCATACTCCATTTGCTAAGTTAATAAATATATTGATAAGGCCAATAATTTCTTATCGAGCCTAATTGTTAGCATGACCTTGAGGTTTTGCAATTTACGCAAAAGTAAGGATGACATGTTTGGGGGTGGCATACGTTCGACCTCTTAATAGATTTCCTGTGTACAATCATTTTGAGCTGGAGCTCATGACTAATGTATCAATACATGATATTAGCATGACCTAGCATATGCATAACCTTCCAGGACTCTAGTATTCCAATCATAAAATCTTGCTACAAGTCAACTACAATGGGAATGTCCCACTACGATTCACCTATATATGATAGTCCTTACTAGACTCCTATCTATACTAGGGGCACAATGCAATCGGGTCGAGCGACAATAACTAACTGCACAATGTTCATATCCCCACATTGACACATCTGATGCTCGGACTCTTCATTTCGGTCAGAGTACCGTGTCGACCCAACACAACACGGGTACGGGTACGGGATATGGGGCGGACACTGGAAAAATCAACTGGACACGGCTAATCTTGACTTGACAGGCGACAAAGACGCTAGCTTCTTCTTTGAATCCGAGTTCGATGGATCGTCACCAGCTACGGAGCCAGCAGCTGGCGATATGGCGTAGCCGCCAATGTTGCCCTGCCCAAATTTATAGGCTGGAGGACGAAGACTTGCAGGGGACACTGTCACTGCCACTTGCGTGAAGTAAAGAATAGGCAAAGGAAGACGATGAGTTTGTTGGACTTTTTTCTAATTGTGGTCTTTTGTTGAGGTGGGCCTTTTTTAAAATATTAGGCCCATTATCTGCTGCCGTCCATGTTGCCCCAGCCCATATGATACAACATTTGTTGGAAGTTGGAGTTTGATTAGGAAAATTTTCATTGGAGGCGACCATACTTTGATTAAATTTATATTTTAGTCATTCAACCTTTTTTCTAATTAAAATTCACCTAATTATTATTTAACTTTTTACATGTAAATTTTTGGGAAAAAAATAAAATGAAGTTTGAAAGACGTATCCACGTACCCGTGTCCAAAATTTGAACTCTTTTTTAACCATATTCTCGTATCCATATATTTTAGAAAATAAAAAATCCGACACTTAGATACGTACCCGTACCCGATATCCATACCCGAGTCCGAGCATCATAGATTGACACCAATAATAGCAACACCATCAACAATCACAAAAGCAACTGTTACAATGTTAATCCTATGTCCATGTAACAGAACATACTGGTATAATCATTACGACCACTAGCACACTTGTCAGGAGATGATAGATATGACATGTAACTCATTTCTTTATATCCTCCCATAGTTTAAAATATCAATAAAAATAAGCAAATATGATGATGCAATATTATATGGAAAAAACAACTTGTATGGAAGTCAAAGGTCAGTTGCTATTCCTTTTTTGGTCACACCTCCTTCAGCACAATTTTAAGAAAAGTGAAACATCATACTTGACAAGTCACCACCATAAGTTCAAGATAGAACATGATCCTTTCAATTTTAGAAGACTTGCCAATTTTAAACAAATATTGGAGCACCCACATTCTCATCAAAAAAAATTATTGGTACTTTCCCGAGTTAAAATGTACTCATTTTGCAGTCATTTCCTTCTATTGACCCATAGACCAATAAAAAAGTAAACATGGCTGTAGGTAGCATGCAAAAGTTAGCAAACCATTTTAATGTATTCACAGCACAATCAAAAATTAAACATGGCGCACTTTAAGGTTTGAACTTGGTAAGCATTGCTAATAATAATGACAAACAAATCTTGTATCTACTCATTACAATATGTATTCAATCAATCCTCCTCGTGATCGGGTATCGAAACTAACACTTACAGTCGAACACAATCTGAACATTATGGTGGGGAATAAAGATATGATTTAGTAGAATTTGGATGCAAAGTAGAATTTGATTTACATTATATTTCAGTAATTTAGATTACTTGAGAATTTTTATATTTTGATTAGTTTGGATATGTTAGAAGTTCAGTTAGATTTAATTTTTCACCCATTAAAAGGGGCCTAGGATTTCAATGTATTCAGATTATTAATTATTGATACTCCAAATTCTTCTTCCCTGTTTAATTTTCTATCTATTCCTCTCTTTTTGTCTCGTCTCTTCACTTTTTCTCTCTATTTCTCTCTGATTCTTCTCTGTTATTCTCTTTTGTGTTGGGTTACATCACAGTGATTGATTATTATTAATCAAGAATAGTTTCTCTTAGAACAAATGACAACCTTTAATCATATCGAAGAACAAATGACAACCCTCAATCCTATCGAAGGACAAGGTCCAATGCTCAAAAATTCCTCATACAAAGTCAAAATCTGATATTACTACAGAAGTAAAAAAACAGATCATTTACAATAACCCAAAATATTTTACAGAAATCTTCTGTAGCAGTTAGCAATGTCTTTGCATTCGAAAGAATATAATGGAGAAAATCCCTTAGAAAAGGACTCGCTCTATTGGGAGAAAACAGAATTATAGACCCAGAAAATTATGACAATGCAAATTGCAAAAAACAATTTTCATCATTAAAACATGGGGGGAAAAGGAAAGGGAAAAGCCAGTTCGACTTACTTCATGAGAATATCATAATACTCGGGATCAAGATAGGAGAACAAGCTATCCACATCCTTTATAGCCATTATTGCTCTATGCACCACTATCCAATTTGCAGACTTAAAAAAATAAAAATAAAATAAAATTAACATCACTCGACCCCAGATCAAAATCAAACCAAGAAAAATCAATACCCAGGATTCAACAGTTACGAATCCAAAATATAATACGCATATATAGAATTTGACATCTGACCTTACAGCGCTCGTCTTTGGTATTGGGAGGGGAGCCTTCCAGGGCTGTCTTTAAAGCCTCCACAGGTTTATGCCTATAAAAAACGCAATCAATTACTCTCTTTTAAGGAAAAAAAAATGAAGAAACTGATAGCGTGCACAATGATAAAGAAATACTGTTTGAGTAAGCTTTCAATTTTGCGGGATTTATGTTCTATTCTGGTGATAATGGCTTCTGCGTTATCGGCTTCCACGAATTCGGCCATTTATTTATTCTCAAGAGCGACAGTGAATCACAATGGGATCTGGGTCTTAAACACTGACAGGGTATGAGATTGGCTTCTTGTTTGAGCAAAGAACAGCCGCTCCGCTCCTTTGCTTTTCCCAGATTAACCCAAACCATAAATTGGGGTCCATCTTAACGAGGTTTTGAAAAAAAAAAAAAAAAAGCATTTTAGAATTGCAATTTTTTAAACAATATGATTGATTTTGACACTATTCATAAAATTTCGTGTCATGATTTTTTTTTTTTTTTTTGCCATGTCTCCTTTTTTAAAATTAAAAAAAAAAATTATTTCATGCATCTAGTCTCTTCTACCGTGAGTTTTCCTTCCTTTGGCTTTGACTTTTCACTCCTCTCTCACTTCTCTCTGTGAAAAAGAAAAAAAGGCGAATTTTTTTTCTCCAAATTGCATAAAGAAATGACTGGTACATCTATATATATTTTTGTTGTGTTTTGAACGACGATCGAGATTGAGGTACCTATAAATCCAATCGACAATTTATATGGTAAGATCTATACTTTCTAGGTCTTGAACAAGCTAAACGTCAAATCCGATTTTTTTTATTGAGTTATTTTCATTTTTTCCTTCTTCATTTCATTAGTGAAGAAGTATTTTCGATTTATATAGGGTTTTAAAAATTTTGGGGTTTTATTGCATTTTTTTTATTAGGTTTAATTTCTTTTCGATTCCTTTTTTTTCTTAATGAAAAGTTATGCCATCTTTCTCTGCTTTATTTAATGGTACCTATTTTTATGAGAATACTATAATAACTTCTTGATGAATATCTTGCTAATGTTTGTTCAGGTATCCATACTTAGTTCATTAATTGCAACGGCTTCAACTTCGAGTTTACCGTACAATTTCTCTAATTCCAACTTCAAGTAGTGGTTATGTATGCCTCCTGATATATAAATTTTCTTCTATATTTTTGTTCAGTGTATATAAAGATAAAATTTCAAAGTTTAGATTATAGTATTAGATGAAGCTTATCACTTGTTCTGGTACTTCAGTTCTTATCTATAGTACTCAAATTGTTTTCAGGGAATACAAATTTTGAGCTTCATCTGAGTTGTGGAGAAACCATTTGGGGCAGCACTAAGTATTGAAATTAGTGATATGATATAAAAACAAGATTTTTATGTCAATGCATATATCAATTGAGCTTATGTGTTCTTGAAGTCACGGTTTGAATTTTTCAACAGAAAAGTAAAAGAGATTAAAGTTTGAGCTTGTTAATTGTTTGATTCAATAATGAGTTTTTTCGCTCAAATTTTCAATATTTATTAACTTTCTGCCTGCAACGTTGATCCATTTGTTTGACTTCTTTGCACTTGTTATTGTTTTTGCGTGTGAGAAATGAGATGTTGCATGTCAGAAGTAATTTTTATAGCAATCCCGTTTTCGAGTTGGGGCAAGGGTAGGGTTTAGTCACATGGAATGCTTTTGGATTGTTAAGGAGGTATAACTGACTCTAACCAGTTAGCTTTCCTTTTTTGAAGTGTGTAAAGTGAATTGCAGCCCAAATTATGAAATGCAGATAAGGAAATCTAGACGTGTTGAAATGTTAAGAGATAAGAATCTTGTATTGGAGACATAATCAGTTTTTTTTTCTTGGTGTTTATTTATTACCAAAAGATTTGACCCTTTTGAGGGGGGGGGGGATGAGGGTTATGTCCAGCTCAAGAGCATGGTAGACACCAATTACCTAGCCTTCAATGACTAGGTTCCATGGATAATGTTCCAAATCGAGATGGTTTTGAACATGAAAGAGGTGAGTTTCTAGATTTTAGTTATTTGGTTACCTATATTTATTAGCTTGAATTGAATGTATGAAGCGTATTCACCTCTCAGTGCTGGAACGTTATTTTTAGTAGTGACGACTCATTTTATTGTAATTGTCGACTGTAGTTACGGTGTTTCTTCGAGAGATCGATTTGGTACAACAAAACAAGGAGTTGATAGTCCATATGACATTGAACATGATTGCCTTAGAACCGATGAATTTGTACCAAATAATAAGCATACTCCAAAATTTGATTTGTAGAACATTTCGACTAAATCACATGTGCTTGTGCAATCAACTATTTGTGAATATTGTGGTGCCACAAAATTTCATAGAGAGAGTAATGGGTTTTGTTGTTCAGACGACAGTTAAATTGCATATACATAGTGTACCTAATGAATTATATGAATTATTTACTTCAAGTTCACCCGAAGCATTGAATTTAAAAAATAAAAAAAATTGCAAGAAGTTATAACAATCATTTTGCATTTACATCATTTGGTGTCAAATATGACAAAGATTTGTGTAAGATGAACAAAGATATCTATACATTTAGGGTTCAAGGACAAGTTTATCATTACATAAACCAACTTTTACAATCTAATAATAACCCAACTTATTTACAATTATACTTTTATGATACTAAAAATGAACTACAAAATCGACTGAACATTTCAGATAAATTTTGTGAATGTACTTTACAAATTTTGATTGATATCCTAAGGATTAATCCTTATTGTAGATTTTTTTCGTTCATTAAGCGATATTGACAATTTACATACATGTCAAATAAAAATAAGATGTGATCCTGATTTAGACCAAAGAGTCTAAAACACACTAACAACTTCACAAGTAGTTGTGGTTTGGGTTGATGAGGATCCATCAGCAAATGATAGAATTCGTGATATATCGATATATGATCATTCAGACACTTCACATAGAGTACATTATTATTTTGGTTGTTATGATCCCCTTCAATACTCATTGCTCTTTCCTTATGGTGAGTCTAGATGGCATGATGGTATTGAAAGATTCAGTAAAGATGTGTTTCATTGTTCTTCTGCACAAGTGAACCTTTTAAATATTAATAGCATAAATTCTGTAAATGAATTGATTGAAAGAGAGATTCAAGGTGAATAATGTGAAAATAGATTTTTTCATTTTTTTCGACTTTATTTTATTTGATTTTCTTTCATCTTGTAGTTATGAAGAAAGGAAAGAAGAGGTCGCATGTGTCTTGTCGTGAGTATTATTGCTACAAACTACAGGTTCGAAACTCAGGTAGTTGTATATTGCTCAATACTGATAGGCTGTTACAACAATATGTTGTTGATATGTATGTGAAAATTGAAACTACTAGATTAGATTACTTTCGTGATAATCAAACACAAATTTATTGAAAACTCATTATTTTCAGACACTTGTGGTTTTGAGGAACCATATTTTCAATATTTAATTGATCAAACTTTTCTAATATTATTTCTTCTAAAGTTTTTGGTTGATTTTTCTTTTGTACTTTTCTTTTTCGAGGTACAGAATCTTTTGAACCAGTTGGTAGTCTACGCTTCTAGCGTATTTAATATTCATTTGCTATAGCACATTGTCCTACAAAGATATCAATTTTTGTTGAAATATTTTCTGCTGATATATATGACTTTGTCACTTTTCTCGTGTCAACAAATACATTAGGTAATTGATTTGCAATTCTTTGCAAATGAATGATGTTTTCAACATCTTACTCACATTGATTACTGCAGAGATAAAAGTGAGATAGTGTTGTTTCATTCCAAGAAATTTTACCTTATTTTTTCGGGATGTAGTTTTTCTCCTCTCAAAGTTGGAAAAGTCATTTCATCAAAATGACAATCTACAAAATGTACAGTAAATAAATCATCCGTTAAAAGTTCAAGATAGCTAATAATGGATGGCAAATCAAAACTATCATAAATCCCAGTCTTCGTTGGAGAACCGTTTTAGTATGTTGTGGGGGATTTGGACAGCACAACCTAAAATTCGTAGGTGAGAAATATCAGGTTCATGACCAAATACAAGTTGCAAAGGTGAATATTGACATAACCCAAAACAAAAATTGGAAGTCATGTTTTCATAAGTAATAGTCTAGAATTAAGTTGTAAACATTTAATAAACGACTCCACTAAACCATTTTGTTTATGGACATGCGCAACTGAATGTTAAATTACAGTCTCAATTGACATACAATAATCATCGAATGCTTGTGATCGAAATTCACCAGCATTGTCAAGACGAATATTCTTAATTGAGTAATCAGGAAATTGCGCTCGTAATTTTATGATTTGAGCAAGTAGTCTAGCAAATACTACATTCTCAGTGGAAAATAGGCAAACATGTGACCATCTAGTAGAATAATCAATTAATAATATAAAATAAAGAAATGATCCACATGGTGGGTGTATTGGCCCACATAATATCTTAATTAATTCTTTTCAAGAAAATTGGAGATTCAATATTGACCTTTGTAGTTGAAGGTCTAATGATTAGCCTTGCAAATAAGCTACACATGGATAATCATTATGTAAAAAAATCCTCTGATTTTTAAAGGATATCCATGTAAATTGTTTATTATTTGACGCATTATTATAACTCATGAATGTCCAAGTCGATCATGTCAAAGTCTAAAACGTTTTGGGTCAACGAACTTCTGGTTCGTGATATTATTTGATTCGACTATTTTTATAAATGTATAATACATGAAAGACGAGAGCGTGTGAAATTGTTCCTTTATATGCTTTTGACTAGATACAAAAGAAGTTATGTAAAGATATTCAACATTATTTTTTTGTATTGTCTCAATATGATATCCATTGCATCGAATATATTTAAAATTAAGCAAATTTCTCCTGAATTTAAAAGAATAAAGTGAATCGTCAATATATATTTTTGTATTATTTGGTAAAATAATACAAGCTCTTGCGGAACCTTCAACGGAATTTGATGCACATGATATCGTATTAACACTAATTTTTTCTAATGTTAAGTCTACAAAATATTTTTTTTTTGAAGAATAGTGTGTAGTTGCACTATTAATCAAGCAAGTTTCTTGACAATACATCATGAATGTATAACAAAATAAATATATTTTTAAAAAATTGAATTTAAATTTAAAAGAGTAAACATAATTAACACTTTGAAATTAACAATGCAAAATAAAGTTTAAATTTTTTTTTTGCGAAAAGTAAAAGTATATTTCAAACTAAATTTCTAAAATAAAAGAAAATACTAGAGAGTAGTGACATAGAAAATAAGCTAATCTATATTCTACATCACATCACCCACAATCAAATGATCAATATTCTCATTTAGATTAGCAAAGAAATCGGAGACATCTAAATGAGTCACATCAATCGAACCATCATAATCAACAAAATTTGTCTCCACTTTTTTCTTTCCCTTGATTATTTTTGGCAGATATCCACAAGATGTTCTGTCGTACGACGCGTACGTGTCCAATGCCCTTTTATTGCACATTTAAAGCAACTTTTTGCGTGCACCTTTTTAGATGTGCCACTTTCGTTTGTTTTGTGCCTTTCAAAATTGTTGTCTTGTTGATAATTTTGTTGATTATTTCGTCTATAATTTATTCCACGTGCACGTCCGGGTTCACGACCAAATCCATGTCCACGTCCACATTGTGATATTACATTTGTTTCAGACAATGCAATAACATTTGCTTCAAGCAATGATACAGAACCAGTTGGATGTAACCTATGATTTTTCATCAGTAGTTCATTATTCTGTTCAACAAGTAGACAAGATATAAGTTCTAAGTACTTTTTGAAATCACGTTCATGATATTGCTGTTGCAGGAGCACATTCGAGGCGTGAAAGGTAGAAAAAAAATTTCTTCAACACATCTTTATCAGTGATTTTTTCTTCACAAGATTTCAATTTTGAATATATGCTGAACAGTTCAGAATTGTACTTACTAAAAGTCTTGAGATCTTGCAAACGAAGGTGTATTTACTCATAGTGGGCATTAGGAGGACTCTAGTCATATAATGATCAAATCTTTCAGTTAATTTCTTTCAAAAAAATTGTGGATCTTTTTCGATGAGATATTTAATTTTCAATCCATCGTAAAGATGATGATGCAGGAAGATGAGTGTTTTTACATAATCCTGCAGGAATTATTTGTTTCCTTCTTTTATTGTCTCTCCCAAACCTTTTGAGACAAGATAAATATCAGAATCAAGTACCCATGATAGATAGTTTTTGCTAAATATGTCAAGTACAACAAACTCAAGTTTTATGATATTTGCCATTTGATTAATTACATAATAAAGAAAATAAAATTAGTTTCAAAGAATATGTAATAGTTAATTAAGTAGTCAATATCAACATAAGTTACATATTTTTCTTCAGGGATAAATGGTAATTTAAAATAATATATTCTTCAAAACATGTGCTACTTCGGGAGCACTTGTATTTTAATCAGAGATGAGTCCATGGTTCGAGTTCAGTTAGGACGGATCGCGAACGTTGAACGCTTAATGTCAATGGTCAACATCGATGATAGCGGTGTTGTTTATATTTAATTAAACTAGAACTAGATACACCACTAGAATTAGAACTAGGTACCAACTTTCATTTCGGATGAAAAAATCGTTCTATAATCTACAAAATGTCCAAATTTATTTTTCATTCAAACATGTAATATATATATTAATAAAATGTCAATATTTAGTTTACAATTAAAGTTAATTAAACAAGCAATATTATATTAATAATGTGCTTGTGTGATTCCACTTTTCGCAATCGATTTTTTGTGAACGAAAAATGCAACATTCTATTAATTAAATAAGTTTTGTCGAAAGACTCCCTATGACACTAAGGCAAATTTTTCTACAAATTCATTCGTCATTAATTGACTAAACTCTCAAATCAATTTATTAGAGGGAAAAAATAATAATCAAGAAGAGGGACAAATCACCAATTAAAATGTTTGTGTTTGCATTAAAATCATAATAATGAACATATATTATTTTGTTTCATTAAATGTTAAAAAATCAAGCTTGCCATTATGGTTAAACTGCCCATGTCTTTTAGAGAAGATCACAGGATCGAATTTTCATTTTGTACTAGTTTTGGTAACAATTGTTGAAAACAAAAATTACAAAACAAATGGCTCTATTGGAGAGTTCGAACCCGCAACCTCCAAGCCAATAGTGGAAGACCCAACCAACTATATTACCAATGATATCTATAAATAAAATGAATTATCAAATACATAATATAAATATATTACTTATTATCAAAAAAAAAAAAAATTCTTCCCGGTGGATCCAGCACGCGTGGCAGCAAGGTCTTTTCGGGTGCTGGATCCGCCCCTGATTTTAATATATCAATATTCTTTTGGAATATTGAAAATTATAATTCATGCTCTTCATGAACAAATAATATTCTTTTGGAATATTGAAAATTATAATTCATGCTCTTCATGAACAAATAATATTCTTTTGGAATATTGAAAATTATAATTCATGCTCTTCATGAACAAATAATATTCTTTTGAAATATTATTTATAATGTTGTGCTATTGTAAGAGTAACAACAAATTATTATTAATTTTTGTTTGATAAACATAAGCTTTTCAGGAGCCAATAATATTCTTTTAGAATTGTATCATGTTGTATTTGTTCGAGAGTGACAACAAAATATTCTTTGAAAGTATTTATGAAATTGTGATTTACAATAAGATAGTTAACAAGTATAAATTATAATATAATATCCATATATTCTATATATATCAACTGTAATTGCAATTTATATTAATTAAATGGTTAAGGCAGTGAATCAAGCATTATATATAAGTTGAATACAGTAATGCTGTGCTTTTTATAAAACAAATAAAATTATTGAAGTTGATTAATAGACACGTATGCAGACACGAATTTTACATAAACAAGCAAATCGATATAAAATTTACACAAAGACAAAGTACACAATCCAGGGAAAACATAATGATTGCATGCATTAAAGACATAAGTTGACTAAATAAAGTATGAATTAATGTGAACAAATGAAAAGAAGAGAAGAATAGGAGCCGCCACGTTTGGATGCACGTATATGTAAAAAAAAAGAAAAGAATAATGCTAGTTGTATCAAGTTTGTTGACAAGGGTAATGTTGTTTCCACAGCACCTCTTAATAGGGGGTGTTGTGCACCGTGCTATGCCCATAGTCTGATTATTGTTGACAAAATGAGGTGTTTGACTGAGATTGAAAATCAATGGACGGCTGAGATTTTGTCAACTTTTGACCGCATTTACTGACCCATTTCACAAACCTTTGACACGGAGGGACTAAAATTCTGAAATTGGGGGCGGCAAAAAAAAGAGCGGGATTGCGAAGCGATTGTCCATCTTCTCCATCTCCGAAACCGGCGATTGCCCTTCTTTTCCATCTCCGAAATCGACTCTGAACACGATTGCCCATCTCTGAAACTGGGTTATTGACGGTACGATTTTGTTTTTGGCATTTTGTTGAATTTTAAACTGAAGAAACTGGATGGCGAAGCTATATACACCAAAGACTGAGACTATTACTATCTCCAGTAGAGCTATTGCTAGACTTAGTCGGATTTGGTTAGATTGGCACTGAAGTGGGTAGAGTTGGACACTAGCTGTGTCTATTTTGTTGTTTAATTTCAGCTGAATAATGAGCTAAAATTTTCCCCAAAAAAATTCAGTAATACATGATTGTTCATTACCATACCCATATAATGGTTTAATACTCCATGAAAAAAATGTTATTGAGGTCACAAATTGAGATGCTGAGGGTAATAACTTTAGGTTGTCTTTTAGCTGGTATGAGACAACAGTCCATACGAATGACCCGAAACCCTGCTCCCATAGAATCATGGAAAAATAAGTGTGAGAATTATAATCTACAACATATAACTTCAGTGAACATAAGAATGTAATAGGTAACCATCAATAGTCATCAAGTCTTCAAAAGATGTTCAAAATGATACGAAATCATTATCCATCATATACTACTGAGAGAAATTAGTTTACCCCTAATAAAATGATTCACAACCACTAATTCCAATTTTCTGCACCAAGAAGCTAAGGGTGCGTTCTCTTCGTGTTTCTATATTGTGTTTTGAGTTTTGAAATTCGTTTTGTGTTTTGTGTTTTCAGTGTCTGTTTTGAAATTATTGAAAATGTGTTCTCTTTGTCATTTTGAAAAACAGTTTCTCAAAACAGAAAACACAAAACGTGTTCTCTTTGCACTTTTTTAGAATATTATTTGATAATATTTTATTAAAAAAATCTTATTATTTAATTAACTTTAATTGTTTAATGTTAATATATTATAAACCTGAAATTTCTTTGAATTTTGAAATATCTTTGAATCATGAAATATTTTACCATATATTAAAATAACATATAAATTTGTGAAAATTTTTATTAATATTATTTTATTCTAGAAATCTGATTATTCAATTAATTTTAATAGTTTAATGTTAATGTAATATAAAATAACATATAAATGTGAAAAAAAATAAACAGGGAAAGAGATCTGCTCCCGCCCCCACCTCAACCAAGTATGGAAGCGAGGTAAGGAGACAAAAAATACCCAATGGATAGGGAATGGGAATAGTTGCCCCAATCCCATCCCACCCATTGCCATCCTTATAAATCTAAATTAGCAATTAGAATCTCAAATTTGACCAAGACTTTGATGGACATGAAACATCTGATAATAATTAGGAACAAAATGGTTCGAATAATTAAAAAAATGGCAGGAGAGAATAACCAAGCTATTGACTGTCAAAAATTATCTATTAACAAAGTTAACAGTTTCATGTTGCATACATTATATATAATCTACAAAATACAAATTTAATGTCTCTCACGGTGACTGGTTCAATAAAATAATGCAAATCGGACTGAGGTGTCCACATGATTCTACACAATGGATGGCTTGGTTTCTTCATACTGATTAAATAAATGAACCAAATTGCGTCTTCTACGGCTGATCATTCTCCTTATTTGCTGCAGGGCAAGGCTGGAATCTTCTATCGAGAGTTTATTGAACAATTGGAAAAAACCATGATTCTGCAAATGAAGAGGACTCACTTTCAGAACAAAAGAAGCAAGTCATAAGGGAGGAACAAAGTTTAGCTTAAACTAATATCCGTTGAAATGATTGACCGTTACTACTAAGAATTTGAACTGCTGATCCTCAGGATTCTTAAATGTAGGATTAGGCTATTGATGAAGCCTCTAGGGCATGACGATGAATACAGAATATATACAAATTTTTAAGTGAAGTATATGATATTCATATGTCCCCGCGATGTTATGGATTCAAAGTTGAAAATGAAATCAAAATTGGGATATTCAACTTGTACAAGTCGAACACACAACTTAGAAATCTAAGGCACCAGGTGCTGCAAAACAGGAAGACCTGATTTCTTTTTCAATTGGATAAAGGCCAACTAGGTAAATGCAGAGTGTGTACATACGGATATGAATCAGAAGATGAAAATGGTTAAGAGAGATGCTAATGGTTACCTGTAAGCAAAATCATGAGAAAGAATATCGATGAAATGTCATTTTCTCAAGGAAATGGAAGAATAGAGAGCTCAACAAACCACTTCAAAAGCCAAAGAGCAAGAAATATTTTAATTTGGATAGAACCAGAACACAATTCAGTATATCAGGAAATTCAATTTTGATGATAGTATGATACTGTGCATATTTCTTCAAATCTGTCAAAATGCTGCTCACCATCAAAATACCTCTCAAAACACATGACATTATCCAATTGTTAAGAACAAAAAGATTCAAAAAATAGAACTACTGAAGTGCATAATAGCCATGGAACTTCAGAACCCCACTAGGCAACTAGTATTCCAGTGTAGTTAGAATTTCCTATTTCAAATATAATTTCCATCAAAAAGAAGTAATAAAGCCAAGTGTAGAATCTTATGACATGACTATGAATACGATAAAGACAATTTTTCAGGGCTTATGCTAACAACAAAAACTCACACAATTAATTAGTGCTCAATTCAATGTCTATACTACTACCCAATTCATATTATGATCAATAAATAGATAACACAGAAAATTCTCTCTTTCAGCAATTAAACATAAACAAGTTGCATTCATGGTTACAAGTATAAAATGGTCCACACAAGCATAAGTTCAATATCAATATCTCGAGAAAATGCATTCAAGTCACAAAATCATCTAGGCAATGACAAGCACACCCCTCAAATGTTCAAATGGAAAGACTAGTTTTGTGGTAAGAATGCCAAAACAATTATTTTTATATTTCCATTGGATTTTGTGGGGGTTAAGTATTGTTCAGTTATATCTTCAATTGCAATTCAACCATGTATCAAGTCTATCGAATATTCCTACTGTATACCGAGGATTTAAGAGCACCAGCCATTTTTCGAACAAAAGAAGTATGAGATCCTTTCTACACTCCTTATTCATATTCGCTATAGTTTAAACCTTCAAATAACAAGTGAATGTGTGTGCTTTTTGAGCAATTCTTTATTTTTTTGCTTATAACATTTTTTGTAATATGAATTAGATTTTAATCCTTTACTGTTTAATCAAGAGAATTAAGAAACCCATGCTCTTTGGATCAGTATTATCAAAAATGAAAACTTGATCAAGAAAATCCACAACAATATATTTAACGATAAATAATATATAGAAGACAAATATTTATACGATATGGAAACAGACACACTAAAAATAAAGCGAAAAGAAAAGAAACGACAATATCTAAGACATAACAATATGCTTTGGCAAACAATAGATTCATTATCGCACAAATCTAAGAAAATAAAAACAAATGGTAGACATAACAAGCTTTTAATGTATACCTGACTTCAGGATTTGTACAAATATTTAGGACCAATTGTACAAATATTTAGGACCAATTGCATTCCGCAAATCCCAATGGCCACACCGACAGCCGCGAACAAAGGATAAACATACACCGATAAATACGCGTATAAAACCATCAGATCTGAACATATATAAATTAACAACACCAGAAAAGTCGGTAAAAAGATTGTATTGTAGTCCCTATAATTTAGCGAGTTGTTGAAATCAAAGGAAAAGATCTAGGGATGAACCTCAGGCCTGAGCCACCGCTTGAGAGTAGGTGAAGCCATTGGAGAAATAACGCCGATAGAAGACGGCAGTAGAAGGGGGAGAGAGAGCGAAGAGAGAGCGAGAGTGAGATGTGAGGGAGAGATTTTTAGGGCGATCGTTTTCCGCATTTTGTAAATTAAAGGAGAAAACGCCCAAAACACACAAACATCGTTTTGCGTTTTGTTTGATTTTTTTTTTTGTTTTGAAAAATTCATTTTCAAAAACGGGAAAGAGAACGCGTTTTCGTCGTTTTGAAAAATTGAAAACAGAAAATAGCCCCAAAACGACAAAGAGAACGCAACCTAACTAATTTGCAAAAAAATAAATAAAATATTTTATGCTTAATAGATAGACTGCAAATGAAAAGAGAGTCTTGGTATTTACTATATGAACCTCAGAAAAATGTTTATTGCCATCGTTTTGATTGTTGCATATTCAGCAAGCAGGATTTTTAGCAAAATAAAAATAATAATTTCCAAGAATAAGGAACTGCATGAACATTTTATTCAATAATCCCAAGACAATGCCAACGGAAGCTAGCAGCTTAACAGTAAAATACCGACCAAGTTCCTAGAAGTTTGCTTCAATACAAAAAATAGAAAATGCCTACATATCATGAATTACTGATGTCATAGTGACCCATCCATCACGTCTAGGGTACTGGTGCCTGAACAGTATAGTTGGAGGATACTTGTGGTGCTGGTGCCTGAACAGGTCAATTGTGCTTACAATGTTATGCTGAATTAGATAATTATCAAGTGCTAAAAATTAGTGGATGATATTTCTTAATCAATTTTGGAGTAGCATTCTTTTCCTGTTTATATTATTTGATGTTTCATCACCATAACCAGCGGCGGATGTAGCTCATGGCGAGCTAGAGCGGCCGCTCTAGCTGGAATCACTGGAATTTTGGGCTTTTGCCGGAGATGGAAGTGAGGGAGACGACCGGAGATGGAAGTCTGCTGCTGGCTGGTGCTGTGGTGCAAGGATTGGGCCCTATTTTTAGAAAAAAAAAACATTGGGCCATATCATTCTAGGCCCAATTTCATCCCCAACGCCCAAGCCCAAATCCCAGAAACAACTAACCCATTACCCACACAGCCACACTCCCAAGTCCCACAGCCACGAACGATTGAGGAGGAGAAGATCGAGATTCTCCAAAGTCTCTAAACCCTGCTCTTCCAAATTTTCAGAAATCCAGTTGATATACACAGGCGAAGTCGAAGCCACGAAGTGCAAAAACTCGCTTTGGTTGGAGACGTGGAGTTGGAGAGTGGAGTTGGAGTAACTAGCGTGGCGGACTGATGGCTTCTGGTGCGTTTGCAGGCTGCAGCGTTTCGGACATCGCAGCTTCGGACAATCGGATTCGAACTTCGCAGCTTCGCCTTCGCGTCTTCGCAGCTTCGCCTTCGTGTCTTCGCCAGTCGTGAGTTGCCACACTTCGCCAAAAGGCCCAGAACCAGTGAACCACGACTTTGACGTAGGAGGTAAATTCAGTTTCTTTTTGTGACTGTGACTGTGATTTGTAGCCTTGTGTCTGACTGAGTTGTGTGACAGTATGAGCCTGTGAGCTCAACTGTGTGAATGTGTGACTGTGTTGTGAATGTGCCGTGTGAAATTGGATATTAGAATTGATAAATTGGATAATGGATATTGTATTTGTGATTTGTGAAATTGGATATTGTATTTGTGATTTGTGAAATTGTGAATCTTGTGATTTGTGAATTGTGCTTGTGCTTGTGTTTTTGGATTATTGGATAGATGGTGTCTATTGGTGAATGATGATTTGGTGTTCATTTGTGGGTAATTGAGTTATGAGTTATAATGTAACGTTTAGATTTGTGAATTGCGATTTGGGAATTTAGGTCTAGGAAATTAGGGATAAGTGAAAAAAAAATTTAATGGAGAATATGTTGACGTCAACGGTCAGTGGTTGACTTCCACTCTAGCTGAACTTCAGACCTGGATTCACCGCTGACCATAACTTGTTGTGATGAGATTTTGTCCATGGTTTCGATGTTTATAGAAATCTTAGATGCTCTTTATACCTGTTTAACTTGGAAGAATCATCAGTTTTCATGTTCACATAGGTCTCTCATGTTGATGATTGTTCTCTATCGTGGAATGGTTGTACTTGCTGGGTGAAAATTGAGTGGGCGGGCAATGGAAAAAGTAGTGTGAATGCCCTTTTGTGATATACAAATTTGTAAATGTAGAACCAGCCATTATTATCATGTGCAACGTTACTGGTGCAGGAAGTTAATCTGTAAATGAATTCATGTGCATTTTGGAAAATCTAGCAATACAGATAAGGCACGAAAGATGTTTGATGTATAATTTTTTTTTTGGGATTGAAATTTCAGTTGTTCATATTTGAAATGCATATAGTTATTAAATGCAAAAGTGACTCTTATGTAAAAAAAATTATTCACTTACAATGACCCAATATTTCGAACCAAAGCTTAAGACAACATACCATTGGTAAGACAATTTGCCTTGCTACTAGTATTAGGCTTCTCTTCCACAAGAAGAGAAAAACCAATAGCATTATGAAATCCAAACGTAATGACAAAACATTTAACAAACTCCAACTCTTTTTATTATAATTAAACATACATTCAATGTGCTAGCAAGACACAAGGTACATTAAGTTAGACTCCACCTCAACCAAAATGTACCAACTGATTACACTACACTACAATACCAATTTCAGATTTTCAGCATAATGCTCTATAACACAACATAACTAGTTCAGCATGCCGCTATTTAACACAACTAGTTCAACATAAACCACCAATCAAGCCATCTTTGTACCAATCCCAAAACCCACATTTCACACTGCAATATTTGAAGAATTTGCCTTTGTTAACAGTGTTATTTTCAACCACGAAAAACTTCTGAAATCTGTACACACAATCAGGGGATCGACGCTTTATCGGGCAATCGCTTTTAGTTAATTACACTCGAAGATTGAAGTTGCTGATTAATCCTTAAGTTGCCCTTTCAGATTTGTCATCAATACAAAACTTGTAAAAGTGCTACATGTTTAGAGGTTGAAGGTTTGGAGGGTGTTTGGGAGTGATTTTTCGGATAAAAATTGATTTTTAAATAGTGATATGATGAGAAATGTATGGTTGAAAAAGGAAGAAAAGTTATTGATGTGATGAAAAATATTATTTTATTGAAGAATGTGTGGTTGAAAATGAGAATTGATTCTTAAAATCAATACCAAACAGGCTCTTGGGAAGGAAATGAGTGACTGTGGGGAGGAGGGTTTGGGGGGAAATTGGGGAGAGAGAAGGTGATTTGGGTCAAAAGTTCTTTCCATTTTAAATTTTTCTTTCCTTTCTTTTTAAATGTTGCCATGTCACTTTGTCAAGGGACTTTGTACATGTAGCAAGACCGAAAAAAATTCACATATAACCAAATTAATTTTGATACACGTGATAAATGATTATGTTTATAAAAAATATTACATTCTAACTAATTTACTTTTATTTTGAGAAAATCGTACTGATAATATGTTATGAAAGAGAGAATATAAGTCAATAGATTTTTTTTGCGTGTATTTTATTAAGAACCAAAATCTTATATTTATAGGTAAGTATTAGAAATACAATGATAATAATTTCTAAGGTTGCAAGGATATAGTTGTCATTCACCAATAAACCCTAATAAACTTACCATTTACAACATCAACATTAATACTAGATAATTATTAACATAATTTTCATCATTGGTTATTTATTTCAGAGTTGTTATATTTTCACCATAATTTTTATTTGATACATCACATTGAATTGCAGTTAATCTTTTCAATCTTTTTTCATTATAACAATTATTTCCTTAATTTTTTTTATCGAATTATTTTATTCAACTTTCTATTAATTAGTATGTCTAATCCTTTGATGATAATTCAGATCAAGATATTTCATTTTCGTGCTTCAAAATAAGGAAAAAATATTTTTTCACACTTTTTTTTTAAAATATGATGAAAAATAAGTAATTTTATGTAATTTCAATGTACTTTTAAACAATAAATTGTTATCAAATATAAAATATGTTATCTAATGAAAAGTTTGAGGATAAGAGTGACATAAACAATCGTTAAGAATATAAGTGGTATAATAAGTAAAGATTAAGAACCATAAGTACGATTAAGTATATGATGCAAAAAAAATGAAAATTATAGTATGAATATAATTGTCTTTATTTAACTATTTTTAATATTATTCTCGGAAAGTTCACTTTGACACATTTACCTAAAGCTCCCCTTAGGAAAAATCACTACAATTATTTGTTTACTCCAAATTAAATTTTTTTTAAAAAAATTTGTTCAATCATGCATCAACACGTGTTGCATCTAAATTTGAGCCGGGATGAATAAGGTTCTTTTTTCCCTGTTGCCACTAAACCAATTCCAAATCCTCTCCCTCTCCGTCTCTCTAATAACTTCTCTTAAAAAGAGCATTAAGGATGTACTATAGATGCAACAGTAACGGTGCATTCTATTGTGGAAATCTTATGTGACGCAAGCGTGAATATATTTTTTAATTGTATGTGACAGAGAAAATATATTAAAAAGGCAAAAAAAGTACTGTACATTTAATAAAAATAAAAAACAAGGAAAGTGAAAACTAATGAAAATAATTATATCAATAATGAAATTAAATTCTATCAATATTGTTTTGGGAAATTTAAGGAAAATTCGGGTGAGTTCAGTACATTTTTAATTTTACACTCTCCAATTTACCTAAAGACCTTCCATGTATGAGTATCAGATTATATAATTGACACTGTAAAGAGTTAACATAACAATCATATTCAAACATTCCAACGCATTTATTAAGTAATTTATAAATTCTATCAATACTATTTTGAGAAATTAGTTATTTATAAGAATTCAATTGTATTCAATTTAACTCACTAATTATCCATTTTTAATTTCTCAAAATCAAGTTTTACAAATACATTTTTGTAACTTACATGCCTTTATAATTTGTTCTTTTGCCTTCGTGTGATTATTAGTTAGTAATCACCGGTAAGTTCAATTTATTGAAATCCAGTAAGTGTAAAACGAATCCGTCAAGCTTAAAATCTCTACTCCTCTTTGAATGAAAAATTTCAACATTTTTTGGCAATTTACATTTTGGCAAAATTTAAAAAATAACTTGATATAATAATAATATAGTAAGTACAAGTTTGTAAAATATTGGAAGATATTTTTTAGTATTTCGATTGCCCTTTTTATAAGAGGTTAGATCAAAATGGGAAAAAAATAAAAAAGAAAAAGAAAAATTTCAGTTGAGCATGCACAAAGTATAGACAAAATCGTAAAATATTAAAAGATTTTAATTCATAATTTTAATTGTATAAATTGTTTACAATCAATTTCATGTTTCTGTGACTTACCGGATATTTAAGCCAAAATATCGTATTTCAGTGACTTTGAGTGAAATACGATAAGTGTCAAATAAAATCGATAATCTATTTAAGCCAAAATTCGATAAGGACAAGGAATATTCGGTAAGCATCACAAAATACGATAATTTCTGTCCAAAATCGGTAAGTTCAATTTATTGAAATCCGGTAAGTGTATCCGTTAAGCTCAAAATCTCTACTCTTCTTTGAATAAAAAAATCCAACGTTTTTTTGCTATTTATATTTTGGCAAAATTTAAAAAATAATTTGATATAATAATAATATAGTAAGCACAAGTTTGTAAAATATCGAAAATGTTTTTTAGTATTTCGATTGCTTTTTTTTATAAAAGGTTAGATAATAATAATAAACTTAAATCATTAGTTTTCTCTGTAACACGAAGAAAGTGAATAATTATTCCAAATTGTTAGTAACAGGTATATACAAAACTCATATTTATAACTTGATCAATTTGTACTATGTTTATGACCAATAATATCTTTAAAATTCAATTCATAAGTTGTTCTGAGAAATCATTTTTAATGTTTTCCATGCGACGGGAAACAGAAATAAAAAGTTTCATCTTTTAAACATTCATTGCAAGCAAAATAAACATCTGTACGATAGCAACTTCAATAAAGAAATCAAAGAAAAGATTATGGCATACATATTTTGAAAACCTGATTTACATGTAACTAGATTTGTATATAATAACATGAGGTTTGACATTTAACAAAAAAATCCATGTTCTTGGCTCCCATATTGGGACTATATCTGAGATAATCACAAATAATCAAACAATAACCTGATTTTGATGAAATCACTTTCTTGTAAAAACAAATTTCAAAACAATCACAATAAATAGTCACCAAACTAAATTTTCAACCCCAAAGCTTGTTTAATGAATTTAAAGGATTTAATCAGGCTAAATATCTAAAGTAAACATAGAAAATGTAGAGATTTTCTGAAATTTCAAAATATTGACGTAACTTTCATGTTCAATATGAGATGACCATAAAAGAGTAATCAGATAAATGTGAAAACTGAAGAATAAACATAACTCAAAATGATATTTTTTAGCCAAAGTTATGGTCAAAATATTAAAACACATTCAAATATTTAGCATAATTACTTATTAATTTGCTTTTCCAAATTTGGCAACAATATAAATCGTTAATCACAAAAAAAAAAAAAAAAAAAAAAAAAAAAAAAAAAAAGTTGGGCGCACAGAGCAAAGGGATGTGGAAGAAGAGGAGGCCCGCTGATGAAAAAAATTGATCTTACCGTATTTTGTAATTGGCCTTAACTTACTAGATTTCCATCCGGTAAGCACTTACCGTATTTTGGCAATTTGATTCCATCTGGTAAACACTTACCGTATTTTGGCAAGTTGATTCCATCCGGTAAACGCTTACCGTATTTTAGCGTTTTGATCTCAACTTACTGGATTGGCATCCAGTAAGCACTTACCTTCAACTTTCATCTTGTATTTTTTAGTCCTCATATTTTGACTTCTCTATCCATTTCGTCCCTAAAAAATTGCAACGTAGGTCCTTAAACTTTTGACACTTGTATACTTCAGTCCCCAAGTCATCTTATTGTGCAATTTTAATCATTTTCTAGTATTTTGTACATTTATTGAAATACTAATAATTACATTTTATTAGTATATAACTTATGAAAATGACTTATTTATAAGAATCCAATTGTATTCCATTTAACTCACTAATTAACGACATATACGTTGATATAGTTGAAATGAATTTAGGGACACAATTGAAAGTTATAAATTAACAACTATGAAATAATTATTTTGATTATTAACTAATAATCACACGTAGACAAAAGAGCAAATTATAAAGGCATGTAAGTTACAGAAATATATTTGTAAAACTTAGCTTTGAGGAATTAAAAATGGTTAATTATAACATTGAACAAATTAAAAATGATTGTGATAAAAACATGACTTTCAATTTGTAGATACCTAACTAAGTTAATAAGAAATTTGGACAATTTCATTAAATGGAGACTAATTTTACAGCTAAAATGAGGATTGGACGAAATTCTCGAACCGAGCATGTCAATTCAATTCTTCTTAACTTAAATAGTCGAATGAACATCAAAACCAAAAATTGATAGATTTGGTTCGATTTCTATTTATAGACCAAAAATCAAAGAATCGAATAATTTTAATTTTTTTTAATATTAAATAAGTCATATTATTTAAATTTTTTAAAAATAATTTTGCTAACTAATTATTTCAGTTCAAGCCCAACTTTGTAATTCAAATTCAAAAAATAAAAGTGAAATAAGTTTTTCTCAAATCTCGATCATTCTACCATTTATGAAGAAATTGAAGTTGAGTGGCTTTTTACCTCTCTTCATCTTACTATTTTTTTACAGGGACTCATAAAATGTGTATACATTGATGAATTGATCTTATTAAACAACTTGTTATTTGTATAATTTTAAATTGGACAGAACTGATCTTTGGAGTCACGGACTATACAACTACAATTGATATGCGGTCTGTTGGTTATGTAATGACCAAGCTACTTATAGGCAAGCTTAGTGGATACATGGTTTCATTTAAATCAATCATCAGTGATCCTCTACTTTGAGCATGTCTACCTAAACCTAAGAGTAACTTTTAAGTTACATTTTTCCAAACATTTGAGAGTTTACTTTTCATTTTTGTTTTTTTTTGGCACAAACACTTATTTGCATAGAAAGTTTATAGTTTTTACTTCGGTAGAATGTACTCTTACTTTTTGTTTAGATGTTTTTGGCGCTTCTCATAGTGGTGTATCTTTGATGGGCTTTTGTTGGCAATTATTTTTTTTCTCTTCATCTTATCAAAGTCTAATTTATAATGTTTTCTTTGAGTGAATATCTTGCGTCTTTATTTTGTACTTTTTTATACTAAAATTATGTAGAATTATTTATGTATCTTTGAAATCGAGTATGAAATTTTGTTTAGTCGCTTTAAATTGAGTATCTGTTTCTCTCCCTTTTATGCTAGAATTGAAAATCTTGTATTTTACATATTCATATGATTGAGTCCTTGAGTTTCCAAAATAATGTAAATGAGCCTGTTCGAATTACTCTTAATGTATATTGAAGAAAGTGTATTATTTTTAATATGTTCTTTGTTATTTTTAAGAATTAAAAGGGTCTGAGTGAGACAACTCATTCCTAATTATATTCAATAAAAAGTTATTGAAAAAAATGAAACAGAACCAAAAAATAAAAGAACTTAAAAATAGAAAGAAAAATTAGTGATAATAGCATCAATGAATATATAATAAATAAAATTGGTCATGCAACAAAGAATAAAAAATAATAATATCAATGACAAACGAAATCTAAGTAAAAAGTTTAAGAAATAAATTAATTGTTATGAAGAGAGCCTGGTGTTTGAATGAACACAGTCTGCAAGGTCGGCCCTGGCCCAAGGCAGGTAAGGCCACCGCCTTGGGCCTCAGATTTTAAGAGACCTCTAAAAAAAAGCCCAAGAATTGCCCCAATCCAAAACCCTTCAAATCCTTTGAAAAAAAAAATTGGGGTAGATGAAAAGACTTGGAACAACTGTCTTTATTTCTTCTCCATTCCAATGCATTCACCACTCACCAGTCATCTTCACAAAATCAAGAAGTCTTTGGTTTAATTTTTCTCCATCTGCTGCTGGCACAGGAAAGCTGGAAAGGTACACTTATTTAGAAGCATTCAAGCATATATGTACACTCCATACTTGCATTGAACTTTGGATTATTATTTACACTTCAAATTTTTTTTCTGTTCTCTTTAAAGTTTAATTGTAGACAAGCTTGGTTCGAACAGGCAGACTGCAAACGGATTGACGGAGTAATTTTTCAGGAAAGTGGGTGGCCAGTGACGTCCATTTAGTCACTACAACTTTGCAAATCTTTTAGGTAAGTTTAAGGTTTTTTATTTTTTTATTTATTTATAAATCAAGTAAGCTTAAGTTAATTAATAATTACTCAATTTTATTTTTTATTTATACTTAGTTTTGACTTTTGATTGACTAAATTAGTCTTTGTCTGAAATAGGAATTGATATTATTCCATTTGAATCCTTAATTTCATAAGGAAGGAAATCTGGAAATTAATTTTGTTGTGTGCAACTTAATGCACTTCATCTTTTTTAGTGCAGGAAATGAATCCTGATTTCATAATCATATGGAACAGAAAGGAAACTAATTTAGTGCATTTCATCTATTTTTTCTCTAAATTATTTTCTTTATATACCATTGAATGTAAATTGAAATGGAAGGAAATGAATTGTGCTGTGTGCAGCTATTAGCTCTAAATCATGGTTTTAAAATGAATTGCCACATGCTCTAGAGGACATAATTGAAGGCTGAAACTGTGCAATTTTATATGTTAAAGGGCCTCATAATAATTAATCGTCTTGAGCCTTTAAATTTTCAGGGCCGGCCCTGACAGTCTACAATTTTTTTGGGATGTAGGCTAAAGAATGAAAAGAGCTGAAAAATGAAGAAGTAATAAATAAATCTCTATGAATCACAAAAGTTTTTTCTTTTCCCAGATTTAACAAGAGTTTCACAATATTAAGAAACAAACAAAATGTTACTCCTCTTCTCATGAGAAAATAGAAAATAAAAATGAAGAAAAAATGAAGTTACTTTTGGCAAACAATTTAATTTTTATTTTTTCTCTAAAAAGAAATGTCAAGTATGCGCCTTTAATTTTTTATTACATGCAATTTTGAAATAATTATGAAACAAAGCAATTAATCAAAAATTCTGAAAACCTAAAATCTTCACACTAATGCAGCTACAAAAAAATACAAAATTCGTGCAACGCACGTGACAGCGACTAATATCTAAAAATGCTACTTGTACATTGGGGGTGACCGCAGTGAGTGTGCGGGACCCATGTGAATAAAATAATTTTTTCCCCCACACTCACATGCGATCAACCCTGCGATCATCCCCAATGTTCGTGTAGCATAGCTCATATCTATATCTATATCTATATCTATATATATATATATATATCTTTTTGTTGCGCTACTTTTGTTTCAATGGCATCTTCTGTGACCTTAGTGACTCTCTTTCTGGTAACATTTTCTCTACTCTCACCTTCACAGTCAGCCATCTGTCAGTCACAGACTTTGATCAGCAACAAGATTTACACTTTCTGCAACGATCTCCCTTCACTTAACTCCTACCTTCACTGGGCCTACGACCCGGCCAACTCAACCCTCTCCGTAGCCTTCATCGCCGCTCCCGCGAAGCCCAACGGCTGGATTTCATGGGCCATAAACCCAACCGCCACCGGCATGGTCGGTTCCCAGGCCCTGATGGCATTCAAGGACTCCAAGGGCGCAATGACCGTTAAGACGTATAATATCAGTTCATACGGTCCTGTAACGGAATCCAAGGTGTGGTACGAGGTGAAGGAGTCTTCGGCTGAATTTTCAGGCGGGATGATGCGGCTTTTTGCCACTATTGTGTTGCCGGAGAAGGGGAAGAGTACGGTGAACCATGTGTGGCAGGTGGGCCCCTCTTTGACGGCGGGAATGCCCGACAAGCATGAATTTCAGCCGGCGAATTTGAACTCCAAAGGTAGCCTTGATTTGTTAAAAGGACATAGCACTGCTTCTAACGGTGGTGGGGACTCCAGGACCAAGAAAAAGAACGTAAGAAAATGCAAATTCGTTCTGTATTTTTTACTTGTACCAGTTCATTCTTGCTTTTGATTTTGGGTTTGATTGAAAATTGTGAAGAAATTCAAATTCCGGGCAATTTTGCATTTGATCTAATTTTACCATGGATAACAATTTCATTCATGTTTCCACTTTGTCCAGTACACTGAATTTCAGAACATTGAAAACTTCTTGTTGAGTAGTAATTGTCAAGAGAAATCTTTTGGTAGCAGATAATAAAGTTATAAAATGAAATCTATTTTACTGTGTACATAGCTAGTTTCTACTTCTTGCCAAAGTTTTAATTCGCGAATTGGGATCTTACTAATAAATACAATATGGTGATACTTGGTTCAGATTCATGGGATACTGAATGTTGTGAGTTGGGGAATTATGTTTCCAATTGGGATCATTATCGCAAGGTACGTGAGGGCATTTCCATCGGCCGATCCAACATGGTTTTATCTTCATATCTTCTGCCAAGTCTCGTCCTACGCCATTGGTGTTGCTGGTTGGGGGACTGGTCTTAAGCTTGGAAGTCAATCCAAGGGCGTTCGTTATACTGGCCATCGCAATATCGGGATTGCTCTTTTCTCTCTTGCTACTTTGCAGGTAACTTTCGATTTGGGATATCTTCGAGCAAATCTGTTAATATGATACTGTCCTGACTTCAAATTTTTGTTAAATGTCTTGTTCTGTATTTGGATTTTCGTATAGATATTTGCATTGTTCTTGAGACCCAAAAAGGACCATAAGTATCGGTTTTACTGGAATATCTACCATCATGGAATTGGCTATACAATTCTCGTCCTTGGCATCCTCAATGTGTTCAAAGGTCTAGATATACTAAATCCCGAACCCAAGTGGAGGGATGCTTATATTATTCTGATCGCGGTTTTGGGAGGCATTGCTCTAGTATTGGAAGCAATCACTTGGATAATCGTATTAAGGCGGAAGTCAGGAAAGTCAACCAAACCATATGACGGGATCAAAACCGGTCATGGTAGGCAAGAACCCCTAGCTGCATGATCATATGTTTTATGTACTTATAGCATGTTCGGGTTTATACCATCCTCTTTCTATTCGCTTGTTTGAGATAACACGAGGGTTAGTTGTTCGAGATTGTGGGATTATTGCTTATTTTTATTTCACCTCATGTATATTAGTTTGTGTAATCGGTTTGGTATATATAGCGCACGCGAATCGAATCTATTATCTTGTATATTCTCTGTTCTTCTTTCGTAATTCTACTCGTATTCTATAAATTGCTAGTTTTTACGTTTGAGCATTGTCCTCTTACAAGTTCCACCATGAGAAGGATGTTTGACCAAAAAATGTAACAACTTTGTAACTGTTGGCAAATGTGTGGCTAGTTGGTTTATGATGACTGGTGCATATCGAAAACAAAATATAGTGCTTTATTGTTATGTTCGATTATTTATTCCCCAAACTTGAAAATCGAGCCTTTGGAGGATAATCCTCGTGCTTGTTGTGTTCAATACGACAAGCGTTAAGGTCCTTTGAATTATTGTTATTTTTACATCATTGTGTATATCATGTATCTATACACCATTATATACACAATGATGTACAAATTGCATTACTCGGTTATTTTTATGTTGACTGTGTTATTGCATTGATAAAAGCGCATGGTAGTCTTTAAAAATTTGACGTTTTGCTCCGCAAAATTCATTGGGAAAATTCCTAGTCCACTTAATTCTAGAGTCACCAGCTTACCAATTATCTAATTAATAAGCTGTTTTTCAAATGGCTGAATATGCCCTTCAAGAGACCTTTTGAAGTGTTGAGAAATTAGCTAGGCGTCAAGTTTATTTTCAAAAAAACCAATTTCTGATCGATGAAAATAATTACTTCTCGAGCCTCGCTATGTGTTTAGGGTCACATGGGCCCTGAACAAACAGGGATGTGACCTTGGACAAGCAGGATTATCGTTCTCGATTCAGTCTCAAAAATCAACTTATTTTGAAATTTGGAACTTCAAATTTCCAATATATGAATAAAAAGATTGGCCCACCATTGTAATAATTTTCTAACATAGTGCAAGTCTATATTCCTCGCATTTCTTCGGATTTATCCTTCAAATTCAATAGTTGAATTTTATAATACATGTCATTGGACAATAGGATTCACAATCAAAGCAAAAATAAGTTATTTTTTTGACAAAAACTCGTACACACATGCGTGCAATCTAATCATCTTTGGCACTCGGATTGAGGTTTCAACGTGCGCATGGACTTTCCTAATTGATTTCTAAATAAAATTAGTTTTAAAAAAGAAATGGAAAATCTAAAACACCCCGTTTGGGAGCCGTGTCTCGGTGTTTTTGGATGGACCACCATGAGTCTTTGAACAATTTTGACCCGTTTACACTTTTATGCTGAAGACTTTCAATGGTTCACTAATTTATTAAACTGTTTGTATTTTTTAATATATTACTAACTAAAATAATGTTGGTAATCTTTAATTATTTTTGAATCTTATCGATTACTGGCAGAATTTTTCATAAGAAAAACAAAGGCAAAACAATCTTAGACTCGTTCTTGATAAATTTGATCAAATAAATAAAAATTTTATTAGTGTTCAATACTTCAATTTATGTTACATATACATATAAAATTTAAAGAAATTAAATCTTTAATATTGAATTATATTTTTTTCACCTATCAATCTTTTTTCAACCTAAATAACGCTACCAAATAAATAAATAAATAACATATTCAAGAAAGTCATTCTCCCTTACGATGTTTGATGAATTATGCTAAACGAACACCATGGATGATCGCATGATTGATACCGTCCTCACATGGGTTGAGTCGGTCCCACCTGAATAAAAAATATTTTTCCCTCGTGTATGTATATAATGTCAATCGAGGTGTCAATCATGCGAGCACGGTAGCAAATCTCTTGTTTGGTTTGAGTGTGGGCCCTCATCCTTTTGTTTTCCTTTCTACTTCTTTTACTTCCATTATCCTTATCACTTTTGTTGCTATTCCTCGTCCATAATCATGTTCACGGGATTCCCTTATTCTTTTTAGACTTTACAGCTGAAAGAGTGAAAAAAGTTTGATATGATGTTACCGTTTGGAGATTTAATCCGTGAACACAATACGGTAAAAAACAAGACTATACAATACAATATTAATTAAAATAGAAAAGAAGATGAACTACCGTTTATTTTAAGCGTTGAATTTTTATTAGATTCTACGTGCTAATATGCTCTCACTTAGGATGTACTTGTGACTTAAGCAGTGTTCTAAAAAACGTAATATATGACGATGTGTGGAGACCAAGTTATGGACTAGACGAGATTAGACGAAGCAAATGCATAAAAAAACGTAAAAATGTGTTTTCTTATTTTAATTTTTAATCAATCAAAAAATTATTTAATAATTAAAAATAATATCTATCAAACATTTAAAATAGATTTATAGAAACTTTATATATTTTTTTCAAAATTTCCAACGAGAGGATAAATTTCAAATGTAAATACTAAATGGTAAATATATATGAATTTTTGAAAGTTTTCCTTTGTTCAAAGGTTTCAAGGGGTTGTTTCGAATTTATGGTAAACGAAAAAATCAACATTTAAGTTTTAAGTTTAAAAAAATTAATAATAATAATGCGCTCCTACGCTTAGGCGCGTATTAGTGGTCAACGATTGTCGTCGACCGTTAAATAAGGCGTCAAGCTACTTAGTTTGACGTTTTCATCATGTATCGCGCCTAAATGACGCATTGGCGTCGCTTAAGTGCGCTATTTAGATCAGTGAACTTAATTGCATATAAAGTCATTTTTTAATAAATTTTTACTTTCTAAGAAGAAACGGTGAGAATGGCCCATTGACACGCACACTTTATCTTTATTGCATTTTAGGAAATATTATGGGAATTAAATATTGCCCATAAACAGAAAAAATAAACATTTAAATAGAACAAAGTATACGTGGACTTAAACTTTGGAAGACTTTAAGCAAATCACATATTATTCCATGTTCTAGGGCAAGTAGGGTTTCGACATTTGTTATGCCATGTCCCCATCTAATGCGATATGAAAACTATCATTATGTTGCATGTCATGATGATATTCAAATGACGAAAATTAGAAAAGGGTAAAAGATTCGACAACGTTGAATAATATGAATAAAAATAATTTATGTGCCTACATTTATTTCTTTTCAAGACTTTATATGTTCATTTGGATGGTATGTATGCTACCAAAGCCAACAAAAGCATAAGAGCGTGTTTGGGAAATGTGTACAACTATTTAAGTTATAAATAAATTAAATGAGTGATTGATAAGTAATTAGTTCTTATGAATCTATTAAAATGTGTAAATAAAAGATAACTTGATTGTAATTATAAATAGTTTATAAACATGAGCCAAACATAGATTTACTATCAATGAAGTTAAAAATTATACTTTTAAGCAAAACCACGTTCCGAAAGAGAGAAATTTTAAGCAAGTTGGGTTTAGCACCTATTTAGGTCCCATTTGATACACATTTTTTGTAAAATGAGAATGAAAAATATAGTCGTTATGGCCTCACACAAGAGATATAAAGTCAAATATGGTGACTGAATGTGATGAATGACGGTCATATTTTACATTTTTATGGTGAAAAAAGGGAACCAAACGGGGGCTTAATCTTCATTTTTGGAGTAAAATATATTTTGAAATATTGATTTTTAGGAGAACGTGTGGTGAAAATATAGGAAAACTTTTGAATTTACGTGTAATATTATTTATGGGAGAATGTGTAGTTAAAATATCAAGTTTGAAAAAAAAAGTGTTTTTGAAAAAAATTCATATTTAGTGTACATTCTGTTTGACATCTTTTTTGACAGAATGTCACCATCAGTTGACAGTTTTTTTTTTTAAAAAAAAACTTTCTTTTCAACCAATATGTTTTTTTCAACACATTTTTCTGTCAACGAAGTGGTAAAAGTGAATGTACAAGTGGCAAAATCTTGGAGCTAAATCAGCGCTAAGTAGACATGTCCATATATCTAGTGCAAGATGAAAATTACCATTATATTGCAAGGAACCATGTTATGAGCACAACATGCTTCACAACATGGCTGAGGAGCATGTAACTGTACACTTAGCAAAATCCATATTGCATGTCATGATGATCTTTGAGTAAATGGGCCTCAAACAAGAAGGATATGATTGACTGGTTTCGTCATTATTCAAATATCAAATTGATGCAAGCTTTCCAATTAGTTGTCGTCTTGTCGACTTTCTCCAACTTTATTTATTCCAAAATGATCACTAAACTTCATCTTTTATTTTAATTAGATCATTCTCATAGTTTTCCTTTTTGCCCCATGTTAAACATTCGATTAGAAAAAGTAATGAATTTTAAGTGATTAAACATCTCGTTTCTACCTCAAAATTTGCTAAATACTCTTTCTATTTGTGCATGATACTCATCATGGAAATATAGATCGTTGTAAGTGCTACAAAAAAAGTCCAAATTTTTTTTCTATTTAAGAAAAAAAGTGTCCTGACAAAGTTTCATTAATTTGAAAGATACTTAGGCCTAAACGTGAGCTTCGCTTCATGTACCTCATGCTTGACAGCATGGGGTACAATCCACTTACAATAAAGGAGCCCACATTTTTTATTGGCACGACCCCCTCTGTTGTGAGGGGGTGTAAGTTCTACAATTTCATGTGGACTGTACAACAAGCAAAATTTAAAAATAAGCCCATGTTTGGTGAAGATTAAAAATCAGATTTTTAGTTTTTTTTTTTTTTTTTTTTTTTTTTATATAAAAGTTGATGACATATGTTGTTGAAAAGTTGTACATCCTATGAAATATGGTGTTAAAAATTAATTGTTTACTTAGATTTAAATTAAAATCTAAATTTTATTTTCTACCAAACATGGGTTAATTCTTTTCATCTAAAATTAATCTCACTTTTTTTTTCATGGAAACAAATTAAGAGGTTCACGAACAAACCTATAAATAAGAATTTCATTCTGTTTTTTGTGACTACACTAGAGGAGTAAATATGTCATAAAACATATTGTGGACTCGTTCCATTCGAAATATTTTCACTTTTGTTTTTATTTATGTAATAAAATTGCATAATTATGCAAGAATATTCAACATTAATTATATAGTTCGTCAACATTACTTCAAATTCCATTTTGAAATTATCATAATATGTATTGAACTAACTAGTTCACGTGCATGCTCGATTTAACTTGAGCCCTAAATTGATGAGAGATTAAAATCATTTTTTTAGTAGATGTTGATAAAATGTGTGATTGAAAGTTGTGTACACATAAAATACATGGTTAAAATTAATTATTGATTTTAATTTAAATTAACATTAAAATTTTAATTAAAATTAAAATTTTTAATTTTCTTCAAACAAGGGTTAAAACCATCTAAGAAGAATGAGTTTTATTACATGTACCCTGCCAATAGAAGAGACACATGCCCCCCTCCCCCGGAAAAACAGAGCCTACGTGGTCCTGTTTGTGAAGAATTGTTCAAGAAGAATAATGCCATGAAGAAAAGTTGAAACACACGTGGCAATTTTTGCTTGTTTCTGGTAAAAGGATGCAAATAGACCTTCATTAATTATATTTTTATATATAATAATGGAGCACAAAAGGTCGATAATCACGGGTCCCTTAGTTAGGCATAACGGTATACAGATTTCAAGAAAGTTATGGAAAATTGTACAGTTGATTCTTACCTAATGTTAGATAACAAGTTAATTCTTGAAATTTAATTATGGTTGCACAATTAATTTCCAATGACAATATCCATCCGTATGCATGTTAAACTGTAATATGATACTCGCATGTTCAATTTTATTAGGTCAACTTTTATTTTAAACTTAGGTCCCTGTTTGTTCGATTTTGCTCTGTTATCCACAGTGGACAACATAAGGTATGTCCATCGTCAATGAGTGTGTGCCAAGTGTCCGAACGTGTCTGACTAGTGGGATCATGTTTAAACAATCGGACACTTGGTACTGTTTAGGTGGTAGTGGGCAATATAAAACTTACCCATCATGGGCAACAGAGCAGTTCTGCCTGTTTGGTATTGATTCAAAACTTATTTTAATACAAATTAAAGTCAAACAATCAATATTATTCCATGGGTCCTATAACTTTTTAACCACACATTTTAAAAAACGTTTATCAAAATCTACTAAAAATTCAATTTCAATTCTCACCAAACAAGGGCTTGCAAGTATTTTTAAGTGATTATAAGTTTGGATCTTATAGAATATGTGGATAATAAGTTAAGAGTAATTATGAATCCTTTGAAATGTATAGTTAACAAGTATTTTGATCAACTTAAATTATAAGTTAAAACCTTGCCAAACGTGTGGAGCTGCTCATAAATTTAATGGAAATTTAGATGGTTATTGTCATTAAGGATTGATTGTATAACTGGAGACCTACTCAAGAAGTAACTAGGTTTGCATGATACACAATTTTTTTCCGTAAGTGAAGCGATTCTGAAGTCCAATGCTACAACCCCTATTTGTTGGTCATTATTTATCAAAAACAAATTTTGAATATACAATGAAATTTTTAAGATTGTATAGTAAAAAAGTAGGGAAATATTTTGAATTTACATGCAGAATAGTTCATTGTGTAAATGTATTGTTGAAAATGAGTATATAGAAAAAAAGTGTTTTAATTTAAAAGACAATCAAACAGGGGCTAAAAGTCTCTTATTATTGTTGGCTCGAACAAAGTATCGAGTCGTTGATTTATTAGTCCTACTCATGGATCAATACTGATGGCTTAGTGATTTACTGATATAATCCGCTAGTGGTTCAACCGGTAGCTCGCCATTTGAAGCATGGATTCAATGACAAACCAAACATATGTATGTAACTTTTTTTCTGTACTAATATCACTGGCATTGCAGTTATATATTATCCTTCCACTTACTCTAATGGCCATCACATAATCTAAAACCCGAAATCTGAAATCCCAAGTAGGATGAAAGCCCCGTACAATCTCAATCCACTCTCCGAAATCCTTGAACTTTCTTCTGTAACCTTTGAACTCTTCCACTCATAGTAGAGTTTCCATTTGATTCTTTGCCCTACCCGCCAATTCCAGCATACCTTTTTGTAAAATGTAGAAGAGTCGAAGCTCTTCCATTGTGCGGAAGTTATAGTGCATTGGTGTGAAAAAATACATGATGAATCCTTCTATAGGAGTTGGAGCTCAACGTTAGCTCAACAAAATGGAGTTAAACAACTCAATAAAAATGTGGTTTCTTAAGGGGAAGAAAGACAGTAAACATAAACAATAAACATAAAAATATACAAGCATAAACCTCACTCTGCTGGTATTTTTGACTAGCAGAGGAGTGGAGGGAAAACCTCCTAAAGACTACATCTTGAAAGTTCTTTGAATATATTTTTTGTATTGATTTTTTTGTGTACATTGAGCTCCACAAATGTGAGCATATATATAGAAAGATATATCAGTCATCCTACTACTTAATCTACATGTCACTCCCCTTAATTTATGGACAACTTGCTCAATATTTAAATTATTTCATCACATGTCTTAGTTGGTTCTTAACCAAACTAGACTTACAATATTGAAACCACAAATTACAATTTAATTTGTTTGACATCAAAGTGTCAATACCCAACAAACTCCCATTTGACACTTAGATTGGAAAACAAATTTGTGTGTCAAAGTCTTCAAAAATTTCGATCCATTCTTCATCAAGTTGTTCTTCAATTTCTTCACTTTTCTTTCAAATTTCTAGTCATTTGCTGCTGCTGAATCATGCCTTTGAAATACTGAATTTTTTAATTTTTCAATGCATACCGGATTTGATTAGTTCAACATACCGGATTTGAAGTTATGCATACCAGATTCTAATTTTGCAAGCATACCCGATTTGAAACATTTTGCATACTAGTTCAAGACTTACTGGATTTGGAGCATTTTTGGTAGCATACCGGATATCAACATACCAGATTTCAATTGCATACCGTATATCAACATAAGCATACCGAATTTCAGCTTCCATGGCATACCGGATTTCAACAACCTCATCTCAAACCGGATTTTGGCATTTTTGATACCGGATATGGAGAGTAAACATTTGCTTATACGTTTCAACAATTTTGAGTTTTAAATACTGGATTTTTCTGTCATTTAAACACCAGATTTAAGCCTCTTTTCATCAGTTTTTTCTTCTTCTTTCACCTCCCTTATTTGGTTCCACTTTGTTTGTTTGTTTGTTTTTTTTTGGAAAAATGATCAGCCATTTAACCAATGAAGGTTGCTGGTACACCTATGATTTTTTCCAGCATTTTGCAACATTGAAACTCACCTGATTTTATCTGAGAGTTAGGCCATATTTCAGGCTGTCACTACGAGGTTCCAATGACCATTTGCACCACTTGAAACTCAGTATCTTTAAATTGGTTTTATCCAAAAGTACTTAAGCCATTTGCAAGAGGGTTGTCACTACAAGGTTCAAAAGGCTACTATTGATCCAACGTGCTTCTAGCCACCTTTTAAAACCACAAGTGGAGGGCATGAAGCAATGCATTCAGGCCACTTTTTAAAACCGCTAGGGAGGGCTGCTGAAGCATGAAATGAGACTCCTTCCAATTAAGACAGAGTTCGAGAAATATGGTCACTTTTCCTCTATGTGAAAGTGCTGAAATACAGTTTGTTAGCTACTGTTAACTGTGCCTGATTTTTTGATCTTTCCAGGCCTTGAGTTGAAACAACAGATATGGCAACTTTCCTAGAGAGTGCACTGGAAAAAGATAAAGTACAAACTAATGGGGTTTTGAAAATATTTTTTTGTTCAGAGTTTGACAGATTTTTTTTAAAGTGTTTTTGGCTCTTAAGATCATTTATAGCTCTGATACCAATTGTAAAATGTAGAAGAGTCGAAGCTCTTCCATTGTGCGAAAGTTATAGTACATTGGTGTGAAGAAATACATGATAGATCCTACTACAGAATGACCATCTTCATAGTGAAGAACAAGACAGATCGAGTGGAGTTGAAGCTCAACTTTAGCTCAACAAAATGGAGTTAAACAACTCAATAAAAATGTGGTTTCATAAAGGGAAGAAAGGCAGTAAACATAAACATTAAAACATAAACAATAAACATAAAAATATACAAACATAAACCTCACTCTGCTGGTATTTTCGACCAACAGAGGAGTGGAGGGAAAACCTCCTAAAGACTACATCTTGAAGGTTCTTTGAATATATTTTTTGTATTGATTTTCTTGTATACATCGAGCTCCACCAATGTGAGTATATATATAGAAAGATATAGTAGTCATCCTACTACCTAATCTACATGTCACTCACTTTAATTTATGGACAACTTGCTCAATATTTAAATCATTTCATCACATGTCCTAGTTGGTTCTTAACCAAACTAGACTTACAATATTGAAACTACAAATTACAACTTAATTTGTTTGACATCAAAGTGTCAATACCCAACACTTTTGAAGCCAAATCTTCTGCGAGAAATCGTGCTTTTCCGGCACCCCATTCTTCACCGACTCACCCACCTGCCACACTTGGTTCAACTCCACCGCGTTTCCCGGCATTGCCAATGTGGCGAATATTCTCATCACCCCGTCAGAATATTCCGCTTGCTTCTCCAGTACATTGTACAAAATCTTAGACTCCATAATGGATCCGTAGGAAAAAAAATTGTAAGTTTTCACCACCATGGATTCATTACTCTTTGAATGCGACTAGAGATTGGGACCCCACCATGCCCGAGCCCGTTGGGTTCAATGGCCAGGCGACCCACCTATCGGGCTTCGCCAAAGGGGCGATGAATGCAATGGAGAGAGTTGGGTTGGGTTTAGTTGCTATTTTAATTTTTATTATTATTCTGAAAACATATGTAGTCCAATAATTTCACACTTACAAAATAACTCTAAAATAATTTTATTTTTGTTGTACATTAATAGAAAGAGAGCTATACTCATGGTTTAACACACTCAAGGTTTTCTCGCTTACTTTTTGTATTGTTTATGTTCTTATTTTTTTTTTGGGTCAAATTTTTATCTTCAAACTTTAATTAATTAGCCTATCTCATTGTTGATGATAGTTTACGTCAAAATACTATATTTTCATGCTTTAAAATTAAGAGTGGACACAGTCCAATTTTGAAGGGAATCGATTACTAATGGAAATCTTAAAATTAAATTATTGATTTCATATCTAACTATAAAATCGAATTGGAACTGAACCAAACGATTCTAGTTTGATCCGATTTGGGTTCTTTATATAAAAAAATTATAAAAAATAAAGTATGAAATTACTTATCATGTTAAAAATAGAGTTGAAAAATCTTATCATTCTTGTAATTTAATTAAAAAATTAATTAAATATGACAAGAAATAGAAATACACTCCAAAGCTCAAGATTAATTAATATGGCATAAAAAAGATAAAATATTAAAAATATAAATATAAATTGTAAAATCTGAATAAAAAATTAATTCATAAGAAAAATCATACAGCAATATATATTAAAAAATGCATTTAGTATTTATAACCTAATTATCTTCAATAATCTCTAAAGAGAAGATCCTGATTATGATGATTAACTACTTTGAAAATAACAAGAAATTCGAGTTCTTATGAAAGATTTAACTATAAATAAACGTTGGATTGTATTAAAGTTATGATTTTTTGTAAAGTATTTATAAAGTTATTTTTAGATTTAAATGTTGATTACCCAACAAGGATGATCTCATTAAGGATGTGTACACTATTGAAAAATATATAAACATAGCTAATTACAAAATCGTAGAAAATGTTCAAGTGCATGAAATATTAAAAATTGAGAAATCTCAATAATTTATGTTATTATGATCAAAGAAAATAAATTGAAAAGAAAAATTGTCAATTAACATGTTTGTACATGATGTAAAGTTTTATATCTAAAGAAATACGTTTTAATAATACCTATGAAACAATGATTGACTAAATAAAATGATGCAGTTCGAACAAAATTGAAATTATTAAAGAAACTTAAATTTCTTCGATATATAGTCCGAACACCTAAAGTTGTAAAACCTTACCTTGTGCATAAAATGAAATAAAAAATTAGAATTGTAAGATATAATACACAACTCTTGACACCATGATTTTGGCACAGACTGACATAAATAAAATTTCCTATATTGGATACTATTACAAGACGGTATCTTATTAGTATGCCAATGCACGAGCTTTATACGAGTCTATTGAATGTGAATATAACCAACTCACATATCATGACTAATAATACTACAAATACATATGTGTGAAGCATATAGTTTAAGTTCTTAAGGAACTTATTCGTTCAAAGTATAGAGATATTTTTCTACATATACTTGTACAGTACGAATTTCTTAGTTAATAAATGTTGAAAATAGGTACAACAATATTGATAGAAGACGTCTAAAAGAATGTCTCAAAGTCACATTCCACAGACACTTTTAGCTCATTGAGTGACAATTTCAACTTAGATCATGTTGAATGTTTGTAGCAAATGCCATGCTTCCTTTTTTTTTTTTTTTTTTTTTTTTTTTTTTGATTTTGTATTTTTTCCCTCTTCAGGGTATATATCGAAAAAGCTCTCGACATTACTTTGCTTTTCTCCTCTTTTCTCTCAGCGAGTTCCAACCTTTTGTTCGAAAATTTCCCATTCGTGAAGACTTTGTTACACGTATATGTTCATTTTATGGTTTCTACTTTCCATACTATCTAAAAAAATGAAATATTAAAGATCTATGAAATAAATTATTTGAGAATCCAAGTACTTGATTGATCAAATTGGGAAAATCGTCATATGTAACAAATGAACCCACGGGCCTTGAGGATCTAAGAAAGAGGGCTTTTATTAATATGCCATTCTTTCTATACCAGACCCAGTAAAGTAACTGGATCCAACCCGATAAGCAATAATTTAGTACCGAACCCTAAACCCAACCCCGACCAAGTATAAAACCGTGAACCCTAGCTGAATCTTCGTTTTCTCTATTACCCCCCACCACACAGGAGGAGCCCCTCTCGGCGACGCAACAAGGTTTGACATCTCTCTCTCCACAAACTCATTCACACGTATAATTGTCTCTATAAAATTTTCGATTTATACATATAATTTCGGCTTGTTTGTGTAGATTGCTTCGATTACCCTTTTTTAGATAATATGAGATTCAGATATTATGAGTAGACGCACTTTTGTGACGAATTGATCGATAGAATTGGTTTATGGTTCGACTTTTCTATAACTCAGCTTTGTTAGAAACCGAATTCGTATCCTTTTTTTAATGGTACATGTTCCTGAGTATCATGTTGTTACTGACTGAAATGAATAAAGCATTATTTTTTATAATCTTACTTGAGAAATTAACTTATAGCCGACTACAACAAACGACTGAGAATGTAGGAATTATTTCATGTCTATCTAATTTGATTTTCGATGGTATGATACTCTTTCAAATTTATTTTCAGTGTAAAAAGATTTGCTTCAGTTAATGGTTTGAAATTTCTTGTTCATTCTATTTACGATATAAATTTACCAATATTTTGAGATGCCAGTTAACTGTTATATTTGTTAGTTGTACATTTGTTGTCTTGTGTTAGTCTACTATCTCTGAGGTTCATATTTAAATGAAGGTAATTTTGTTGTAGAAACAAGATGGCTGTTCCATTGCTCAGCAAGAAGATTATCAAGAAGCGTGTCAAGAAGTTTAAGAGGCACGAGAGTGATCGTTATGCCTCCTTGAAGGTACTTGCCAATTTATCCATGCTTTCTGTGTCAAGAAGTGCAACAGATAAATGGCTAATGACTAATTTTTTCATTATCATTTCAATTTTTACCTGAGCTGTGGTTTCTATTAACATTAGGGGATAGTAAAATATGATTCCAAATCTTTTGATGGCGATGTCACGACAATTTATTACCCAGATTCTAGTTATTTCCTCGTCAATACACGTAATGTTTGCCATTAAGAATTAAAAAGTTTCAGTTATACAGAGCTATTAATTTCAGTGCCAGCATAAAATGTTGTTATTATGTTACTTAATTTTTGACAAACTCATTTCTTCAATATTTATCTGGCTGTTTTTCGAATCGTGTATTTGCCCAGTATTGTGATAATCTAATACCATTTTTTCTGGCTGGTCTTTTACTTGTTTAGTTTGCCTTATTGTGAGTTGATGCCTACTGTTGTGAGTGTTGTCCATAATAATGCGGCTGATCTTTGATGTTAAGTTATTCATTTATCCATCTTGTGGCAGACAAACTGGCGCAGGCCCAAGGGTATTGATTCTCGTGTGAGGAGAAAGTTTAAAGGATGCACCCTTATGCCAAACATTGGTTACGGTTCAGACAAGAAAACCCGCCACTATCTACCAAATGGATTTAAGAAATTTGTTGTTCACAATGTCTCAGAACTGGAGGTTTTAATGATGCACAACAGGTCACTATCCATTTTTCTACTTGTTCTAAGGTCACGTGGCATTGTTAAAATGTGGCTGATTGTTTACTTTGTTTAATGTCAGGACTTACTGCGCGGAGATAGCACACAATGTCTCTACCAAGAAAAGGAAGGAAATTGTCGAGCGTGCAGCACAGTTGGATGTTGTTGTGACCAACAAATTGGCTAGGTTGCGCAGCCAGGAAGACGAGTGATCTGTGTAATAGCTTTAGTTCTTCAATGCAATATTAAATCGTTATGTGGCAACATAAGATTTTATGGCAGTTCTATGTGGTCAAGTTTTGTTTTCATTCTGAAGTTTTTCGTCGAGACTGTAAGGCATGTTACTTTGTACGGGCCCCAATGATACTTTGGTTTATACATTTGCTTTGCTTCTGTGTGTTGTCTACTTGAGAGTTATCATTCTATTTACATACGAGTAATGCTATTTATAGCGAGGTCTATCGGTAATCATTTTACATGGCATATATGTATTGCTAATTTGCTATATTATTTGATATACGATGCTAAAAAATTGCCATATTAATGTATCAAATAACAAAGTGACACATGAATGATTATCGATAGTTTTTACTATAAATAGCATTATTCTTTCCATATTCATGCAATTTTGCTTTTGTTCGAGTCTCATTTTTGTTTAAAAAAAAAAAAAAAATATGTATTTTTGAATACTAGTATTGATAGAAAATGTGTGGTTAAAAAATAAATTTTTTTTTTGAATATGCGTGTGATATTATTTTTATTAAAGAATGTGTGGTTAAAGTGAGTTCAAATTACTGTTGAGAAATGTTTTTTGAGGGGAAAAAATAATGGGGCTTCAAGCAAGGGCTTATTTATTCGTGTTTGGTAATCTTGACATACATGATACAATACGCCAAAATTACTGGCATTTGGCCAATTTTCTACATGGGAAAATGATCACCATGTCCATAAAGTCGAAAGATTTATTTCCAGTTGGAAGAATCATCAGACAGGACAATTCAAAAATATTGTCACAAAGACACAAACCGCTCTTTAGGTCGTTAGACTTGAATATGTGCTCGTTTGATTTTCATTTTTGGCTAAAAATGCATTTTGAATAAAGAAAATATTTTGGTTTGCGTGTGATATTATTTTATTAAAAAATGTGTGGTTGAAATGAAGAGAGAAAAATATATTTTGAAAATAATAGGGATCGGGGCTACATTTGGTTCATATCTACATGCCGTAAGTTTAATTTTAGCAAAAAGGGAATAACTATATAAGCGCCTATTTGAACTTCATTTTTTGCTCCAAATGTTTTTTTGGAATAGTATTTTGATAGAGAATGTGTGATTAAAAAGAAAAATTTTAAATTTACGTATAATATTATTTATTAAAAAATGTATACTTGAAAATAAGAGAGAAAATATAGTTAAGAAATAATGGAAGATCAAGCACTAAATATACTATGTAATTCAGAAAATGAAATTTCATACTAATTCAAATTCTGACGTCATATTTGATATGTTGAACAAACAGTTTAACAGTAGTCTCATTTGATTTTAGACATATGTCTAGGCTGTGGGCACAAATTTATTAGGGACAGTTAAGAGTTGCAAATGTCAAATTGGATGTCCACATGCTTTTCTTGATTATTTGCTTCTATAAACCAATCACTTTAGAGGTTGAACACCTATCTATCTATCTCTCATTCTCGTAGTTATTTTGGACCCACTCTTATTTGGCATTTTTTTGAAATGTTGTGAAAATAATTTAATTTCTAATATTTGCTTTTAATTGTCTTAGTTCTTGATAAAGTCTGAAGCGATTTGAAAACGTTGATATACAAGTCAAGAGAATTCGAAGTCAATCGAGATGTCCATGTGATGAAAAGTTGCCTCACTATCGAAGTTCACGACTTCCTACTCAAGAATGATGCAGTGTTCTTGAGGTGCTTGATATTATGCATTCAAAAATAGGATGGTCGAATTCTCAATAAGCGTGACATTAAATTGTATAGGTTTAACTAATAAACAAAAATACGTTACAATTCCCATAGATAAAAAGTGGGAGCCGAGCTCGCATTTTTTAGTGCGAGCTCTTCATTGACACGTGGTGAAAAAAAATCAAAAAATTGATTGAGTTTTAAAAACAAAAATACAAATAGCACATCGGAGAGTGAAACGTTCCAATTCAAGCCACAAAATTATGAAATGAGCTGGCTCGTGCTTGACTAGTCCTCTAAGCAAGTACGTGTCAGCTCATGTGAGGAGCCAAGTCGACTCGACTTCTTATCTCCCCTGCATATATTCTATATCACTTTAAAATTTGAACGAAAACCTACTTAAAGCATCTTTAAATATTAAAATGGACCACTAAAAATGGTTATTTTCAACATGTCTTATTGATTAATTAAAAAGTAAAAAAATTGTCATTCTGATCTTGATTGGGATGATTCAATTCTTCAACCCAATTCCTATTATTCTCTATTTTCTCATCCTTACCCACTTTAAACACTCCTTGCACATAAGACTCCATATCAATTATCTTATTTCCTTTTAAGTCCTCTTCTTCTTTCCGTCCAGGAATAAACGGCGTTCTTGTCATCTCCAAGATCAAGTCCCAATCGACGGCCTTAAAAAAATTGTGGCCCTTGATTTTCCTAACGGAAATTCTCTTCAACGGTTCCTTCTCGAGCAATTTCGCTATTAAGTCTCTTAATGGCGTCAGCTCTCCCGTCAAATTGGGCACATTCGACAAAACCCGATGAAAAGTGTCTTTCCGATCAATGCCTTTAAACGGCGTCGTGCCGTATAACATTTCGTACAGCATGATACCTAAGCACCACCAGTCGACGGAAAAATCGTGTCCGTTGCCTAATATGATCTCCGGCGCGACATACTCCTCTGTCCCGACGAAAGAGTTGGATTTCTGTACCGAGTTGGAGTCACCGCCGAGTTCGGCCTGATTAACTGAGTCCTCCGGCGAAATATCCGAGTCACAACACTTGAAGAAATGTGGAATTTTCTTTTTCTTCCTCGGCTCCATTTTGGACATAGATTTTGTGGAAGAAAGATCTTCTGGAGATATTGGAGAAAGTTTTGTTGATAAATCGAAATCTACTAACATTAAATGGCCATTTTCTTGAATCATCACATTTTCTGGCTTCAAATCTCTGTAAACAATGCCCAATCCATGAAGATATTCCAATGCCAGCACCAATTCTGCAGCATAAAATCTAAAAAAAAACCAAAGAAAAAAAGTTCAACCAAAATTGAAATAATAAAGAGAGAAATTGGAAAAATAGAAAGAAATATATTACCTGATAATATCGTCGGAGAAGATTTTTTCAGTTTGTTTTTTCCTTAAAGAATGGAGATCAAGGCCGGGACAGTAATCAATTACATATCCAACAATTTTTTCTGTTTGTAAAACCCCATGAAGTTTAGGTAAAAGGGGATAATTTAAACAGCCCAATATTTCTCTTTCGATGCAAATTCTACTGTTATTCAGAGTTGAAGATTTTAGTATTGCTTTTAAAGCAAGCAATTCTCCATTCTCTGTTTGAACCAAGAAAACCACACCTTTTGCCCCACGGCCCAGGACGGATATTACTTTCAGATTCTTCAGGTCTAAAGAAGGTGTTTCGTGGTGGTCGCCGTCGTGCATGGCGGAGGTGACTGGTAACTAACCACAAACTTAAGAAGTTTCAGTTGAGGATTCTTTCTGTGAATACGCGGCGGATGAATTTTCAGGTGCGTTTTGTTTGATCAAATTTTTGACAGAAGGAAGAATTTGGACAAGGGGAGATTTGGATTTAGAGTTGGGGGGAGGTGGGGTGAAGAATATAATATACGAAAAAGAAAAATGCTGAAGTACTTGCTTACGAGGAGGAATTGGAATTACAAACTAAAAATCCTATCTTTCGTACTATGAAGAACTTTTCTTAAATGGCCTACCAAGACATTATGGTCAGTTTCCTATTAAAATTTTGTTACAAATAAAGAAAAAATTTGATAGAATTCTTACCGAAAGTCACTTAGCCATTTTTCATTGATTTCTGACACATCAAACACAGAAAATACACTATACGGGTGCTGTCAACTCAGAATCTGTACTATTTTTGTCAATAATTCCCTGTACTTATGAAATTATTCTTCATTTTATTATTCTTATTAGTTTTTTTTTTTTTGTTAATATTCAACGTTGCATTTCTTTACACTTAAAGAAATGAAACTATTTTTTTTTGCAAAGTATCCTTACCATAGCAATTATTAATTTGTCCGACTTCCAAACTCGATAGGTTGAAGAAGTTGAAGTTGGGCGATTTTAGAAAGAGATTTGAAAATGTTAAGGTATAACAACTCTTCAAACCTGATTTGTAGGACAAATCTGATGAATTGGATGAGCAAGGAAGTATGACCCTTTTTCCATTGGATGAACTCACAACTCATCGACTTGAGAGAATTTGGAGAGTTGAAGTGACATTTGTATGTGGATTTTTTTTCTTATTCTTCCACTCCTTATTGTCTTTGATATATACAAAAGTAATGAGTAGAATTCTGGAAATATATTTTATATATCGTCTTCTTTTCTTGTCACACTAATTACTAATATACTTCAACAAATACTTGATAAAAAATGAGGAATGAAAATTCATCATGAGTTTTAATTATGAAAACTAACTAAAAAAATTTATCAAAGAAAGGTTATAATTTTTATTTTCTCACACTTGTATAATAATTCTAAAAGAATTTGACAACAAAGAGTTCAAGTTTGGCAAGGAACCTACTTTTAATAAATGTTTGCCTTTGACAGTTGAAAGTTTATAAATGTTTGCACTACAGTTGGCTGTTTATAGAAGTAGCCAAATATTTGGTGATGGCCCCTAAAAGCTGCAATTGCTATCCTCTTGAAAATGATGTTTGTCCAGACTCAGAAACAGAGGGGAAAAAAAAAAACTTGACAGCAGATGATTGGACGTTTGTTGTTTTTATTTTTCAAACAGTTCGATCATGTGTTGACACATGTGCACCCTAATTTTGAACCTGCATATTTCGCTTGCCAATTAAACATAATCTTAATTCAAGATTTTTCATTAGTTAATATATTTGGCGAAAGATAATGGATATTTGTTACGTTGAACTGGACGATTTGGATTGCATATAGACATGACATAGCTTGTGGTTTCAGTTGGATCAGCTTGGGTGGTGCACAAATATGATCCACTAGTTATGACCCATGCCCTCTTGGGTCCAATTGTAGGTGTTCATCGTTGTATTGGGTCCATTTTGCTTTGTCCATGAAAGGTCCGGTTCGGACCCTTCGGACCCTCCCTAAGCCTTTCTTTATTTTTTGTCTGTCTAACTCGTTCTTTATTTTAAAGAGTCAATTCTTAAAATTATGTTCCAAGAAATTATCTAAACTATTATTTTATTTTAGAGAGTGAGTTTGACAAATTCATCCAAAGTTCTTCAATTTTCAATGAAAAAAATAAGATAATAATTTGAAAAGAAGCTAGTTAAAAAAAAAAAAAAGATAGGAAAAAATATTAAGTAACCGTTGGAGTACTTAAAAATTGTTACTCTCTAAATTTATAGATACTCTATTAGAATATACTTCTTAGAAACAGTGAGATTTTTGGAAATGCTCTAAAGGATTATACTTTTCCTCAAAGAAGTTTCACTGTCCTCCTCCAAGTTTGGCATGTCACAATCTTCACGGTGTTAAATAAGTCAATATGAGTGGGCAGTGGAAGTTATGACATTATTTTAAGACTAAACATTTTGTTTCTTTCATTTTCTTTTTAAAAGGGAAAAAGCTTTTATCGGAGAGCAAAACAACTTCTCAAAATAAAGATGCTTTTTAATGCAGTCAAAAAGTGCTCATCTTTTAAAATTATTTTAGAGAAGCTCGAATTTTGATTGAAACCAATGCACTTGGAGCGTACATGCGCAATGACCAATAAAGAAATTAATGTTAAGAGTTAAAATAATCTATTTAAGTTCAATTTGAGCATACAAATATTACAATACGCTTGTTTGACATTTTTGCTTCGCAATGAAATTATTCAAATTGCCAACCCGCACTCGTGAATCGATCCTAAATAGGGGGTCTCAATTTTTTTTGAGTAAAACTGTTCGAACAGAATCTTGTCAATCATGTTCGGATAGGGGGCGATGTGGTGCCCCCTATAGGTGTGGTGCCTATCGATAGGCTCTCCGCCTATGGGGGTGTCACATCAGCTCCCTGGAAGAACAGGGCCGACGTGGCCCTGTCCGTCTAACACGATTCATCATTTTTACAATCACGTTAGGCCACCCTAGACTCCTATTCATTTCTCAAGTCCCTCTAGTTCTTTGAAGGTTTGTGTTAGCATTTCAGCCCAATTTTAGATAAGGAAAATTAAGCAAATCCTTACATTTAATTATACATTCCAAAAATAAGGTCTTAAACTTATTTTTTTTCATAAATTATGTGTTAATTTATATTTTAATATTATAAATATACTAATAAATTTATGTTGATACAAAATAAATAGATAATTAATATGTAGTAAGTTTTTAGAGATTAGCTTTAATATTCAAACCTATATGTGAGAGAAAATCAAATCTTTCAAAATCCTAATTTCTTTTTAAACCGCTCCATTACTATTTCTCTCTACCGTGCTTCTCATCCACAACCCCCATTGAATCTTCCATTGAACCTGCACCATTACCTTCTTCAAAACTTCCAGTGAAACCATCCATCATCATATGTCTCCATCTATAGTGCTTTTATCTCAAACTTTCATTGAAGCTTACAATATTACAATTCAATGATGCTACAAGTACACTCTTATTGACATGAAGTTTGACACTCTACTCACTTGTGGAGTGGTGGAGCCCGCAATTAAAATAATCATGGACCCCACACATGTGAGAGGAGTGTCAACAACCATGTTAAAATAGAGTATACTTGAAACTTAATTCTTTTTGTTTATCTATGATAAAAAAAAACCCGTATGTGTAGTTTATTATTAATCTACAATGTGAATCTCGCGCTCTTAGTTTATTTTTTTTTTAAATGATTTACAGTATCAAATATAGTGTATGGGAATGTTGAGCATGATATGAATGAGTTTTTTGAGAACTAATTTGGTAATTTACGACTACATTTAGGTAAAATGTAACCTGATTTAGGTATAATGTGTTACTTGATTTTGGGTACTGTTGAGCAATATTCGACCACCACAAAAGGTATGATCAGGCTTAGTTTACTCTAACCAATCGACACCATCAAGGAACTTCCCATAACCTTTTCTCTTGTTCTTCCACTTTCGATTGTTGCAAGATTCCTACAAAGGAGACCACTAAGGTATACCAAATAACACAGAAACCAACCACAAAGGCAGTAAGGAAGATGATCGAGAAGAAGCAAGATAAAACCAGCGTGAATGAGGCAGAGAGAGAGAGAGAGAGGCCCAAATATAACCAAGTAAGTAGTCCATATAAGGTAAGTAGGTTTAGGGTAAAATAGTGGCCCAAAGGCCCAACACATGGGTACATGGGCAACTAAGTGGGTCTCTCTATTTAGCCATCCTGGTAAGTGAGCCGGACCATGAGCAGCACTAATAAATTAGGCTGTTTCAAATGGCTCACACAATATTAGGTCTAGTCGCTCCATTGAGGTGCCATTATACCGTTCAGTCATTTGGTCTAAGTCGGCTGAAATAAAATCGAGTTTACATCACAACCCGGGGAGTTTATTGGGTATTAAAACCCAACAAATCTTCACCTAAATACCCAATAAAACTACAAGCAATTAAAACACACAGTTATTACTTGCATAATCAATGTGATTGGTAAAATTGGGATCACAGACCCTACCTTGTGTTTCCAACCTGAAAACACATACCATACCTACTCCATATATTCACCAATGCTAAGGTCAAGAACACTTAAGTAGAAGCAGATAATCACAGTGAACAACCAAGAGCAAATAATCATGCAATGAAGATATTATATATGATAACACACATAGATCTTTTCATACACGTTCGCACAGAACCACAGATTAATACTAAGCTAATCAACAGGCCAAGACATATGCAACAATGCATAAATGACACCACAAAAAGATCTCACCTATCCGATTCCGTGTCACTCCCACCTCGAGAACACATATCTCCTTTCATCGCCCACCATGCTCACTAGACTGATCACTCAACTCATGTCTAACTGGAAAGTCACAATAGATCCTAAGTTCTTGGGATAATTCTCTATCACCACATCACTTCTCCCAACCTACGTGGATAATGAGTCTCCATCTAACAGAAGTGATAGAAGTGTCTCACTTACACTTCACCTGATCAGAGTCTCTTTCAGATAAATGATTCCAGACATTTGATCACATCTCCACTCGTGATCCAAATGTCACACTCCACATCCCCCGATGCAAACCACAATGTACCTCTAGGCATCTATACTCCACCTTACCAATAGACATCCAACACACTTACTGCTAATGCTTCACAAACCTACCATGTATGCAAACACATACACCAAGTAATTAGGTCACTTTAATTCATGCAATTACACACATTAAACACATTGAAAGTGTAATATACAACATTGCAACAGAATTAAGCAATCACACATGCAGAAAGGATTACACACAGATGCAATGCAGTAACTGAGTTTACTCTCAATAAACCTCACTAAAGTCATCACTCGATCATATAGCCACATTTGCCTCACCTTTCATCCTACCATTCTGCTTATCCATCTTCTTAGGACAGTCCCTAATAAAGTGTCCAGATTTACCACAACTGTAACACCGTCTACCACTAGACTTGTCCTATCATTTTCCCTTCTTCTTACCCCCATCATCACTCGAGTTACTACTTGAATCGCTACTGTCTTGAGCTCTACTCAAATTCATTTGCTTAAATTTCAATTTATTCCTCATCATATGCCACTCAGCACTCCTCTTATCTTCTTTTTCAACTCTAAGTTCTATCTCCTTACTTCTAAGTGAGTTAACGACAATTTCAGGTGTCAAAGTATTCCTACCACACTTAATAGCATTCTTAACCTCTTTATATGATTTAGACATAGAATTTCTAAAATACCCGGCGAATGAATTTTCAGGTAGGTTTTGTTTGATCAAATTTTTGACATAAGGAAGAATTTGGACAAGTGTAAATGGGAGATTTGGATTTAGACTAGGTGGGTGGGTGGGTGGGTGGGTGGGGGGGGTTGAAGAATATAGGAGAAATCTCCCTGTCCCGGGTTTGGGACAGGGGCGCCAAATTATTAGAGGGGGGTTGTCAAGACAATAAGGGGGCGCCATCTCAAAATTTTTGTCCCAAAGCCCCGTCCCCCAAGCATAGTTGAAGAATATAATATACGAAAAAGAAAAATGCTAAAGTACTTGGTTACGAGGAGGAATTGGAATTACAAACTAAAAATCCCATCTTTTGTACCTACCTTGGTAGGTCAAGACATTATGCTTAGTTTCCTTTTATTATTATTTTAAATTTTTAATATTCAGTGTTGCATTTCTTTATACTTAAAGATATAAAAATATATACATTTTTTATATCCAAAGTAACCTTACAATAGTGATTATTAATTTGGCCGACTTCCAAACTTGATAGGTTGAAGAAGTTGGGCGATTTTAGAAAGAGATTTGAAAATGTAAAGGTATGAGAACTCTCCAAACTTGATTTGTAGGACGAATTTGATGAATTGGATGAGCAAGGAAGTATGATCCTTCTTCCATTGGATGAACTCACAACTCAAGGACTTTAGAGAATTTGGAGAGTTGAAGTACATTGTAGGTGGGTTTTTTTCCTTCTTATTCTCCCACTCCTTATTGTCTTTGATAATTGATATATACAAAAGTAATGAGTAGAATTCTGGAAATATATTTTATATATCGTCTTCCTTTCTTGTCACACTAATTACTAATATACTTCAACAAATACTTGATAAAAAAAAATGAGGAATGAAAATTCATCATGAGTTTTAATTATGAAAACTAACTAAAAAAATTTATCAAAGAAAGTTCATAATTTTTATTTTCTCACACTCGTACAATAATTCTAAAAGAATTTGACAACACAGAGTTCAAGTTTGTCAAGGAACCTACTTAATAAATGTTTGCCTTTGACAGTTGAAAATTTATAAATGTTTGCACTACAGTTGGCTGCTTATAGAAGTAGCCAAATATTTGGTGATGGCCCCTAAAAGCTGCAATTGCTATCTGCTTGTCAAGGAAAATGATGTTTGTCCAAGCTTAGAAACAGGGGAAAAAAAAAAACTTGGTAACAGATGATTGGGTGCTTATCATTTTTATTTTTCAAATAGTTCAATAGTGTGTTGACACATGTGCACCCTATTTTTGAACATGTTTGTTTAGCATATTTCGTTTGCCAATTAAACATGATCTTAATTCAAGATTTTTCATTAGTTAATATATTTGGCGAAAGATAATGGATATATCATACATTGAACTGGACGGTTTGGATTGCATATAGACATGACATAGCTTCTAGTTTCAGTTGGATCAGCTTGGGTTATGACCCATGCCTTCTTGGGTCCAATTATAGGTGTTCATGGTTGTTTTGGGTCCATTTTGCTTTGTCCATGAAAGGTCCTGTTCGGATCCTTCCTAAGCCTTTCTTTATTTTTTTTGTCTATCTAACATGTTCTTTATTTTAAAGAGTCAATTCTTAAATTTATGTTCCAAGAAATTCTCTAAATTATTATTTTATTTTAGAGAGTGGGTTTGACAAATGCATCCAAAGTTCTTCAATTTTCAATGAAAGAAAATAAGATAATAATTTGAAAAGAAGCTAGTGAAAAAAAAAAAGACAGGAAAAAATATTAAGTAGCTGCTGGAGTACTTAAAAATTGTTACTCTCTAAATTTATAGATGCTCTATTAGAATATACTCTTTAGAAACAGTGAGATTTTTGGATATGCTCTAAAGGATTATACTCTTCCTCAAAGAAGTTGCACTGTCCTCCTCCAAGTTTGGCATGTCACAATCTTCGACGGTGTTAAATAATTCAATATGAGTGAGCAGTGGAAGTTATGACATTATTATAAGACCAAACATTTTATTTTTTTCAAACGTGCTCATTAACAAGAAAAAATATGATCTTTTAAAATTATCTTAGAGAAGCTCGAATTTTGATTGAAACCAATGCACTTTGAGCATACATGCGCAATGACCAATAAAGAAATTAATGTTTAGAGTTAAAATAATCTATTTGTGTTCAGATTGAGCATACAAATCTTACAATACACTTGTTTGATATTTTTGCTTCACAATGAAATTATTCAAATTGCAAACCCACACTCGTGACTTGATCCTAAAAAGAGGGTCTCAATCCTTTTTGGATAAAGCTGTTTGAACATGGCTACGTTGGCCCTGTTTGGATGGGGAGCAATGTGGGGAGCGCCACATTAGCCCCTTGGATGGACAGCGCTGACTTGGCGTTATCCGTTTAGCACGATTCATACTTTTTACAATCACGTCAGGCCACCCTCGGCTCCTATTCATTTCTCAAGGCCTTCTAGTTTTTTGAAGGTTTGTAATAGCGAACATTATAAGTCACAATTTATAATAGAGGAAGAAGAGAGAAGGGATCTGTGATCGTTAAACAAATTGTGACGTATAAATTTTTTACCTGTGACGGATGAAGAAGTTGTGACCTATAAATTTTTTGAATTGTGATTGTAAAATAAATTGTGATATTTAAAATTTCTGATTTGTGATCGAAAAATAATATGTGACTAACTAAATTGTGAATATGTGACCAATGAACAAATTTTGACCTATAAATTTTTTGAATTATGACCTTAAAATAATTTGTGACATTTAAAAATTCTTATTTGTGATCGAAAAATAATGTGACTAACTAAATTGTGAATCTGTGACCAAATTATATAGATTTGTAACCTTAATATAATTAATTAACTAAATCATAAATAAATTTTAATAAATATCTGATTTTTGAAATTTGAAACATTTATTCTTAATTTTGAATTGGGTGATAGTGAACCTCTTAGTTATGAATTTTTCCCCTTTTTAAAATTGAAATGATGTATAGTAAATATCTTATATTTGTATGGGAACAATTCATAATTAAGGTTTTAAGTATGACTCATTTCAATACTAAGAGAATAAGTTTGAGATTTCAAAAATCAGGTTTTTATTAAAATATATTAATTAATTAAATATATAAAAGTCACAAATCTATACAATTTTGTCACAAATTCATTTATTGATCACATAATATTAAATTAATTTGTCACAATTATTTCGAGGTCACAAATAAAAAATATTTAGGTAACAAAATTAATTCCGAGGTCACAAATCTAAATTTTAATAGGTTACAGTTTATTTTCAATGTCACAAATCAAAATTTAATAGGTCACAAAATTAATTCCGAGGTCACAAATCTGAATTTTAATAGGTCACAATTTATTTCCGACACAAATCAGAATTTAATAGGTCACAGATTAATTTTTTAGTCACAATTTATTAAATTTTATGGTCACAACTCGATCCCAATCCCGCTCCACCACCAATACTTGGTCACAAATCACCACCCCACAATCGTCGCCTACACCACACCACCACAACCACCAACAAACATCACCATCGAACCACCAAAACCCCGAGACCCGCCCCTCACCGTCGGATCCATCATCGCACCTCATCGTCGAACACTACTTGCTGTTAGGGCCACAGTAAAAAAAGGTACTACCACTAAAACACAAAAACCGCCATAGGTCCACTACCGCTGCCCCAAACACAACCCACCACTACCACTGTCGTCGCGACGCCCGACCCCACCACCACAACCACAACCATTGAACTCTAACACCACCAAGCACTGCACCTCACATTACCACCGTACTATCATCTGAACTCTACCACCACACGGTTGCTAGTCAACCACTACGCACCACCACCGATCTGTGCACTGCCACTATAGTAACCGGCACCACCGCCAACACACAAAAATCGCTATAGGTCCAGCCATTGCAGATCGGGCACCACAAAAAAAACTCTCAAAACTCGTTGTGCCTCACGTCGCCAGCACCACTACAACATTGCTGCAATGCACCACACAACCGGCATAACCCGCACATGAATCTAATCAGAACAAAAAAGTCCAACACTCCCTGCGCCGTTTGCACCACTACCTGTCGCCACTGTCGGTCATGCGATGTCACGGTATAGATAGGGTGGGCGGTGACGTCAGAGAGGGTAGTGGTAGAGAGCGAGATAGAGAGGGCGAGAAATGATTTTGAATTAGGGTTAATTAAATTTTAAAATATTATTATTTAATATTGAAATATTTTATAATATTATTATTATTATCTGATTTTTGTATAACTAAACTTCACATCTTATTTTTGAAAGGATAAAACTACTTGTACATAATATTTGGTACATAATGGTGTCCATACTCTCACATGGATGTGGGGCCCGAGTGTGGGATCCATAAATGGTCCCCACATCCATGTGAGGGTGTGAACACCATTATATATCAAATATTATGTACCCGAAACAAGGTCCTTATTTTCTAATTTAGACCCATGTTTTATGGAGCCCAAACTCTCAAGCCTCTCCAATATGTTTCCTTAACTTTAGCATGGGCCCCACACCCATGTAAGGATGTGGACACCATTATGTACCAAATATTATGTTCCCTAAACAAGGTACTTATTTTCTAATTCAGGCCCATGTTTTATGGAGCCCAAACTCTCAAGCCTCTCCAATATGTTTCCTTAACTTTAGCGGGACTCTAATCCAGCTTCTCTTGCCCCATCGTGTCTAAAGTTTGATTCCCAAATGTTTTCAAGATTACAAATGAGCAATTTATGTGATGTAAGAGTATCTCCAAGAGGCTCTCTATTTTTAAAGAGCTTATTCTACAGTCTAAAAAGCAAAAATTTTAAAAATGTTCCAATAGCCTCTTTATATTTTAACATTTAATTTTACCATTCCTAATATGTATTTATTGTTTTTTTCCATTCTTTAATTTTTACCAGCTTCTCTCCAATAATTATATCACTTTTCAAGTATATTTATTTAATTAAGTCAATAAACTGTGCATTGAAAGGTGAAATTTTTGAAACATTAAATTATAAAGAGGTGGGTTACCCACTCTCTATTTTTAAATGTTAAATTGAAGAGTCTTTTGGAGTAAAATTTTAAAGATTGATTTCTTAAAATAAAGAATATTTCATTTTTAAAATGTTTCTTGGAGATGCTCTAATGGTGTTGAAATGGTGAGCCATCATTAAAAATCACTCGTGAATCGATTCATAAATTGAGTGGACTGACCCATGGGCTAATAATTAAAAAAATTGGACCATAAATGATTGGGTCCAATAGCAAGTTGTCGGGTTCATGTTAATATTAAAAATATTAAAATAATTTCAAATTTTAAATGGCTGATGAACGTCTTGTCCATTAGCGAAATCGTCTGGATCGGTCATTAGTGATATGTGAGGCCTCGTAACCCTTCACACGAACCATTTAGACTTTTTATTATTTCAGAAGATGCATCAGCTAAATGGTTTTGTGGTTATCATATATTTGCATAATGAATTGTGACATCATTTGTTCAATTTTTTAATTGGCGCATAATTTTCATATTATATAATTAAGATAGTGCGTCTTGTGCGTTAATACTATGGGCCTACATCCTAAGTTTTTTAATAACTATTAGTTAGGATGAATGTTAAATTTTGGGTAATTGACGCAAAATGTTCATATTTTTTAAGTTTATTGTGCAAAATGACCATACTTTTCATTTCTTCTTCTTGGCACAAAACGTCCCTACTTTTCATTTTTGTAGCGCTCAACGTCCTTTTCGTTTCTTTTTGACCATTTTATACTTCTATTAAAATTAAAAAAAAAAAACAAAAGAAAAGAAAAATAAAGAATAAATTGTAATTATGGGTCCAAACTTTTAAAAATGTGCAAATCAGTCACAAACATGAAAAAATCATCATCCCTTAAGCCGTCACTTTTGAAGGTAAAATCCTCAACCTCTGATCACCTTGGCCGTCGGACCAATATACCACATTAAAGCCATCATTGTTCTCTTCACAACCCACCCAGCCACTAGCCACAACTTCGGCAGATATAACCGAAAATTTGAACCAAAACCAAAGATGCAGAACTTTTCCTCTACAAAGCGATCGATCCCTTCCACCACGAATTTCGGCCTCGACGATGCAACTCACGATCCCGGACCACCACGCCTAGCGCTTCCTCACCATGGCGCACCCACCGAACATATGGGTCTTGGCCAATTGTGAATGAACAATGACAAATTAGAACCAAAATCAGATTCGACGGACTAAGCGTGGTCGCCATCTGCCATGTGAATTCGTGCACATTTTGCCTAAATTGGTGATGACCCATGGGTGGAATAGCTGTGCCATGAAGAGATGATGCTAGCCTAGGTGGTCCGCGATCGTGGGGATAACTACCATAGCCGAAATTTGGGTTTTCTGGCTGCGAACATGTTGTTTTGAAAAACAGCTTCAGATTTTTATTTTTGTGTTATTTGCTGTAATTTGAACATGAATGGATGCGTATAGGTGAGCTTGAGGGACTTGCGGAGTGTATTTAATATGGGCATCCATGGATTAGGTCGAAATTGGAAGAAAATTGTGCATGATGGCTTTTTTGCCAGATCAATTTTTGGTGCGTGTTCATCTGGTTTTGGTTTAAATTTTTGGTCAAATCTACTGGAGTTGGGGCTGGTGGTTGGGTGGGTTTTAAAGAGGGCAATGAAGGTTTCAAGGTGGTATGTTGGTCCGACGGCCAATGTGATCGAATGTTGGGGATTTACCTTCAAAAGTGGCGGCTTAAGGGGTGATAGTTTTTTAATGTTTGTGATTGATTTGTACATTTTTAAAAGTTTGGACCCATAATTGAAATTTATTATTTATTTATTTTTATTTTTTTTAATAGAAGGGTAAATGAAATTTATTATTTATTATTTTTATTTTTTTAATAGAAAGGTAAAATGGTCAAAAAGAAACGAAAAGGATGTTGAGTGCTACAAAAGTGAAAGGTAGAAATGTTTTGTGCCAAGAAATGAAAGGCATGGACGTTTTCCACAATAGACCTCAAAGGTAGGGACGTTTTGTGCCAATTACCCTTCCATTTTTTGTTGCCCATTTTTAGCATAGTTAATTGTTAAATATCCCAACCAATTTCTAATCAATTATTATTGAAAACAAAAACTAACATAATTTCTACTTAAGGAATGCTATTTTACATGCAGCAACACTTATATGTATCCTGCCAATATCAAAGTTCTCCTTTCTATTGTTATGAGCTTAATATTTCATATTTAAGAATTTTTGATAATACAATGTGCGTACAACTACTCCACCATAGTGCGCAATTCTGAGAATACATGTTTTGTTTGGACTCTTTTTACTACGTAACATCTTGAAGTCCCAGCAAGTGATATTTTATAACACGATTTGCTGATTGTCGATTTGATAAGAGGTTTTCTCAGCATTAGGAGAGGAATTAAATAACTGAAAAAAAATGATGAATTATTATATTATCTAGATCTTATCCAAGACAATTTGAATCAAAAGTTTTAAAGATAACCCATTTAAATGTATTTATTAACCAAAGAAATTAATTAAATCACATAAACTAGCCATATCAATGCTCCAATTCTGATTGAAATCTTGAAAGGACAATCAGTTAAATTATATTTTGTAAATTTATTGCATGCCGAAAGAGTGGTTATATTTGATTCAAAGACAAAAAAAAAAATTTAAAATAAAAATGCAGCATATAAAAGATGGTTTCATTGATGAGGCATGTAGTCTTAAAAATACAGAAGAGCTCCAAGTTCCAAAATATTGAAAATGGAGTGAACTCGATAAGTTGTGTCTTTATAGGAAAAAAAATGAAAATGAAAATGAAATGAAAAAGTTGTTAACAATACCTCTATGCATAATTTAATGCTTTATATTATGAATGGTAGTGAGTGCATGCAAAGAAATCCTTTAAAGACTATCGATGTGAAAATTATTGACTAAATAAAAGGACACAGTCTAGCCAAAATTGAACTTATTGCGCGAACCTGAAGCTTTTTGACCTACAGTCTTAACATCTAAAAGTATAAGCCATTCTTACTTATGCGAAAAAGCAATAAAAATAATAAAAATCATAAGATATAATGAACAAATTTTATCATAATGTTTTTCACAAAGACTTTTTATAATAGATGAGTTCTCTTGTGGTGGATGCAATCATACGTCGAAATCTTGTTAGCCAGACAATCATGAACTGTGACATGCATATTAGTATTATTTATATGGATTCTTGAAAGATTTAATATGCTTCATGCATATATTTCAAGTGATATTATCATGATGATGCATAATACTCTTTTTTAACTGTCGGAGTTTTTTCCAATCGTGTTTTTCTAATAAGATTTTTATTGAGACAATTTTTGTAGCATATTTAGAACAATAGTATACTATTTTTCCTTTGCTACGTTTTTTCAACGTGATTTTTTCTACTAAGATTTTAACAAGTCATATTGTTTGTGTAATGAATGTTTACAACCTATAAGATATTTACCATCATCATAATACTATTGTATGTTATAAATAATATATGAAATTTCTCAAGAAAGTAGCAATAAGAGATGCCTTTCACCGAATCGTCATGCTGACTGTAGTCACCAAGGATTATAAATATCTTGTACATGAATGATATTGTTTGAAAGCTATAGCAAGACTAAGAATTATTACATTGGCTCACAATATATGGATATTTTGATACAAAGATTTTCATTTAATTGAAATTAGAGGGAAACCTATATTCCTCTTTTCCCCTTCATTTTGGTATTTTTGTCCCCCCTTCTTTTTTTTTTTTTTTTTTTTTTTTTTTTTCGAATCAAGCTTTTAATGAGATGAACGTTATGTAATTTATCATTCACGGGAAGTGTTGTAAATTAAATATTATTTATTAATAAAAATTAAATCCATATCGCTTTTATTATATTATAAATATAAAACTTTGATTCTCAATATTATACACAAAAGTTTTGTCTTGTTTCATCATCTTCTCGTCCTTATTTTTATTCACTATTTCGTGACGATTAAAATCTAAACTTTAATTCAGATTAAGTTAACAATTAATTTTAATAATATATTTTATGAAATTTATAACTATTTTACAACACATTTCATCATTTTTTTTTATCAAAATTTACTAAAAATTTAATTTTAATGTCCACTAAATAGGCTTAGTTTCAAAACAAATATAAAAATAGACATTATTTTATTTTTATTAAATACCAAAGTATTTTGTGGATAATGGAGAGCTAGCCACCAAATAAATATATGTGTCAAATTTTAGCAAGTAATCCAACCACAGTCCCCAATTCACTCATTCTGTCTCGCCCTTCTGCGTGCAGAAAAAAAGGGTAAATCCATGGGAATACCCATTCAATTTCTCCTTTTTTCAGTTGAATAATTCAACAGTGTGATAAAATGGAGTCACTAGCGCGACGTCGTCTTCTTATCCTTTCTTCTCATATTAACCCACCTGCGGAAATTTTGCGGCCCGTTTCTCCTCTTTTAGCTTCAACTTCTGCTTCAGAAAAAGGCGAGAAGGATAATTACAGCAGAAGTGATTGTGTTTTTTGTAATATTATTCGAGGGGAGGCGCCTGCTTTAAAGGTATTATGTTTCTTTTCTTTTCATTTTTCTCTTCATTTTTATAGTTATTTTTACCTGATTTAGTTATGATTTCAAGAAATAATTTATTGGCTTGATGAAATTCAGAAGTAATATGTTTTTTCTTTCTTTATTTTTGGATAAGCTCAAGAAAAAGTAAGGGAGCCCATATTTACATCGACTAATATTGTATCCATCTCATCCTATGTCTATTCCTATGAAAATACACGTTAAAGTTACATTTCAATATTGTGATTATTAAATTCATTTATTTAAACATTATATATCCACATAATTTTTAGGGCGGTGCTATACGGCCTGCCATTTGGCCCCCCTGTTACATCCCGGGATTATTCGTCCCGGGACATTTAGTGTTTTCCTAATTTTTATATCGATCTTGCTACTTGTACGTTCTTATTTACACTTTAATTTACTCGATTCCATCCGCCATCTCACACTGAGTTTGGGCCCTACGCATTTATTGAACGTGGACCCGACCTCCATGTGATAGGACGGGTGGGGTCGGTAAACAAGAGGATAGAAATAACTTAATTCCATCCTAGTCTAAATCTATCCTTACTACAATTTCAAAATGTTAAAAAAATATTATATTCATCCTCGTCACATATAACATCAATCTTCTCACTGCAACCCTTGATGTGCTATAGACTCAATTACTTTATCGAAATCGAACCTAATAATTTGAAAAAATTTGTAGCATTTATTCCATTAAAGGGAAAAATTTGATCAAGGCCTTTTGCTGACCACCATAAAAAATGACAAAGAGGCAATTCTCTACAAAGTATTGAAGAACAAGTCTTATTTTCTTTGCTTGCCTTCCATGGAACATCAAACACTAGAATTAGTAGTCCAAAAACTTATATATATCACTTTCTTCGATGACTGTAATAATTTATTTTACGGAGCTAGATTCAACCTAAGAGAACGAACAAGTTGGCATTTATGCAATTTGAATATATTTAAAATATGAAGTTCCTAGAAAGCAATTGTTGATAGTACTCTTGGAAAGATGTCATTTTCCATCTCTTACATTGGTCCCACTAAAGTTCACAATGACATGAGGGAAAAAAAAAAAAAAAAGAAATAAAAACAAGCAAGTTAAAAAAGTGTATATATATTCAAAATAAAACGAAACAAAAGACAATGACACTAGAATCGAACCACCCAACTAGGAAAATCAATGTTATTTGTTTAAATTTAGCATGTCACAACTTGTTGAGCAATAATAGTAGTTTTATCATTAACCAGTCTCGTGGCTTATCGAAATCAATTATATCCAACTTAACTACATCTTCTTCTACTAGGGACCAAAATCAATTCTTGGTTCTTCCAACTTGACCTAAGTCGAACTTTTTCATCATAACAATCATGTAATGTCTCTTAATAGTAGTTTTAACCCAGTTAACCTAGTCCTCTTTACTCTTAAACATTTGTGTATCATCAGAGATCATATTAAAAGTAAGAATATATGTATCCTCTGAGATCATATTAAAAGTTTTATATATAATTCATTCTGGACATCAAGTTGTGTGTTGATGTATCCTACATTAAAAGCATAGTGTCAAATAATGCCATTGGCATAAGTTCAAAAATAAATAAGGTAAATAATCCTGTCAAGCCTTCATTTTTCCATTGACATTAAATTTCTCAGTGTGCGATTTTAACTCTTCATTTTTTCTTAACAATTAAAAATGGTAAACCTTCATTTTTCTTTGTATGAGATGATATACTTGCTTAGATGATTTTCAATAATGAAATACCGAATACATGCTCGACTGGTCAAGGTAGATCACTTCAAACCTTGGCCCCACTAAAGTTGCACAATAACTTGTCATTTATCCGTATTCTTCATACACGCACGATACACCGAATCATAATGTTTTTAATATATCTTTCCACTCTGTAAAAATTATATTACATTTTTAATCTTATGCAAATTTACTTAAATGCACAAGAATAAAAACAAATAAAATTTCACTATAAATTCATCTCTATCTCAAGTCTCAACGATAAATCCCAAAACTAATGAGGAAGCTCATACGAGTATACGAAGATAAAATGGCAAAAATAATGAGGTTTAATGTGGAGAAAAGGTTGAGGGCCATTAGGAGAGCTTGTACATCCCGTTTACAACTAGGAAGAAGCAGCAGGGCTGGCCCTAGGTCTAAGTATACTAGGCAATAGCCTAAGACCTCTAATCCCAAGGGCCCTCAAAATGGAAGAAACTACATGACCCAACTAAAAGATGAATTAATTAAAAATTGATTTAACTATAATTTTTTTTTTTTTTTTTTTTCGATTCTAACTTAGTTCTAGCTTATTCAAAATAATTTTTTTTTTTGAGATTAATATACATGATTAATTATGAGCTACCAAATGAGTTCAATATTGTTATGGTAATATGGTTTATTTTGGAAACTAATATTACACATTAAGTATTTTACTTTAATGAGTTATAACTACAAATTGTTTTATCCAAATTAACTTATTCTTGAGTCCATAATGTGTCATTTATTATGAGTTTCAAAATGAGTCCAATATTGGTAGGATAATTCTCAATCCTCCAATAAATACTCATTTGGTCCAAATATATTATTCATTTTGTAACTTATTTTCACTTTAATCCCTCAAGATCTCAAAATTATTAAAAGGTTCTTGAATCAAAGTCAATAGAATCTAGTTATGTTTCTTATCCATAAATAATATTAACTCGTCACATTATCGTCTAAAAATATATATTTCTCACTATTTTGCAATCCAATCCTTAAATTTTAAACTTTTTATTTTTATTTATAAATATCTATAAAGCCTCATATGAAGTTTAGGCACTAAAAATCACTCTTGTCCTTACACCTCATTCTTACAATATTCTCAAGATTTCAAATTACGGTTCTTAAGACTCAAAAATTCCTTAAAATTTCAAAAATTCTCTAAATTGTACCTTACTCGAGTTTCTCAATATATAATTTTGGGAGATTATTACTTATATTTTTCATCAAGGGGACAATTCTGCTAAATATTATGTTACACTAGTCTTTCGAGTCGTCAGAGAAAATATATTATTTATTTAAATATTTAATTATTTTTAAGCTTGAAATTTTTTTTTATGTTTAAAGGTCTCATAATAATGAGTTGTTTAGACCTCAAAAATTTCAGGGCCTACCCTGAGAGCAGCCAAGCCTGCTGTCCAAGAGGCTGCTCTTGCTGCCACAAAGCTTCCTGTCAAGCCTGCGCCTGAAATTTTCACAGCTGAGTAGCAAGGTTGGGATGATGGAGGGGGTTTGCTTTAAAATCCATCTAGTGATGGCATCAATCTCTCATAAAAGCTAGTAAACCCATGCAATTTAGAGTTCATGATCAATGCTTACTCTGTTTAAGTTAAATTGAATTAAAAATTCACCTTGTTCTTGAGCTAATTTCTAATATAATATCGTTGACCTTCTTTAAAACTAGATCTTGTATTTTAACAATCTATCCCTATTAAATTTTCATCCACCGTTCTTAGTAAAAGTAGTAAAGGTTTGTTTAGGTGCTTGATAAGAAGTTATTTGTTTTTAAATTTACTTATTTATTGTTAGTAACTTTTTAAGCTTAGATGAAAATGCTCTTAGAAAGTTTTATTAATGCATTTTTTTGTTTCTGATCTGATGCTCAGTTTTCACATCCGTTAGTTCACTTTAGAGAGTTTAAATTTGGAATTTAGTTTTCACTGTTCAGCTTCGTTGCTAAATGGAATCCTGATACTATTGCAGTCTCGGGAAAATACAGAAAATTCAGGATGTAGAATGAGAAAGAGTCAAACTGAGAGAGACAACATAAAGGGGGGAAAACAGAACTAGTGAGAAATCTCAGTAATTGTGAATATTATCAATCAAAATTGATATAGTACTTCTATTTATATCAAAGAAATCAACACTAATGAACTATGTGGCAAACATTTATCTGCGTGAGTTTAAGAAGTCTCTGACTGCAGGGTCAAATGAATTTCATCCTTCTTCCCAGATATAGTACTAAAACAGTAAAACCCTCAAGAAATACTATAAAAAGAAGCTAAACTGTGGAAATTACTTGCTTTAGTCAACATGTTAGGTTTGATCTATACTGGAATAGCCTTAAATTGAATCATAATCTGAATATTCGTGATAATGCCCTCATGGGACTTTAATTTATTTCTTCCAACATTCTTGATAAAGACAATGCGCAAACTTCTATACCTTGTGAGGAAGGTTAAAAGAACTCTCTTACCTACTGGGATCTCGATCTTTGGCATTAATGTCTTCCCTGCCAAAGAAAAACTCACAAATGGTGTACTGGAGTTAACCTCAGAAAAGATTTTAGTCAGTTTAGGAAAAGTGTCCTACTTTAGATATCCTATGGTTGTCCGTTATCTGCACAAAAGAAAACAGAAGGACAAAATGGTACTATAAGGAGCATACAGATCCAAATTTTTCCTGGACTACTGCTTTCCACTAAAACTTGAAATTGTGCACTCGTGACAAGCTAGCTACCAGCTAACTTTTCATTGCATAATATGAGATTTTTCTTCTAAGCCATTGTTAATATGAGTTAACTTTTATTGAGTTTATATTTGTATGTTGATGACACCTCATATTAGCTTGGACTATTCTGTAACAGTAAAAGCTTTAATTTTGGTTATTATGTGGCAAATTAATAAAAATCCAGAAACAAACAAGTGGATTTGAAGTGGCTTCCAATGAAAAGGAAAATGGTCAAGGCTCTATGAAATTGTCACTGCTGCCTTTTTGTCTACTTCTTTTAGATTTGTTGCTTGTGTGATCCTTGATCTGGTCTGCTTTGTTTTGTGATTTGAGTGGGATCTTTGGGTGCATATCTGCCACCTTTGTTGCTTTGTTTTCTTATATTGCTTCATGCTTACTTGGTTTGAGAATTACAGCTAAGTATTCATTGCATTACTTCGTATTTGAGTTTTTAATTCTTAGAATTTACTTGAACTCTTTCTTTGAATTTTTAAAGAATTTCTATATAAAGTTCCTCATACCTTTTAAAGTTGCTGTTTTTTATTTTCAAATAAAGAAATATGTTAAATTATAAGAATTTGAACTGTGTTTATTACTATCTATTATTGCTTCTCTAACTATTTATTGAATTCAATTTGATTATAGGTATATGAAGATGATGAATGCCTATGTATTTTGGATACTAATCCATTGTGTCATGGGTAAGGTATCAACTCTATAAGCCACTTAGTTTTAGGATCTATTGCTCAATGTAGTGATATTTTTTTGATGTACAAGGATTGATAGTATTTAATATTTCCATCACATTTTTTATCGATACATAAAATTCTGCCGAAATATCTCTGAATTAGAAAATAAATGCCAGGAAATACTGGATGGCAGCCATGTGTGTATGGGTGTAAACTATAGTTACCAGCACAGAAAATAATTACTTTATCTTATTCAAATTTTTACATGTTATGGTCTCTAACCGCATTTTACAATGTCTTAGGCACTCATTAATTATCCCAAAACGTCATTTTTCTTCATTGGATGCTACTCCTCCAGCAGTAAGTTCTTCTCATCACACATGATGAGTTATTCACCCTCTCAAGTCTATATTTCAAAGTTTGTAGAACATATTAGATTCTTTTGTGTTTTTCCTCCAGTAGTTTTCAACGTCAACCACATTCTATCTATTCCCAGCAACATGAATTTTTGTTATTGAAGTCTTCATAAATCAGTCTATATGAATGATAAACACTCAAAATACGAAGCAATACTATGATTCTGTGCAAATAACAAGGATAAAGTTTAGTTATTGTCAATTTTAGATTTGTGTACAACTTAATTATTCACCCGTGCTCACAAGGCAAGGAGTTTTACTAAATTTCATCCTTTCTGGCAATTAATTCCAGCTATTAATTTCTTCTGCCCCATTCGTCTACCTCCATGGATTAATTGTACTGATGCTTTCAGTTTTTTAAGTTTTTATGCTTAAGGAAAATAAACTTTTCTTGCCAGCTTATATTATGAAAAATTTTGCAGCTAATTATCGAAGCATTATAGGAATGAGGGTTCTCGTCATTGTGTATTAGTTAGCTTAATAGCTTTCATTTATACACGTTTTTGAAACTGAAAATGCTTCAACAAGGACAATTCTCGCGCTCTCTACAAGTGAACAGTTGTGGCATAATTTTATGTAGTAGATTGGTTGATATAAGAACATTCCAGATTATACTTTTTCAGTCAACATGTAATCATCCTGGACATAAGAGATGTATCTTCATGTATTGGTCATAAAAGATGAGAAATATGTGCATCTCTGACTTAGAATGCCACTTTGCAGATTATAGGGACCATGTGTTCAAAAGTACCTTTGATTAGCAATGCAGTCATGAAAGCTACTGGATGTGGTGAGTACTTTTCCTTCCCCTCTATCATCGTCGTCATTGTTATTTTATTTGGGAGGAGGGTGTCGGGATTCAAGAGGGACTCTTGTTTTTAGATTTCTGCAGTTTGATGTATGGCTCGTTAGTATTTAATCAGGATACTTCATTATGATGAAATACTGTCGTTGGATCCTTTACTAATCTGGAAATAATGTGAAGAATTAAGTAGTACAAATTCTTGATTTACCTTGTCCAAAAGGAGGACAAATGTCTTCCACTGCCTTCTCCTATCTATTCATTGGATCGAGAAAAGAAGAGAGATGTTTGGATTGATTAACTGTCTTTTAGAATAATCTGGAAGCTTTTGGCAGCTTAGTTGACTCTTAAATTTTTAGTGAAAGAAAAACATCTTTAAAACTAATTGAAAAATCTGGGCACTTCTCAACCAATTCATCAAACTCAACAGTTGTCCTTACAAGAGAGTACCGTAAAGATAACTTGGTAGCAAAAGTTCCAAACCCATGGAAATTACAAAATGAATATTACAATAAGACATCATCAATAAATCCTAAAGGCCAAATGTAATATTTAATCAGGAAAGGTACATGATTCAGTCCCTTTCCATTGCAGTTGTTTCTCAAGAAATTAAGTTTTCTGGGCATCTCCTCCTTCCCTTTGCTTGAAAAATTGTAAAATGACTCTAATTGTGTCCCACATGGCGACCACTTGGGTATCTTCCCCTTAGAAGCTAGTATTAAGGGTAAGTTCAAACCGCAGTTGTAAAGAAATACTACTCTTGTTTCTTAGTCAGTGCTAACTTAATAAGAACATGACATATATGAGTCTGTACCTTCATGTATAAAATTTATGAAGCCCGAAGTTTTAATCTTGCAGATGCTTTCAACTTGCTAGTTAACAATGGTGCCGCAGCAGGCCAAGTTGTATTTCATGTGAGTTTGAATAAAATTCCACTTTCTTCATTTCATTTTTTCGATTGAATCAAATATTGCACTCTTCTTAGGAAAAAGCCAAACGAACATCATGGTTGACACCTTTGTTGACACCACACTTACATGGGACGTGTGGGTCCCATGTGAATTTAAAAATGCTGCCCTCCCATGTGTGTGTGTGTGTGTGGTGTCAACCACGCGATCATCTATGATGTTCATGTAGCAAAACCCCTCTTCTTATGTATTACATTGTGATTAAGGTTAACTAATACTGTGTAATTTCCTTCTGCATGGCAAGTTCAGACTCACATTCATATAATTCCTCGTAAAGCACATGATTGTTTGTGGGCTTCTGAGGTATGCGCTATTTGCTTTTCATGTTCTTTTTAATTTACAACTGAATAAATTCTTGATAGAGCTAAACACTTGCAGAGTCTGAGACGGCGCCCACTAACTTTAGACCAAGAAGCTGCACATCTTGCAAAGTGCATTCGTGAAAATTTAACATCTTTGAACGACCTTGAAGCTATCAAGGGTCAAGCGTCTAGTCTCATGGGGAACTAGAGAGAGGATGATATTTGCCCGGTCTGTACTTTATGTTGTATTGTAGGAGATAATATACAGGAGCCAATTTTTCCAGCTACTTCATTGAAGAACTGTAGAAATTTGTTGCATTACTGGTGAATATGATATATATACTCATTTCATGATTTCACAGCGAACCAATAGAAGAATGCTACGTTTTGGCTTGTAGGTTGTACCAACCCACATAGCTGATCAATGTCGCATGTTCCAATAACTCCAAAATGAAGGAGAAAGTTGAGATTGGAAACAGAGAAATTGGTGGTTGCTTCAAGAAAGATTGAGACAAGATAGACAACCCTAAGCTCCTGTTTGGTAAAAACTAAAATTCATGTTTTAATTTAAGTCAAAGTCAACAATTAATTTAAATCTCATATATTATGAGACTCACAATTTTTAAATTACACATTTCATCAATTTTTATTAAAATTTATTAATAATCTGATTTTAATTTCCACCAAACATGGTCTAATTGTATGTGGCAGAGTGGCCTTGCTTGCACGATTTGTTATAATTTAACTCTTTGCACTTGTATACGTTCCTTCAACAAAATTCTCTTTTATATAAAACTATTCTCTTTTATATAAAATTTCTTAAGAGGTTGACAGGTGCATGTCCACACCCCTTGAGATAAATCAAGTATGTTCTTGAGAGTCCAAGCATGATGCTATTGTCAGCCCCTTCAACTTGAAAGCCTATGATATCCTTGCCCTTATGTCATAGTCCCGAAATGCGGGATTTCAGTTGTGTGCAGGATAGTTTGAGAGTGATGTTATTTTGCATTATTGATGTTTAACATCGATCTATGTGACAACACTTGTGTTAAGGAAGGAAGTTACCAAAACGTTGATAGGACAAGATATAGGTTTATTGTGTTTCTATAGTTTAAATAGTTTCCATAAGTGTATTCTTGTTTTCACCATATAATGAAAGTAGAAGGAAGGAAGGACCTTAACGTCTTCTCTCCAAAGTTTGTGTCAAACCTTATTTTCAACATGGTATCAGAGCTAACGATTTAAAAGAAATTGTTTAGGACAGTTTCTTCCTTTTTTTTTTTAATATATATTTTCTGCTTGGGCTATTCGATTTTCAGTTTTGGGACTCACCTTGGCAGACCAATCTTTGTGGTATTCGTTGACTGCAAAGTGGTTTTTCTATGCCGGTGATCGGCGTTTCCTGTTATGAAGTTACCGATTATCTCTATTGAGGAATCTTCGGTGATTTTGCTTGGGTTTGGTGATAGGCTGTTCAATTGTCAACTTCAGATTTCGGTGACTGTCCATTGCTACGTGTTTGGCTATCGGTGACTGTTACTTCGTTTGCAGATTCTAATTTCTTCTTCCGGTTATTGAGTGGCAACGTCGGTCCTCTTTGGACTTGTGGAGACGACCTCGTTCACAGCAGTCGATAGTTAAGTGGGCCGCCCCGTCGTTCACAGTGTGGTAATGAGCTATTGATTTGGGCTCATATTTATTTGTTTGTTTGTGGGTTGTTGATTTTGGGCTACAAATTTATTTGTATTGTAATGGGCTGTTAAATTACTTTTGTTTTGGGGCTGACTGAATTTGTTTTGGGCTCTAGTGATGTTTATTATTTGTTAATTTTATTCGGCCCAAGTACTAATTAATTTATGTGGATAGTATTATGTCTTCAAGATAGAGATGTTCAATCTGATGGGACCGATGGCACCCGAAAAATTAAATGAGAGAAATTATACTTAATGGGCTAGATGTGTCAAAGTTTTCTTGCGGGGTAAGAGTTTATTTAATCACTTGACCTTTGACAAGCCATCTGCAAAGACCTCTGACAGTGATTCTACAACGGCTGGTTCTACTCTCAATGATCGGTGGGATTAAGAAAATAACACAATTATTGGCCTTATGATCAGTAGTATTGAGCCTCATATCGAGTCTTCATCCCTCTACATGTCTATGGCTAAGAAAATTTGGGAGCATCTCAAACATATATATTCTGGATCTGGAAATATTACATGAATTTATGAGAGTGTAAACAATACTTTAGGCTTGATAAGGGCTCCTCTAGCCTCATTGAATATTACAACAGGCTTTTAGCTGTGTGTCAGGAGAGAAATGTGCATCAACCCCTCTCTCTTGATTTGAAGGTTATGGAAAAACCGCTTGAAGATATTGATGTTGTTAAATTCCTTATTGGTCTTCTACCAGAGTTGAAGCAATTCGAGCACAGATATTAGGAGAAAAACAGCTTCTCAGTCTTGCAGAGACATTATCTTGTATTCAACGCTCTACTTTATCAGATAGTTCGCACAGTGGCTATCGTTCTGCTTTTATTGCTCAGGGTGGTTCATTCAGTGATGGCTGTGGTGGTTGAAGTGAACGTGATTTTAGCCTCTGGGTGGACGAGATACTAGAGGCACTGGTCGTTCGGGTAATCATAAACCTCGAAAATGTACTCACTGTGGTTGTGTAGGTCAATCCATTAACTATTGTTGGGATCTACATGGCAAACCCTCTGGTTTTGCCAATCAGGTATTTTCTAATGAGGATCTTCATATAGTATCTGGACCAGTGGCTAACTCTAGTTTAACACGAGAATCTGATTTCTTATCTGTTCCACGGGATGAGTATGCTGCATTCTTAGCTCATAAGCAGACACCTTCCACTTCGATGGCCTCTCTCGCTCAGTCAGGTACTATAACTTCTCGTTGTCTCTTGTCATCCTCTCATAATATGTGGATCATCAATTCCAGAGTCACTGGACACATGACTGGTTCGTCCACTTCTCCTCTTGACTATCACCCGTTATATCTTCTAAATATGTCACTCTTGCTAATGGTTCCCGGGCTAGTGTTGCAGGCTCGGGCAATGCCCAACTAAGTTCGAATATTGATTTGTCGATTGTCCTTCATGTTCCGGACATTCCCTTTAGTTTATTGTCTATTAGTAAAATTACCACAATTCTTCAATGTTCTATAACTTTTAATCCTTCATTATGTATTTTTCAGGATCTCAAGACGAAGAGAATGATCGGTATGGGGCATGAAGTTGGTGGCTTATATTACCTGGATCTTTCACCAGTGTCTTCTCCTCGAGCTCTCAAGTCTTCCGTTTCACCTATGTAGTGGCATTGTCGTCTTGGTCACCCTTCTCTTACTACTTTAAAACGTCAAGTCGTTAGTCTTTGTAATGTGTCATCTCTTCAGTGTGAAGCTTGTCAACTTAGCAAGCATCACAGTATGTCTTTCCCTTTAAGAACTGTTAGTCGTGTTTCTCTTTTTTTGAGCTAGTTCATTCTGATGTATGGGGACCAATCAATATTTTATCTAGTAAATTTCAGTATTTTGTCACTTTTGTGGATGATTATTCTCGTATGACTTGGTTATTTTTAATGAAAAATCGTTCCGAGTTACTCTCTATCTTTCAAATATTTTACACTATGATCAAAACTCAATTTTACCAGAAAATCTGTATTCTGCAGTCTGATAATGCCAAAGAATATATGTCTGCCCCTTTTACCTCATATCTTTCTTCCAAAGGCATTATCTATCAAACATCATGTGCATATACTCCACAACGAAATGGAGTTGCAGAATGGAAAAATTGTCATTTGTTATAGGTTACTTGTGCTCTTCTTTGTCATATGCATGTCCCTAAACGTTTTTGGAGTGATGTTGTCCTTACTACATACTATCTCATTAATCGCATGCCATCTTCAGTTTTGGACGGTGCATCTCCTTTCTCTATTGTATTTTTCTCCCCTCCACAATATTCGTTACCTCTCAAAATTTTTAGGTATGTTTGTTATGTTCATCAATTTGGTCTTGGTCATGATAAACTTGACTTTCGCTCTAGAAATGCATTTTCTGGGTTATTCCCAAACACAGAAGGGGTATCATTGTTACAATCCTTATCTACGACGTTACTTTATAAGTGACTATGTTACTTTCCTCGAATCCATACCCTATTTTTTAGATCATAGTACATCCTCAGAATCTACTCAGGATCCCATTAGCTTACTCGTTCCATATCTATCGATTGGTATTTCTCCAAACCCACGTTCGTCCCCATCAACTGCACCGGAGTTATCCTCGTCTCCTGCGAAACCATCACCTCCAATACAGGTCTATTCTCGTCAATCTCAGCTACCGACACCTGCAGCCCCATCCATCACCTTGTCGTCTACAGATCCTACATTGATCCTCTCATCTGATCATGAGTCATTGCCCATTGTTCTCCGTAAAGGTAAGCGTACTTGTGTCACTAACTATCTTATAAGTTACTATGTCACTTTTGATTCGTTGTCACCTTCATTTTCCTGTTTTTTATCCCAGCTTTCTAGTGTTTTTGTACCTAAGACAGTGACATAAGCTTTATCTAATCTTGAGGGGCGAAAGGCTATGAAATTAGAAATCGCAGCCTTGCATGAGAATAAAACTTGGGAACTCGTTCTTTTACCACCTAGGATACATCCTGTTGGCAACGGATGGGTTTATGTTCCAAAATTCAATCTCGATGGAACTATTGATCAATTGAAAGTGCGACCGGTAGCTAAAGGCTACACATAGACCTATGGTGTTGATTATGATGAGATGTTCTCCCTAGTTGCTAAGATTTCTTCTATTTGTGTTTTGATTTCTATTGCTATTAATCTTGGTTGGCCACTATTTCAATTGGATATTAAGAATATCCTCCTTCATGGTGACTATCAGAATTATGTTTGTAAGTTGAAAATGGCTTTGTATGTGTTAAACCAATCGCCAAGGGCATGGTTTGGGAAATTTTCTGAAGTTGTTCTGAAATTTGGTCTTCAACGATGTCAGACAGAGCATTTAGTATTTCATCTGCAAACTGGTGCATGCTATGTTATACTCGTAGTTTATATGGATGATATTGTAATTAGGAGTGTCAATAAGTCGAGTCGAGCCGGATCGTGGGCCGAATTTTGAGGTTTGAGCTCAGCTTGGGCCTGAGGTGCCGACTTCTTTTGCGAGCCGAGCTTTTGTTCACCCAAGAAAAAGAGGCTTGGCCAGTATTTTCTCTCTTCTTATCAATTTTTTAAAATTTTTTAAATATATTTTCGAGCTTGCGGGCCGGCTCGGGCTCGGCCCATTGCCCTAAAAGGGGTTCGCCCCTAGCCTAGACTCGGTGTAATCGAGCTGCGAGCCGAGCTCGATTCGGGCGCTTTTTTGCTACTACTAATTGTAATCACTAGTGATGATGCAGAAGTGATTGGTCGGTTGAAACAGTTTTTACAACATTTTCAGACTAAAGATCTAGGTAAGTTTCAATATTTCTTAGGTATTGAAGTCACTAGATCTCGAACAGGTATCAACTTATCTCAAAGAAAGTATGTACTTGACCTGTTAGATGAAACAGGTGTTCTTGGAACTCGTCCAGTTGATACTCTCATAGATCCTAATATGAAGATTTTGAAGGATGAACGAGAATTATTTGGAGAACCAAGTAAATATCGTCGCTTGGTTGGAAAATTAAATTATTTTACTATCACACGACCGTATATTTCTTATGCAGTTAGTGTCATTAGTCAGTTCTTGGATTCTCCTCGAATACCTCATTGAGAAGCTGTGATACGGGTTATTCGGTACTTGAAAAAGGCTCCAGATCTTGGATTATTATACAAACCAAATTGACATATCAAAATATAAGCGTTCACAGATATAGATTGGGTAGGGTCTCCTTCAGATAGATGATCTACTACAGGTTTTTGTACTTTTCTCGGTGGTAATCCTGTATCTTGGAAAAGTAAGAAATAAACTGTAGTAGCAAGGTCAAGTGCAGAAGCAGAATATAGGGCGATGACTCATACTACTAGTGAGTTGACATGATTACAGCACTTTATTCAAAAAATTAATTTTTCACCTTCTTCCCCTATTCCAATGTTCTGTGATAATCAGACTGCTCTACATATTGCATAAAATCCAGTCTTCCATGAAAAGACCAAGCACATTGAAGTTGATTGTCACTTTGTTAGAGACAAGATAACGAGTGGTGATATATGTACACCATTTGTGAAGACAGGAGATCAACTTGTTGATGTATTTACAAAGTCGTTGAATGGTAATCGGTTGAGGTTTCGTTGTTTCAAGTTGGGCTTATATGATATATATGCTCCAACTTGAGTGGGAGTGTTAAGGAAAGAAATTACCAAAACGTAGATAAAACAAGATATAGATTTATTGTGTTTTCATACTTTACATAGTTTCCATAAGTGTATTCTTGTTTTCACTATATAATGAAAGTAGAAGGAAGGAAGGACCTTAGCCCCCATTTGGCCCCCATTTTTTGTGAATGAAAATTGGTGGAATAATGTTTTTTTTGAAAAATGAGTGGTTGAAAAAGAAGAAAATTTTCGATTTACGTATAATATTATTTTATAGAAGATTGTGTGGTTGAAAACATGAGAGAGAAAAATGGAATGTAATTTAATGAAAATCAAACAAGGGCTTAATATCTTTTCTCCAAAGTTTATATCAAACCTTGTTTTCAACAACTTGTACCATTAAATTATATGTTCAATTAAATACAAGAATTTATAACTCATTTATTAAGACTTATGACATGCTGACATCTAGACTGACATTAAATAACATTATTATAGCTTGATGGTGGTGCATGAACACAGTTGTTAGCATCAGTGGTTGGTATTGCGCGTAGGCTAGATTTAGGCAGCAAGGCCTGAATGGTATTCCAGCTTACTGCCAAGCTAACTCTAGTCCACAAATTCGAGCGTCGAAGGTAGCACATCTTTGGCACATGATGGGCGGTTAGTCCATGGTTTCAGCAGTTGCGGGCCTTTGGCAGTTGATGGGAGGTGGCTTGGTGGTCAGTTTCCATGCAATTTTAGTTGACATGTATCAAATTTTCCTCTATGTGGTTGATGGGCGGTTATTCCATGGTTCTCAAATTTTTTCGTCGCTCTCTTATTTTAGTCCAAAAATTGTGTTAACGTGCATGTTGAAATAAATATTCTCTCAAATATTTTGTATTTTTATTTTTTTGGTTTATTTTAAAAAACGAGAGGCAAATAATTTTTAAATGTTTTCCTAGCGATTTTTTTGGATGATAATCTAAATCAGAAACAAAATATGCAAATTAATATGATATTGAGGATAAAAATTCATGAAAAATGTTAGAGATATTAGTGCAAAAATAAACAAAAATTTGGAGCTTTAATTGCAATTAAATTATTGTATACTTAACAGAACATGTAGCATCAATAAAAGAAGAAATTGTTGGGTTTGACCCAAATTCATTTAGGGAGTATTTAATTGGGAAAGTTTTTCATGGAAAATGAAAATTGTTTTCCTTCTTTTTACTATTCACTTGTTTGATTACACAAAATTTCTAGGGAAAATATTTTTCAAAATTTTCAAGGTACAAGTTGTTGATGCACAAAAATTAGAGCTTTTTGACCGATTTTTTATTTTTATTTTTTTATAGCAATTGGAACACATTTCAAAGTCAATGGTAAAAAAAATTTATCCATTTAATTGACAATTTGCGTAAAAAATAAAGCCAAACAAAAAATTTGTTAGGTGAAAAATTATACCAATCAAACACCATTAATTACAATTCACTCTAAAACAAATTCTATTCAATTCAATTTTCTGCCATTCATTTTCTTTCCACCCATTTTCCACCCCTGCAATCAAACGGACCCTTAGGGTTTGCGTAGTTTGTTGTATTGGGCATTGAAGCCATCTAAATAGGATCCATAAAAGAAAAAAAGGATTGACGACGCTAGCTAGACGCTCGAGTGGCGAGACATAATTTTTAGCCCGTCTACCGCTCTACTAGCTCGTCGCTTGAGCGCCTCCATCGTCCGGATTTTCCTTGCTTTATTTATTTCAAGAATTTTATTACCTAATTTTAATCTTTAGGATTATTATTAGAGTTTGACATGTACCTCTATATATAGTTGGTTTCTCTTCATAGTTAGAACCTTGTTTTACCTAATTATTAAGTTAGAATTGTGTAGAATCACAATATAGTTAGAACCTTGTTTTACCTCATTATTAAGTTAGAATTGTGTAGAATCACAATATTGTTGTAATTTCTCTCTCTCCATTATTAGTGAACAAAATCTTCAATTCCTTTGCCAAATTAAATTCTTGTTTTCTGTGTTTTTGTTGTTGTGATCAATACTTCATATCTTGCCGTATAACCTCGTCCCTTTCCAAACATAAATCATATGCTAGTATAATATCCTTGTATTGATAGCATTATTTAACGTAAAAAGTGTTAAATTTATTAATGCAAGGTGCTTAGCTCAAGGTTGAACTCTTCAAATTTAGACGGTAAAATTTTCACTCTAACAATGTTTTCTATTTTTAATCTTCATTTTACTATTTTCAATATATATATATATATATATATATATATATATATATATATATTTAACATATTTTTTATATGTCAATAATAATCAATTCAAATATGATTTGCGTAATTTAATGAATAGTATTGAAATATCTAACTTACTAAATAACGGTATAAAATAATGACAAGAGTGAGCTTGACTTTTTAAATTTTGAGAATCAAATTCTATATCTACTTTAAAAAGTTCAAATAAAGAGTCTCTTAAAACTTATTTCTAGCAACGAACTCTCTAAATTAAAAATAAAAAATGTTTTATTTGGAGGCTTTGAAGATGCTATTACCTGTTAGTAGGGATGTTAATGAGTCGAGTCGAGCTAGCTCGCAAGTTGAAACTTGAGGCTTGACCTTGATCAAGTAAAATGGTATGAGCTTTTTTTTGGGGTCCAAGAAGAACCGAGCTTTTGTTCGGCTAAAAAATCGAGGCTTGACTCGAGCCGAGTCGAGTTGGGCAGACTCCATTTTTTTCGCTACCATGCTGCCTTTCGTGATTTTATTATTATTATTATTTTTTACGAGCTGGCTCGTGTGGCACGAGCCAACGCCTTAAAATGAGGCTCGGTGACCCGCTAGGGCTTTTTTCGGGGGCGAGTCAAATTGTTATCCCTACTTGTTAGTAAGAAAAGCATATATTTGATCCACCCATGGTGTTTTTTTTTTTTCCTAACAATATACAAATTAATACCCTTCTTCATCTTCGAGAGCTAAATACTCTTTCATCTATGGTTGTAGATATTGGTATTTTACTAAATAAACACTAGTTTGGTGGGAATGTTGTAGACAACTAAGCTTATTCAAGTAGTGTTTATAAAGCTCTTAAATTATAAATTAATAAAAGTGAGTGATAGATAAGTGAGTAATATTTGTGAATTTCAAATGTATGCATAAGAAATGATTTGACTGTTTATAAACATTATCCAAACATAGGCAGTAAAAATACGGATTAATCTCCTAGATGGTCACTGAACTTTTCTGAAAGTCCCAAAGGAGTCACTGAACTTTACTTCTCCCCTAATTAGTTACTTAACTTTACCAATTTGGACCTCATCTATCACCGAAGTAGTAAACCTTTACCAATTTGGACCTCATCCATCACCGAAGTAGTAAACCTTGACCAATTTGTCCGCGTGTCTAACTGAAAATGTGACATGGCACGCTGTGAACAAATTAATTGCCAAGTAAGCAATCTGTTGTTGAGGCGGAAAATAACAAATTTTAACAATTTTTTAAAGCAAAAAAACCAAAAAAATAAAAACTAAATAAAAAAAAGGGGATCAGTCACTTGCAAGCCCAAACTTCTCCCAATTGCAAATTACTCAATCCCTCTCATCCCGTCGCTGGCGAGAAGTGTCTCCAAATCGGAAATTCAGCAAAAAGGATTAACCCTAGATGAACCTGATGCTGGGGAGACAAGAGGCAAAGGTATCCTGGAAAGAGATCCAAGGCTTGTTTTAACATCTCCTCATTCAGCAACAAGGCGCAGTCTCCTCTGCCAATCGGAGCAAGTTGACCCAACATTATATTTTCAGTGACACCTCTCAGGTGATCTGTTTTAGCAAAGACGACAGCATCCAGAAGAATGTGGTCCTCCTCGCATCAACATCTTCATGACATATGACAGCCAAAAGATTAACACCTTCAGTATCCAACATCCACTCATTCTCTGCCTTACATCCTCTACTTTCGTCGAACTTATTCAGTTTGCTGTTTTTTATGAACACCTTATTAATATCTGGAATGCCTCGAAGGGCCATTTCTATCAACATGTTACTTTCAATCTTTTTGAGGAACAAGTCACACTCGGCTGATTCATCCTGCAGCTTGCCCTTTGGAGCTTCATCATTCATAATACGAATAAGGAGAAACGATATGTTTGCCATCTTTTCTTCTTATGTCTGCCGATTGAAGAAACGATAACAGGAAGCTCTGTTGATTGGTTGGAGTTTTTATTTTCCTATTTGTGAGTAGTGTATTTCAGCTGTAGTGAAGAAAATGTTAGGTAGTAGTGTATTTCAGCTGCTGTTTTTTTATTTTGATGTTTGTAACATCTTTCTGGTAGATCAATGGGCTATTATTGTTATTATTATATCTTCCAATTGAGTGTTTTTCTCTTGTATGGACAACCAGGAAATGAATTCAGCAAGTTGAGATGTGAGGCTTAAAAAAAACTCACTAAAACCATAAAATGCAGGCAGGTGCACAATCTGAAATACTACATCTACAATATGAAATACTAGCATAACATAAAACGCAGGTGTACAAAATGTTATGAGTCTGCACATACACAAACATTCACTATCAAATGCAAGTGCACAAAATGCCCACCAAATTCAAGTTTAATTTCATTGTTCCAAATACAATCATATATTATCTTCTAAACAATACTACAAAACAAATTCCGACATTTATCAAATAGCTTTGGCTTTTTCTAAACAAAATACAACACAAAATATAGCCATATTTTTATCCCTGCACGTGATTAGACAACTTCTACACAAAAAAAAGAAAAAGAAAAGATAGCCACTTTCTTATCCCTACAGGTGCTTTGGCAGCTTCTAATCCCCATTTAACCACTCTCAGCTTCCATGAACTTGTGGTTCTATGACTTTATGGTGCCTTTTGTTATGTCCCTTTTCCCCACAAGTGGAACACGTCATGTGTACAATACCCTTTTTTCTTACTTGTGATTATGACTGGGAATATGTTTGTGACTGGGATTGTCCATCTTAATCAGGTCCTTTTCTTTTCTTTTTTTGTTTTCTTCCTATTGAAACAATATACCAAGGGGAAGGCAAAACAGAGGGATGTGCACATTCAAGCAATGATGCCTTACCATTGATGGGATATATGACATTCTCGTATGTGCTCATGTAGGCCTCAACCTTATACCAGTCGGAGACATAGTCTTTTATCTCGTGACCTATATCCAAAATGCAAGCAATGACATGAGGACATGGAATGCCAAAAATCTGCCATCTCCTATAAGCACATGTTCTGTTGTCTATGTCCACAACAAATTCTCCATACGAACACTCAACTTGATATTGGTTTAGCCTATTCCATCTCAAGATACATTCACGGGCAGCATCACAGCACTTCTCCAACCTCTTTTGTATTTTGGGACATATGAGTTTGTTGTAACCTCTAAACTTGTCTCGCTTCACCTGAAATCTGTGCATGAGTTTCATCTAAATGCCTACCAACATGTCTACATGATTTATCCCTTTCTTCCAAAATAAAGTTGTTGAAGCATTCACATAGATTATTAAGGAGCATTTCACACTTAGATTGATCTGAAAAATGAGACCTACTCCATTCATTTGGTGACTTCTTCATCAACCATCCACGTGCTTCTTTCTTGGCACTTCAATCTTAGCCATCCAATATTTAAAAGATGCCAAGTGACTGGATTTTGTTGCACCCCACAAATAGTCTTTCAACACCTTACCCTTAAAGTCACTCCTGAAGAAGTTTTGGCACATATGCCTAACACAAAATCTATGTTCGGCTTCAGGAAATAATTCAGCAACAACATTAATCAATCCCTTTTGTCTATTGCTCATGAAGGTCACAGATGGCCAATTCTCTATAACAAGATCTTCAGACAACAATATCAAAAACCACCTCCATGAACTGGTGTTCTCTCTCTCTACAATCAAATATGCAATCGGGTATATACAATCATTCACATCTACACCAACTGCTGCTAGCAGTTGACCGCCATATTTCCGTTTCAAATGACATCCGTCAACACCGACAAACCGTCTACACCCTTGCAGAAAACCCCTCTTACATGCCTTTATGCAGACATAAATACCCCTGAACACATTATCCACTTGAGAGATAAGTATAGTTGAACATAGATTTGTTCTCTTCAATTCCGCAGCATAGCACCCTAACATCGCAAACTGTTCCTCATCACTCTCCTCTACTAATACTTTGGCATATCTTCTAGCATTTGAAGCCACTTTCTTAGTAATGTGCACTCCCAAATCCTTTCTAACTATAGCTCTGATATTTTTTGTCTTCAAATCAGGTTTGGATCTGAAGTTATCGAAAGCCAACCATTTATAGGTTACATACTAATTCGTACGTACTTTAAAGAAAGTGTGCCTAGGGTCGTACATTTTAATTTGGACTGTTTCTCGACCTTGTATCTTCGAAGCCCACAACTTCCATGGACAACCATCCTTGCAAACACAATGCAATCTACTTTTCTCGTTGCGTTTGAAAATTGGTTCGACTTGATTGAATACCGCATAATCCCTCACCACAGATTTTAATTCCTCAAATGTCACAAACAATAACCCCACCTCAAATTGAGGATTCTTCTTCTCATTACTAGCATAATATTCAGGAAAATTGGATAAACCACCACTATTCCCTTCTGAATCCGAACCACTTAAGAAGTTTAGCTCCTCTGATGAGGCATACGAGAAACTATCTAATTCTTGGCCTACTTCATGTTCCACAATATGCATACCCATTTCGATGCCTTTGGTCACATTACAATCAAATTGGCAATCATCATCATCATATACATCGTAGTCCGAGTCATTGAAGTCGGGGTCTTCGTCTGTTTGTACGTCTACTGGAACATCTACAATCACATAAACAAGTACATAAATCCACATATCCATAAAGTGCAGATACACGTTGTGAACAAAGGTTGAACCATTCCATTCCAAAATGCAAAATAAACTAGCAAAACATAATTATGTCAATTTTGATCTATGATATACAGTTAAAACATTTTGCCTCCACCATGTGTAATAGCCACACACCATTAGTAGAACATATCAAGCGAATACTGTAATTTCCACCAAGCTCAAAATCGATAAAGAATTTCAATGAACTGCAATTTCAATCGCTAATAGATGCTGATTTTTCATTAAGTTTGTACATAGACGAAGAATTCTTGAAAGAAGCAACTTGTGAATAACCATGGATTGGAGACGGAAAAGTGAGAAAAAAAAGGACCAAATAATATACATTTGAAGATTTGTGAGTCAAAGAACTGATCCTTACCTATAGATTCAGGCTCAATGCTAGCCACGGTCGCGAACTCAGCCACGAACTGGTCTGTATTTTGGAGTTGCTGGGCTCGCCTTTTTCCAGCTAAGATGTTCGGTGTTTGGACTTGGGGTTGAATTTCTGGTTTGGAGACACTTCTTGTCGGCGACGGGATGAGAGGGATTGAGTAATTTGCAATTGGGGAAAAAAATAAGGGTTTGGGCTTGCAAGTGACTAATACCCTTTTTTATGTTTTATTTAGTTTTTTTTTTCTTTGGTTTTTTCTGCTTTAAAAAATTGTTATTTTCCACCTCAGCAACAAATTACTTACTTGACAATTAATTTGTTGACAACGTGCCATATCACATTTTCGGTTAGACACGTGGACAAATTGGTCAAAGTTTACTACCTTGGTGATGGATGAGGTTCAAATTGACAAAGTTAAGTGACTAATTAGGGGAGAAACAAAGTTCAATGACTCCTTGGGGACTTTCAAAAAAGTTCAGTGACCATCTAGGGGATTAACCCGTAAAAATACATTTAAACATTGGAGAAGAAAAAGAGAAAACCTTATTCAATTTACAATATAATATAAGTTGGAACTATTTTTTCTACAAACAGAAGTTCCTTAACGCACACGATATACTTTATATACAAAATAAACTACTTCAACACCCAAAACAACTCTAAAATAAAGGACAAATTTATGTCGAAAACAAGCAGATTGATAGCTACTTCATAGGAAGATCGAAAAATGTTTTGTTTTATATATTATCGGCAAATGGAACTGTGTTAATTAAAGAATAAAATCAATGGAGTCTCATTCGACTTAAACAACAAATGAGGCAACAAAAAAGCACCACTAGGGAAAGCAGAAGCACAAATATGACTTGAAGTACCATCTTTATTGGAACATACGAAAAAACCCACATTAAAAAGGAAAATACCCACAATAAAGCCTTCACGAAGAAGAAAATTAGAAAGAAGCTGGCACCATACTTAAAAGAGCTTCATCATAAAACCTGCAAAGCTGGCATCATACTCAAAGAGCTTCATCATAAAACCTGCAAATTATTAGAAAACTTAGGGTTCAGTAAATCTCGCATGCAGTTAGTTGCTTCATATACACATCTGGAAATTATAAATTTTATAACTAAAATGATTGGCTATCTATGTGTTGGACCACTGGTTCAAGTCGAAGAACGAACCATAAAAGTTTTCCTTTGCCTTTTTTTCCCCTCTTAGCTGTTTTGATATATATATATATATATATATATATATTCAAAAAATGACAAAAAGAGAGAAATTAGAACCTGCAGTAGGATTTATCTGGTGATTGGGCAATCTCTTTTCAACAGGCAATCTCTTTGCAATTTCGTAAAACATATCATACACATTTGTTTCTGTTTTGGCTGAGGTTTCCATAAAGAAAAGGCCATTCTCCTGTGCATATACCTGTGCTTCTTCTGCTGCCACTTTTCTTGCGTCCAACAAATCTGCCTTATTCCCAGCCAGTGCCATAACCACGTTCAATTTACATTTCTCTCGAACCTGATTAACAAACTTCTTCACCCGACGAAACGATGCTTTATTTGTTATATCATACACTATCATGGCGGCATCAGCTTCCGGGTAATCAATTGGTGAAAAGAAAGTATCCTTACCTCCAAAATCCTTTATGTAAAATTTTATAGTTTCATCATTTACAGCCACTGGTTGGAAGAAACTATTATACCGAGATGTTCGGGACTCATATTTATCGAATCTTCCTTCTGCAAATCGCTTTGCGAGACTAGTTTTTCCTACTCCAGCGTCTCCAAGAATCAAAAGTTTGGCGAATGTGTTCATATTTCAACAGCCTAGGGTTGGTGTTGGGGGATCTTGATAATAAAAAATCTCAATCAGCAGATATAAACAAAATGCCAACTAGGCTTTGTTAATTATTATGGATGATTATAATGGGAAGTTTGTGTGAGCTAAGGCAATAGGATAATTAGAAATGGTTATCTAAACCATTTCTTCCCCTATGCTTTTGCACCCCAGTGTCAGTAGGAAATCACAGAGCTGCTTTCAATTTTGGTTTTCCTTCGTAGATACCTGAATTTCACCCCACATACGAAATTCCACTCTTCTGTGTCTCACTCAAGTACATTGATTCCGAAAGCATTCTGCGGACTGTAATATGGCTTGATTAATGAGACGTATAAATGAGCATGAGATGGTAATTGGCGTGAACCTTTCATTACTATATGACACTAGCCGGCTGCCGGCCAAATAAAATATTATATTGCTACCTCTAGGAAATTTCTCCAAGTGAAAGCAAGTAAAATGATATATTGATATGTATGACCGCTTCTTCTGTCTTTTATATAATAATAATAAAAAAAAAAAAAAGGTTGTGCAATTGTGCTGGGAATAGACAATTTATTGAAGAGAATATAGATAATAGACACTTTGTATTTGTTGACGATTAAAATTAGTTCAACAAATTCATTTCACTGAGCTAGTGTTCACCTCCTAAACTTACTGATCTTGCTGTTCAAATCGGAGCAAGAGAAGAAATAACTATTTGAGAGAGATATATTTGAATTTGCATGCCTTTCTTTTATGAGGTGGGAGTATTTATAGATTTCCATCAAGGTCTTGGAGCAATTTGGTTATTTCAGAAGAATGATAGATGGCGGCCTTGTATTGGTTATCTTGTAATTGATTTCGTTAGTAGCGTCAGCTTATGTGTCCCGTATTTATTGGCTTTGAAGTCACGCTTTTAATATTTCACCTTGTGTACTTTGATAATGGTTTTTAGCAAGCCTGGATGGGAGGAATGGTTTGCCTATTTAGAGCCAACCTTTAGCTTTCTCCCTTAGCCTATTGCTTACTTCGCAGGCGAGGAGCACAGTTTGCAGAGTGTAGTAACAAATAGTCCCCGAAGTCTGATTCTATTATTTATATTAAATTTAGGACTTGTGCGATTCTTATGGGGTTGCAAACCTATCAAAGATTATCTGATCATAGTTTCCCTATCTATTTGAGATGTCCGGGTTACGTTAAAAGGTTGTGTTCGAGGTTATCATTGCATTATGAGCGCATTTCCCTATCTATGTGAGACGTTCGGGTTACGTTAAAAGGTTGTGTTCGAGGTTATCATCGCATTACGTCAATGGACCCGTTTGCATTTTTCTAAGCTAGTGGCCCATATGTATTTAACCACGTAGGAGTGACAAGTGTTTTTACCCGTTTGTTTTAGGATTCGATCAATCGCCCATTCATTTTCAACGATTATGATTGTCACTGACACAATTCAACGGTTTATACTTTCCGAATATGTAATTATTTCTGTGGGTACTCTTTACTTTGCTGCCTTTAATCACTCGGTTTGGTTACATTTTTCTTCTTTGAACATATTTTATTTTATTTTATTTATTTATTTATTTTTTGTCTAGGTATGTGTTTTTCTTCTTTCCGTAATGTCTTCCCAAAACGATTCTCAACGTGTCAGAGATTACAACTTGCTCAAGGCATTAGGAATTGGCCTTTACGTCTTGGACTTAAAAGGTCCATTTCGTGCACCCTAATAATGGGTTTTGTGTTACATATTCAAGCTTGATGCACTTTTTGACATTCCAAGGACAAATCATGTATCTAGAAATGAAAATTTTAGAGGTAATTTAACACAATATTGAAGTAAACAAGGGTCTTGAACTTCCTTACTGTCACACACGAACACACACGTGTGAAAAATTGTGCTTATATTAGACTTTTTTTTATTATGAAACAAGAGTCTTGAACTTTCTTACCGCCACACACGTACGAAAAATTGTGCTTATATTAGACTTTTTTTTTTTTTATGAAAAAATAAAGTTAATCTAATAGTATAAACTTTTAAATGAAGTGGTTGATTAGAAAGGGCACATATTTAATACCAACAATTCTTATTCTTTTCATCACACTCTTAAGATACCTGAACTAATGTAGTAAAAAATGGATGAGAATAATAGAGATAAAGATATGGGGTGTAGGATTCAATGCTTTCACAAAAAGTTTTGTAGCACATTGGATTGACCAAACACCAGGCATCACTAGATTACTCTGTTAAATAAGGCCACATAATTGACTGTTGCCTCTCCTAATCCAATCTAAAACCGTTCATTCAATAATCAGATGACAGATACATAGCATTCACGACGACTTTAGGTTTTATTTCTAAAAAGGCAAATGTCAGTGTTACTAGATAGTGATACCTTAAGATCCGGAGAGGTACTGGATGCTAAGTAATATCCGAGCCACAAGCCATGATGTCTAACGTAATTATACACGGTAACTATAAGCCAAAACAGAATGTGGGCTAAAAGGGACTATAAGAAACCTGAAGTGCACGTCTGATAACAGACGGGATGGAACAGTATAATGAACAAGAATTTAGCTCCTTTTGTTAATATTGTTCAATCCTATCCAATTTCCCTATCAAACACGCTGTAGAAGTTGTGAAGAAAAGAAAAGAATACGCAGAATTTAAAGAATGAGTGCTTGGAGTACCCCGTCATGCAGTATGGGTAAGATTGACAAGCCAATTCAGTCTTTCAAGAATGCCACTGGCCTTTCTCTTGGTTCTGGACGTCCCATTTTGAGCAAGCAGAGAGATTGTATGGTAAGTACTATCCCCGTTCCATATCTCCTTCCACTTTTGTTGGGTTTTGATACCGAATAAATCTTCCGAATGATGATGTGAACTCGATTATATATTCAGTCGGCTTAGCCAAATGACTGAACGGTAAATCGACACTAAGAATAGAACGACCAAACTCCAATCATTCTCGGGCCATTTGAAGCAACCTAATTTATTAGAGCTGCTCATGGCCCAACCCGATTACTTGGACGGCTATAATGGGCGACCCCACTATTGAGCAACACAAGAGTAATATGTTTGGGCCCTTACCAATTGGGCCAAACCGGTTTCTAACCTAACTTACATTTCTTGGACTTGGACCCTTGTTATATGCTTGGACCATCCTCTCTCTCCCTCACTCACGTGAGAAAACAGCCGTCCCTCTCTTTGTGAGAACTCTCTGCCATCTTCTTCCTCTCTTGTTCTTGTGATCTTTGTGGTTACTGCTTGGTATTTCTTGGTTACTTAGTGCAGTCTCTTTGTGGGAAACCAAGCAACCGTAGTTGGGGAAGTAAGTTTGGAGATTTGTGGGTTGTGACATTTTTAGTGCCGATTGAAGTAAACTGAGCCCGAAAAACTTTTGTGGTGGTCAATATTTACTCTACAACTTTAACGGATCACTAAAAAAAATAGTATAAAGGATCGCAATGCAATTATCCTTGCTATGAGCAGAGGTGTTCTCCCTTATTATATGCAGCAATCATGGAACTGCCTCGAGCTCTCCTATTTCCTTAACTGCTATTTGAATGCTTGAAAGCATGGCAAGAATGGATAATAACTCATCAACAAGCATCTTTCTCATTATCTTTTTCAGTATCACTGGCACTACAGCTTCACTAACAACTCTCACTTTATTCTCATAGTTAATACATAGACTAAAAATAGCAGAAGTAACATCTTTTAAAACTATTGTATGCCCATCATCTAATTGAACAATGAGAGGTCTCAATGTACCAGTTTCACCAATGAGCTCCTTATTCGAACCAAGAGCTAACAATGAGAAAAGGGCTACAGCTACACCGCATATTGGTGTGATTGTGTTGGAAAAAATGGTTTAGTGGGCTGACTTTGTAGCTAAATTTAAGTGGGACCCAGTGGTTCATTTTGGAATATGGAAGTTGATTCGTGTTCTCCTCCATGAGAACATCAAAATCATATATTTACTTGCCAAAAATGATGTTCGGATGAATGAGAAATTGGAGCTCAAAGTATGCCACTTGAAAGGAACCTATGTGTTGGAAGGAAACCAAGTTAAAGTATCCCACATAGGAAAAATATGAAAACAAAAATCACTATATATAGGATTACACTTTAGAAGGGTGTAATCAAGTAAAGTACAGATACTCTTTCCACGTGCACATGCAGGGGGTGTAAATCACAGACCGAAATAGGCTACGAACCTTGAACTCGTTTGCGAGCTCGACCTGCGCACACGAATGTCGGACCAGACTGACAAAAAATTGGCCCCTTGGGAGAGCCTACATTTTGGAATTTGTTTTGCTTTCTAGAGCTGACTTTTGGTTTTCTGAAACTCCAAAAATTATTACCAATGACTTATGGATAGCTTTGGGAGTTGAGAGGAAAGTCTATATAAGAGGACCATTTTTCACAATTCAAAACACACGAAAATTCATCTGCATCATTCCTTCTATCGAGTTGTCCTTTCTGGTCTCGAGTTTTCATTGGTGGTGGTATTGTTCGAGGAGTACCTCGGTTCACCGGAGTATATCTGTGGTGCTCGAAAATTGCTGGTTCTACCGTTATATCCATGGAAACGGACACTCGATTAAACCTCAAGCACGTACGGTGAGGGGGTGAATCTGTTTTAAGGAAATTGTGTGCAACACAGGCCTCGGTTTGATATTTCTTTTACTGTAATTTCAATTATTCGTTCTGTTGTTTACTGCGATTGTCCATTCAATAATTATCTATTTTGGTTGTACGATTTCATATTGTAGTTTTAAAAAGCTTATCGAATTTCAAATTGTTTCCTTCGACCGGAAGGTTAGTCTGGCCGACCGAACTTGTAAAGATTTGTGAAACTGATCATACAGACATGTTCGCGTGAAACCCGCAAATGTACGGAATCGTTGACAAGTAATAATAAAGTGAGTTATGAGTTATCGTCCCACGAGAAATAATGTTTAATTCTAATTCACTAGTTACAACTAAATTCGATGTTCGTGACACAAAAGACATGATTTGTTGTTATTTAAACTAATTCTAAACTAAGGAAGAAATAAAAAATGTTTTGTCAAATATGTGAATGATTGTATTGAATTTTGAATCCCCCTATTGCCATTTATTTCAATTCTTGATTCATAATATAGTAAATACCATGCTTCGTGACAATCGATAACATTGGTGTATTTAATTATCTTTTCCACGACAAATTAAGTCTATTCTAATCACGACCTGGTCCTATTCCTAATCCAAATTCATATTACCAAAATACATTAAATTATAGATTATCTATGTGATTGTATTGATACGCGTTTTGTTTAATGTGATTTTATACCACAAGTGTACGGTGTCAAGTTTTGTAATAGAGTGATGAAGTGGAAAATGTCGAACCCACAGGGATTGATATCTGATTCTTATCGAGTACTACAATGTTCTAGTTTTCACTTTATTTAGACAATCTTAATGGAATCAATGGTGTGAATTTTAACCTAATGAGAGTTGAATAAAATTTGGGTCTAGGTGGAAGTAAAATTCAAAGTTGTCAAATTGTAAATACCTAGGGAATGATTTCATCGCACTCTCGACAATGTTTCTCAATCTATCGTGTTACCTCAATCAGATTTTCCACAATTTATAGGCAAGAACCTCTAAAGCGAATCTATTCCCTCTCTTGAGCGATAAATAGAAACTAATTCTATACTTTGATTCTAGTATCTCTATTTCGAATTAAAGGTATAGAAATTACACATGCATGGTTCTAATTTCAAATATGCCTCAAAGGTTCGTATCTTCTCTCGAACTCTACAAAACCTAGGTTATGTTATTCTAGATCCCACCTAAATTTCCCTCTCTCGAGCTTCAAAATTCAAACATCAAATCATTCAGTTATTTGCCAAGTAATTGAATGCATTAAACTCAATAACATAAATAAATCCACAGAAAACCCAAAAGAGATAATTAAATAAATATCGAAGCATGTCTCAAGTCGATTACAATCAAACTCTAGATCTAGAAACTTAGCTCATAATTAAATTGACAAGATCCATATGATTTATAATAGAAAACATGGAGTAAAGAGAGAAAAAAAAAACTCTTAGAAGATATTTCCCCTCGATGCTTCACGATCTCCTCCTTTTTCTCCAAGTCTTGATGTTCTTCTTCTTCAAAAACTCTTCCAACCGTCCAGAAATTCGTCCAGCAGTCCACAGAAAATTTCAGCAAAGATCTATGATGTTTTTCGTGTTCTCTTGGCTGCTCCACCCCCCTCAACTAGGTCTAGATCATCCCTTTTATATGTGGTCGAGTTTTGGGAGAGTTTTTATCTGATTTGAGCCGAAAAAGAATGTTAAAACTAGTAAAAATTGAAGCCCGCCACAATTGGTGCCTTGGCGTCAAGACTTCTGCGGGTTTCTATGCTTCATGATGACGCCAAGGCGTGGAGACTGGGCGCCTTGGCGTCCAGTTCTTTGTTGATTTTGTACACGATTTTCCACGCCTTGGCGTGGAGATTGCTGTCTCCTTGCATTTATCCCATCTTTCCAGCCATTTTTCCACTTTTCTTTCTCTTCATTCATCATTGTTCCATGCTCTCCCTTTTATGATTAACCATTTATTTTCACTTCAGGCTCCAAAATGTGTCTTTTCCTCCAAGTTATCTAAGCTATAAAACAACATGAACACACACATCAAAACGTTCAAAAGTGCTCGCGAACAAACCAAAACCTATGAAATAAAGGCGTTTGTTTGATGCACGAATTGCACTTATCAAACACCCCCAAACTTAGTTCCTTGCTTGTCCTCGAGCAAATATAAAAACGCACAAAGCATGATTAATCAAAACACACAAACTAGACATAATATTGAAATTTGGCTGAATAACATGTTCTGCGGCTCAGCATTGATTACATGGTGTCGAGTTATGAATTACTTCAAAGTTATAATGTAGGAATGAAGTCTTTACCGTTCCAATGCAAGCAGATGTGTAGGTGTGTGAAGAGTTAGATACAATGTTGAGCTATCATAGGCCGATTCACTCCCAACCTTAAAAGTCAATTATTCACTTACGTCACTCGTAGGATTCACAAACACCCCCAAACTTGTTTTTCTTTCACTTTCCAAGTTGTATTCTAAATTTGGTTTTCAATACTAATCCTTACACCGCTCAAGTTTGGTCATGTTTCACTAATTGCAGTTCAACGTGTTGGCAAATATGGATTCTCCTTATTTTTGACTACTTCAACCTCCAAGACTCAACCAAGTTACTAACCTTTCGTCAAAAGTCTAATTCTCTAAAACAAGCATTCGAGGCTTAATCACTTCATGAGGTACGTCTTCTGTTTCATGCACTTTTTTTGTTTTGTCATCCCTTCATTAAGCTTTCTAGATGACCCATGTAGCGAGTTTTAGGTCAGTGACTCCCAAATCAGATGACTTTAGGGCACTAGGTTTTAAACCCTTGCAGACTTATTCACTCGAGTCATAAAGGCTACGAAGAGACGCTTTACAGTTGTCCTTATTGGGATCTTTTGTAGTGATTAGTGCAATGCCCCTTATTAAGTACTCATTCTCGAAAATAGACCTTAACTTAAGGTTTTCACCTAATTTTCATCCTATTGGTTTCAGACACTCCACACAGAATGTTTGCACACATGGAATCCATATCTATCTCCATGTCTCTCTACAACCGTTCAACCATCCAAAAATCCTAATTTTGGTTCGAGGGTATAGTGATATTCAGAGGTTGTTTAGATTTTATCTTTAAGTTCGCTAATCTAGCTTATTTTATTTATGAATCAACACAATTCAGTCCAATGGTATATGTAACTCTCGTGCATTAAGGGTGTCATGCTTTGCAATGGTAAATAAGAATTCACTCAAACACATAACCCATTCATAATGCATAATCGATTCACATTTTCAAATATGTGCATCATCGCCAACAACATTATCCAGCCCACATACCCACGCATGCAAACACAAAAAAATAAAAATAAAACACCAACTATGTACCGAACACAACTATGTAGCACCCCCCAAACTTGAATAACACATTGTCCTCAAGGTGAGAAAAAGGAAGGATGAGTACCTCAAGGAGGACATTAATTGTCCTCATGGTCGCCCGGTGGAGCTGGAGGATGGGGTGGTGATGGTAGTGGCAGTGCTGGAGGGAATGTGATATCGGGATGAACGGAGGCCATAGCTGCATTGTATGCAGTCTGGTAGCTGAACTGAGTGTAGATGGTGGACTGTAAGTAGTCTACCCATGTGTCTATTCGGTTTTGCCAATTGGTGCTGTCATCTCGCCAACGGGTTATGTCAGTCTGTAACTGGTTCATGTTCAAGTTCAGCAACGCAAGTTGCCCGAGCATGGCCCTGGTGATGTCATCATCCTGCGGCGGTGGGGAGTAGGTGGGGCTGATGGAGAAGGGTGGGAGGAGCTAGCACTGTCCCGATATGTCGGGGGTCGATCACGAAGTTCCCGTGAGAGTGGTTTGGTGGGATGTAGGACTTCGTCTGACTCTCGAGTGGGGACACCCGCTTGTGTACAGAGATCATGTATGAGTGAAGGGTGTCCCAAACTCCCAGTGTTCGACGATAAGATACGCATGATGCTGTCCTGAATCACCTGCCCGACATTGATAGATAAACCCCGCTGAATAGCATAGTTGAAGATGACCCGTTCCTTCGTTACTTCGCTAAGATTGCTACTTGGCATCAGTTTAGTACAAATGAAGAGGTGCCACATCTTGCAGTCTCTGTATAACCCAGATGTGGGGAAGTTCATCGCATTGGGCGCAGACCCCTTCCATTCGGTGCCTGGGCGAGCTAAAGTGCCAATTAATACCTTGGAATCAATGCCCTCCTCACGAATCCTGGAGTAATCATCATTTGGGATATCCCTGGTGTTGTAGAACTGATTGATGGAGGCACTATCAATTTTTATCCAAAATCCACGCACAAATACTTTGAAATTGACTTGCTCTTTAGCATTTGCATAAAATTCCTTGACTAAAGGAATGGAGGCACTGCCCGGTTGCTCTGCAAGTTTGTTCCATCCGAAACTATTAATTATGTTAGGCAAAATTTCAAAGCCCTGCTCCGGAATGCAATTCTGGTGTATGACCATATGTCGGAAGTGTTCCTCAGCTGTGGAACTAACAAATCGCCTTCTATCAAAAGTTGGGAACTTGTCGAGGCGGAGACTTTCGACTTCTTCTTTGGTGGCATTTTCAAACTCAATGTGTATCACACACCGCAGGAATCTGAAAATGGAATTACCCGATTCAAACTTCACCACTAAGTTGGTGCTTGCCGGTAAATACACAATCTTCACACTTCAACCAACTAGTAGAAGATTCCCAAAAATCTGAGCTAAGCAACTTCACAAACACCTTCTATGCACTATCCCCAATCATACCATGATACCTCAAATTACCATTGGCGGCCCTCAAATTACTCAAGAATATAGAAATAAGAATTAAGCCCAAGATCAAGGTGGGTATCACTCACATTGGAAAAATTTTCGAGGTGAGTTCGGAATGTGTGCTTACCAGATTTTAGCCACGCCATCGTCGTCCAGTGGAAGGAGAGGGGGTGAAATCTTGGGGCCCCATGTGTTGTTGAGTGGAGTGTGTGCTGTGGGGAGTAGCTTGGGGGGTTGTTGGTTGATAGTGGGGGGAGAACCATCGCGAGGGAGAGGGAGAGGCAAGGGAAGGTCGCGAGGGAGAGAGAGAGGCGAGAATGGGGAGGGTAGGGTAAAAAAAAATGCTTTCCCCCTTTTAATTATGGAACCGGCGCCAAGGCGTGAAGATGTGACGTCTTGGCGTCGGGTTCCTTGTAATTGTAGCGGTTAAATTTTTCTTTTTTTTTTTGAAAGAACGACGCCAAGGCATGAAGGTGATGACGCCTTGGCGTCGAGTTCCCTATTGAAAAAATATTGCAAATTTTTTTTTACTTGTTTCCTCGTTTTGATTTTCCCATGTGCCTCTTGAAGTTTGATGCTTCCCAACTCGGAAGTATTTCTATCAAAACAAACAAAACCGACAAAATTAGTGTGAAAGCAATTAACACGTGACAAATAAAATAAATAAATAAATAAATAAATAAATAAAATAAGATATTAGAGATTGAACTTGGGTTGCCTCCTAAGAAGCGCTTCTTTAACGTCGTTAGTTGGACGTGGATGAAGATTCTAGGTTGAGTCGTTGAGGTATATTTCATCCACGTCTCGATCCTGCTTGCTGTAATAATGTTTTAGGCGTTGGCCATTTTCTTGGAATGTGGTGTCATCTTTGCTCACCAATTCGACCGCGCCGTGAGGAAACACTTTTCGAATTACAAATGGTCCCGACCATCGTGATTTGAGCTTGCCCGGAAAAAGCCTCAAGCGAGTATTGAAAAGAAGAACTAGTTCTCCTACTTTGAATTCTCTCCTTAGGATCCTCTTGTCATGCCACATCTTTGTTCGTTCTTTGTAAATCTTGGCGTTCTCATAGGCATCATTCCGGAATTCTTCTAATTCATCAAGTTGTAGCATGCGTTGTGGTCCAGCCAATTTCATATCTAAGTTCAGTTTCTTCATTACCCAGTAAGCTTTGTGTTCCAGTTCAACTGGTAGATGGCAAGCTTTCCCAAATACCAGCTGGTAAGGCGACATTCCAATTGGTGTTTTAAAGGCTGTTCGGTACGCCCACAGTGCATCATCCAGCCTGAGTGCCTAGTCCTTGTGGTTGATGTTCACTGTCTTTTCCAAAACTTGTTTAATCTCTCGGTTGGATATCTCTGCTTGTCCATTTGATTAGGGATGATAGGCCAGTGCCAATTTGTGCCTAATATTATATTTAGCCAACAGGGAATTGAAAAGCTTATTACAGAAATGTGTACCTTCATCACTTACTATTGCTCTCGACATGTCAAATCGAGTGAAGATATTTTTCTATAGAAACTTTAGAACTACCTTTGCATCGTTTGTTGGTGTGGCAATGGCTTCAACCCATTTTGATTCATAATCTACTGCAAGGAGAATGTATAGTTGACCAAACGATGGTGGAAAGGGACCCATGAAGTCTATACCCCAGACATCGAATAATTCCACCTCAAGTGTGTAGGTCATCGGGAGCTCATGTTGCCTAGAGATATTCCCTGTGCGTTGGCAACGGTCACAAGTTTTCACAAAGGCATAATAGTCCTTAAATATACTTGGCCAATAAAATCCGGATTGCAGTACCTTGGCGGCAGTACATGTAGAACCGAAATGACCCTTATAAGATGATGAATGACAGTGCTCCATGATTGACTGAGTTTTTTCCATGGGAACACATCTCCTGACCATTCTATCAACACATCTTTTGAACAATAATGGCTCATCCCACATATATGATTTGACATCATGTAAGAATTTCTTCTTTTGATGCGAGTTCAAGTTTGGTGGCATTTCCCCACACACCAAGTAATTAACAAAGTCAGCATACCATGGTGTTCTTAAGGAGACTGCCAAAAGAAGCTCATCGGGAAAGGTTTCTAGAATTTGACTGTTGTTTGCCACTTTTTCATTTTCTAACCTCGAGAGGTGATCTGCAACAACATTTTCACAACCCTTCTTGTCCCGAATTTCCACATCAAACTCTTGTAATAGCAAGACCCATCTGATTAAATGTGGCTCGGCATCCTTCTTTGCAAATAGATATCGGATTGCAAGATGATCTGTGAATATTATTGCCTTGGTACCAATGAGATAAGGTCTAAACTTGTCGCATGCGAAAACCACTGCTAGCATTTCCTTCTCTATTGTTGTGTAATTCAGTTGAGCCTCATTCATAGTCTTACTGGCATAGTGAATTGATCTAAAGATCTTTTCACGCCTTTGTCCTAGAACTGCTCCGATTGCGTTGTCGCTGGCATCACACATAACTTCAAATGGTTGATCCCAATCTGGCGTTACCATTACTGGAGCTGTAACTAACTTTTCCTTTATTGTTTCGAATGCTTTCAAACAGTTTCCATCGAATAAGAATGTAGTGTCCTTCTCCAAAAGGTTGCATAGAGGTTTAGCTACCCTTGAGAAGTCTTTAATGAATCTCTTGTAAAATTCGGCGTGCCCTAAGAAACTCCGAATACCTTTGACCGTGGTGGGTGGTGGTAGTTTTGCTATTGTGTCAATTTTTGCTTTGTCAACTTCAAGTCCTCTTGCTGAAACATGGTGGCCTAGCACAATCTCTTCTTGCACCATAAAATGGCATTTCTCCCAATTGAGAACCAAACTCTTTTCTTCACAACGTTGCAACACTAAGGAGAGGTTGTGAAGACAGTTATCAAAGGAGGTACCAAAAACAGAAAAGTCATCCATGAATACCTCCATTATGTCTGCGAAAATTGCCATCATGCACCTTTGGAAAGTGGCTGGTGCATTGCATAACCCGAATGACATTCGTTTGTAGGCAAAAGTCCCATAAGGACATGTGAAGGTTGCCTTCTTCTGATCTTCTAGTGCTATAACAATCTGATTATAGCCTGAGTAACCATCCAAGAAGCAGTAGTGGGAATACCCTGCTAATATGTCCAGCATTTGGTCAATAAATGGGAGTGGGAAGTGATCCTTTCTAGTTGTTTTGTTCAACTTTCTGTAATCAATGTAGACCCTCCAGCTAGTTACTGTCCTTGTTGGGATTGGCTCATTGTTGTCATTCTTGATTACTGTCATCCCGCCTTTCTTTGGCACATCCTATACTGGGCTCACCCATTCACTGTCTGAAATAGCATATATGATCCCTGCCTTTAGTAGTTTTAATATATCTGCTTGAACTACTTCCTTCATGTTTGGATTTAATCTCCTCTGATGTTCAATAGATGGTTTGTAGGTTTCTTCCATGAGGATTTTATGCATGCAAATTGTAGGGCTTATACCTTTAATATCAGCTATAGTCCAACCCAGAGCGGCCTTGTGTTGTTTTAGCACGTCCAACAGTTTGTTTTCTTCATCCCTAGTGAGTGAGGAAGAGATGTTCACTGGAGATGTAGAGTTTCCCTCTAAGAATGCATATTGAAGGTGATCTGGAAGTTGTTTTAATTCCACCTTGCTACTTTTCCCATGCTTGTTATCCTCTGATCCTGTTGGTTGCTGAATCTTTTCATTCTGTGATGGATTCTCCTCAGTTGGTGAATATTCAAGAGCTAGTATGGAATCAACCAAGTCTTTACTACCCATGTAATCCCCTGTTTTGGTCACGTCATCCCATGTCGTGCTCATTATCATGCAGTGCTCCAATGGATCATTTATGAGAACATCTTCACCTACCACTATAGAGTTGATAAAGTCAATTCTGTGGTAGGTTTCGTTATCATCTGGAAATTTCATTGCTTGGTAGATATTGAACATTACCTCTTCTTCATTCACTCTTGGTGTTAACTGCCCTCCTTGCACATCGATTAAGGCCCTTCCTGTTGCTAGAAATGGCCTACCTAGAATTAGTGGGACCTCCTGATCTTCTTCCATGTCCAATACAACGAAGTCCGCTGGAAAAATTAATTTGTCGACATTGACCAAAACATCTTCAATGATTTCCTTTGGGTATGTGAGGGATCTGTCAGCTAGCTGCAGAGTTACTGTTGTTGGTTTTACTTCTCCAAGGCCCAACTTCTTGAAAACTGACAAAGGCATCAGGTTGATGCTTGCCCCAAGATCACATAGGGCTTTGCCAAAAGAGGATCCTCCAATGGTGCATGGAATGGTGAAGCTGCCCGGATCTTTTCTCTTCTGAGGTAGTTTCTTTTGAAGGATCGCGCTGCATTCCTCTGTTAACTTTACTGTTTCGTACTCCTCCAATCTCCTCTTCTTTGACATCACTTCCTTCATGAACTTTGCGTAGTTGGGCATCTGTTCCAAAGCATCTGCAAAAGGAAAATTGATATGAATTTTCTTGAAAATTTCTAAAAATTTATCAAATTGAGCATCAAACTTTTTCTTTTGAAAACGCTGTGGGAATGGGAGTGGTGGTTTAACAATTGGGGGGTTATCAAGGAAGGATATGGAGTAAGGCTTGTGAGCTTTTTTTGCTCCTTCAGCTTCTTGTTCTGCTACTACTTGATTTGCCTCTTTATCAGGTGTAGGATCTGTCACTGGTTCGGGCTTATCTCCTCCAATTTGTTTGCCACTCCTCAATGAAATAGCCTTGCAATGCTCCCTTGGGTTGATTTCTGTATCACTTGGAAATTTTCCTTGTTGTTGAGATTTCATTGAAGTTGCCAGCTGCCCCATTTGAACCTCTAGGTTTTTCATTGTAGCTCCCATGTTTGACACATGTGTTTCTATATTATCCAGAGATGAAGGTGCCAATGATGTCTTCTAAAGATGGTTTCCTTTCAGATTGCTGAGTGTTGAGCCAGATGGATGTTGAAGGGTGTTTCTGTTGTTGCCATATGACAAGTTCTCATGGTTTCTCAGCCCAGGGTGATAGTGATTTGAGGAGTAGTTTCCTCTCTGGTTGTAGTTCCTGTTGTTCACGTACTAAGCTTGTTCAATCCCCGTATCTAGCTCTTGATTTGATGAGGATGTAACCATGACTGAATCAGATTTCTGTTGACTTCCTTGAGTGGTAAATACAGCTATTTGATTAGTGAGTGATGAGACCTGAGCCTCTAATGTTGTGATGGGGTCCACTTCATGAAGTCCTGCCACTCTTTTGACGCTTGATCTCTCACTTGGCCATTGGTAACTATTTGCAGCTATGTCGTCCAACAAGGAATATGCAGCATCTGCTGTTTTAGCCATTAGAATGCTTCCTGCAGCTACATCTACTATGGTTCTTGTCTGTCCATTTAACCTGTTGTAGAAGATCTCAATCTGCATCCAGCTTTGAAAATCATGTTGAGGACATCTTCTGAGCAAGTCCTTGAATCGTTCCCATGCTTCATGAAAGGGTTCGAAGTCAGATTGTCTGAATTGACCAATTTCGCTTCGAAGTTGAGTTGATTTGGAAGGGGGGAATACTTGGTGAGGAATTTCTGAGCTAAGTTATCCTAAGTTGTAATCGACCCGTATGGTAGTGACTGGAACCAAGCTTTTGCCTTATCTCTTAAGGAGAAAGAGAATAGGCGGAGCTTTATTGCCTCGTCGATGACTCCATTCATCTTCACTGTATCACAAATTTCTAGGAAAGATCCTAGATGGGCATTTGGATCTTCTGTTGGAGCTCCCCCAAATTGATTCTATTGCACCATGTGTATTAGCCCCGGCTTCAGTTCAAAGTTGTTTGCAGCTATAGCGGGCCGTGCGATCCCTGAATAATTGTCGTTGACAACGGGCCTGACATAGTCTCGAATAGCTCTTTGTTGGTGATTTTCATAAACAGCACCTTGTTGATTATTTTCATTTGCTGCTCTTGCGTTCTGTTCGGCTATTGTTTTACGTTCGTTTCTGTGTATCTTCCTTAAATAGCGGAATGTGCATTCTGGTTTAAGATTTGTAGGTAGTAGGTTCTTGTTTCTCGCCCTTCGCACAAACAACTGAAATCAAGATTACAGAAGCTATTAAGGACAGAAATGAAATAAATGAATTTAAAATAACAATTTTAAATTAAAATAAAAACTAGATGGTAATAATATCAATAAAATTCAAATAAATCAATTCTCGGCAACGACGCCAAAAACTTGATACACGTTTTGTTTAACATGATTTTATACCGCAAGTGTACGATGTCAAGTTTTGTAATAGAGTGATGAAGTGAAAAATGTAGAACCCACAGGGATTGATATCTGATTCTTATCGAGTACTACAATGTTCTAGTTTTCACTTTATTTAGACAATCTTAATGGAATCAATGGTGTGAATTTTAATCTAATGAGAGTTGAATAAAATTTGGGTCTAGGTGGAAGTAAAATTCAAAGAAGTTGTCAAATTGTAAACTTAGCTCTAATTAAATTGACAAGATCCATATGATTTATAATAGAAAACATGGAGTAAAGAGAGAAAAAAAACTCTTAGAAAATATTTCCCCTCGATGCTTCACGATCTCCTCCTTTTTCTCCAAGTCTTGATGTTCTTCTTCTTCAAAAACTCTTCCAACCGTCCAGAAATTCGTCCAGCAGTCCACAGAAAATTTCAGCAAAGATCTATGATGCTTTTCGTGTTCTCTTGGCTGCTCCATCCCCCTCAACTAGGTCGAGATCATCCCTTTTATATGTGGTTGAGTTTTTAGAGAGTTTTTATCCGATTTGGGCCGAAAAAATGTTAAAACCAGTAAAAACTGAAGCTCGCCACAATTGGTGCCTTGGCAAGACTTCTGCCGGTTTCTGTGCTTCATGATGACGCCAAGGCGTGGAGACTGGGCGCCTTGGCACCCAGTTCTCTGTTGATTTTGTACACGATTTTCCACGCCTTGGCACCCAGAATTCGCGCCTTGGCGTGGAGATTGCTGTTTCCTTGCATTTATCCCATCTTTCCAGCCATTTTTCCACTTTTCTTTCTCTTCATTCATCATTGTTCCATGCTCTCCCTTTTATGATTAACTATTTATCTTCACTTCAGGCTCCAAAATGTGTCTTTTCCTCCAAGTTATCTAAGCTATAAAACAACATGAACACACACATCAAAACGTTCAAAAGTGCTCGCGAACAAACCAAAAACTACGAAATAAAGACATTTGTTTGATGCACGAATTGCACTTATCATGTATATGTGATAAATGTTATTCCTAATTTTATTTACATATGTCAATTTTGATTATAAATTTATTGTGAGTGTCACAACACTACAACAAGCAACTAATTATTCAATTAGTGACCAATCAATTAAATAATGCAATGGATACGCAAAATCAATTAAGAAATAAATAAACTACTAATCTTAAATCAAAACAAATATGCAATAGGGTTCATCATTCATCCAATACAATAGAAAAACTAGCATTAGGGGTGAATGCGGTTCGGTTTGAGCAATTTGTGCTATATTTTCAACTTAAACCATTTCATACGGTTGAAAATTTTTCCAAACCAAACCATAATTTGAGGTTTGGTTTGGTTCGATTTTAATCTGCGATTTACCTATCAATATTATAGTAATATATTTAAAACAAGTTAACATATAAGTTTAAACGATAATTAGTAATGTTAAATTTTAAATTATATTCATATTTACCATGAAACCCATTAATAAATTATTTTCAAAGTTGGTTGCTAAAAGATGTTAATAGAACAAATACATCTTTCTTCATTTTTTATTTACCTTTTCTTGTTTACCTTTCATATTATCACATAGCCGTTGGTAAATGTAGAATCACATTCTGCTATTATAGTTTGTTTAAAACTCCTTCCATCTTGCTAATGAGACGTTAAATAAGAATTGAACATAATATGTTTAGATGTAGAAATATTAATAGAATTCAAGCTTGTTAGGAATTGAAGAATTTCATTCTCCGACTATTTTATGAAAGTAGAAGGTAGTAGTATTAGTTAAGGAACTTTAATAGTTTTGGACAATCAATATGCTCGTCCTTAGTTATTTCCAAACCACAAACAAGTTCATTAATAATCTAGGCACACAAACATACATTTTTCTATCCAAACCATAACTCACAAGTGTATAATAAGTTCAAAAACAACAAATAAAAGAAAGAACAATGGAAAAATGGATTGAATGAAAATTTGAGACTTACTAAGAGAGAAGACAGAAAGATGCGATTCATGTAGAATTTAGTAGAGATGCAAAAGGCAACTGTCGATTTATTCACAGTGGCAGACAAGCGTCAATGTTTGAGAAATGAGAGTTTATGTTAAGACTTCTAAAGTTTTGGACGTAATTTGTTACAATAGTTTTGTTGAATTATGATTTGGACTGTCGAAAATATATGTTTTTTTTTTTTTCATTTCATATGATTTGAGAATAATTTTAGTTTAGCTTAGATATCGGGTGAGTACATGTGTTGTGAACTTGTTAAACCATGGACCAATAATGATGAACCTAATGCACTTTCTATGATTATTTCAATCGGCTGGTTGTAATTTGTATTGCTAAATTGGTATATTTTTTTTCTTCTGAAAAGTAAAAACTATAATATTTAAAAGGTAATAAAACTAATGTTTTAATTAAAAAAATTTAAAACGGTTCGGTTCTGTTTTGTGCGAATTTTGAAAATCAAAACATAAACCAAACCATTTAAAACGGTTTGGTTCAGTTTGAGGGAAAAAATTGCAGGTCCACGTGGACCCCCGAACCAATGGTTTCAAATCAACGATTTCGGTTCAATTTGCGATTTCGCGGTTTTGTGTGCATCCCTAACTAGAATACCATTCTAATGATTAAATTATACAAGAAATATTGAAAAAATATCACCCGAAAAGAAGAAATAATGGAGAAAATGAAGAAATCCAATTTCTTGGCTTTAATCTTGAAATTGGATGAATATTCTTCAATGAACTAGTAAAATGGCCTTGATCTTGATACTTAGCACATTTTTCACCTCCAAAATACGTAAAATATTTGATATTTTAGATCAAAAGGGAGGTCCCCCACGTTTTGGACGACTTTTGGTATAAGTGTCAAAAAATTGTATATCAAAAGTTTCCAAAACAAGATAAGGAAATATTTTTTTTTTCCCGAAATTGAACCATTTTAACTTGTAGTTCACTTGGTGTGTATGTACAGTACACATGATTTGGTCTCTACAATGGATTTTTGGAACCTTGTGTACGCATGACCTACAGGTCTATGTTTAAGTATAGTACCAATTTTTTTTTGCCAAACTTTCTCACGCGTGTATTTTGGTATTTTTTGACAAATTCTCATCCCGTTGACTTCTCTTCAACTCCATTTGACCCTTGGCATTTTTGAATAATCGTTTTGCAATTCGACTCGACTTTAAAGTATTATATTTTAGTCCCCAAACTTTGTATTTGATTCGATCGAACCATTTTCTCTTGTAATCTCGTTCATTTATCTTCTAGTTGTATCTAATTAAATCTTTGATATCTTTGATCTTCATTTTTCCCCCGTCTCATCTATGGATTGTTTGCAATTTAGTACTCGACTTTTAGATTTCACAATTTTTCACTATTTTTGCATTTTTTTTTTCAATTCTTCATCAAATATCGAGTTTTACCTATTTGACACAATATAACATGAATTAGGCTATATTTCATCAGAAAAACTACAAAATATCATTATTTAAAGTTTCGAATAAGTGTATAAAATACACTTATTAAACCTCCAAATTTGAACATTTGTTTGTCCTCAAACAAAATCATAACCTAACTTAAAAGAAACACATAAGCATGCAAAAATATTTACCTCTTTGACCTAGAATTTTATCTCAGAATTGAAATCATGATATTAAATCTAAGCACAACTTCAAGATCACAATACAGAAAACAAAGTCTAATTTTTTAATGTAAAGTCGACGTGCATGTGATGAATTAAGTATAGTATCATGAATTTATAAGTTGTTCCATTCTTGATCATTGATAGTCAAATATGTTCTTTCATCACTCGTAAGATTTACACCCCCACAAACTTATTCTTTTCGTTTTTTTTTTCAAATGTGTGACTTAAGGTTGAATTTTTATACTATCATTACCTCTTTAGTTCAGGTAAATCTCACTAATTGCAGTTCAACATGTCAACAACTAGGGATTCTCCATAATTTGATCGCTTCAATCTCCAGAACTCAACTAGGCTAATAATTTCTTATCAAATGTTAAATTTTCTTAAATAAGTGTTTCTGATATAACCAAAGCATTTGGTGCGTCTTCTGTTTCATGTACCTGCTCTTTCTATATTTTTTTCTCAATTTTTTATTTCAACATTTTTTTATTTGCGGCATCTCTTTCTTAAGCTTTTTATTTTCTCAAAACCATATTGTTCACAAAATGATCGGAGTTCTTTACGGCCTTCATTTATGATTTCAGCTTAGCTTTGAGTTTGAGATCATTACATAAATCTAAACCTTCCTTATTGACAAAATTAATAATTTCGTTTGTAAGTAAGAGTAGCATATGGAAGAGTATCATTATATTTGAGTTTGATAGCATTCCTCACTCTTCTTGCAAAGAGTTTTGGAAGTCCAGCATGAAATCTTTCTTTCCAAAAATATTGATTGCAATCTTCTCTAATGAAAACTCTAGTCAAGAAAATATCTTTATACTAGCGAAAATCATGAAGTTTTGGACAAGTAAGATTCATAAGATTCTCAGATGACCTAATTTGAAATAAATCAAGAGTTCCAATAAAATGTTTAAGAATATAATATATCAAAGTATTTGGACTATCATTATGACCTTGAGAATTGACTCCAAAACCAACATTGGTACAATAATCTTCTGTAAGATAATTAGTCCACCAATGTTTCAATTGTCCGATAAAACTATGAATTAGATTTGAAAAAGCATCAAGGTCACCAGTGCCTCTTCCAATATAGGCAGCATGACATATCGCCATATTTTCAAGTAAAGTAACAATTTGATATTCTGTCATACCATCGAGATTTCATTCAATGAGTTCATCACCATTATAGGAAAATTGAAATTTCTTCTTTTCCTCATATAACATATGAGGATGAGAAGGATGGAAAATAAAATTTTGAAATTGTAGTATTTTGACCTTTCAGTTTATTGATAGAAGGTTTTTCTTCTTCAATAAATTGAAATTCGAGTTCATCTAAAACATCAATGGTATTAATGTTTTTGGATGATCCCAATTTTGAAATTTGTTTTGGACCTCATCCATTACTGAAGTAGTCAACATTGACCAATTTATCCATCTGTCTAAAAAAAAATGTGACATAATGGGCAAATAAGCAAGTTGTTGCTGAGGTAGAAAAAACCAAAAAAAAAAAAAAAAAAAAACAACAAAAAAGACGGGATCAGTGAAAAAAAAAACTAAAGAAAACAAAAAAGACGAGATCGATAGAAAAAAACCAAAAAAAAAAAAAGAAAAAAAAAACTTTTCCCGTCTTTTTTTGTTTTCTTTATTTTTTATGTTTTTTTTATATTTTTTTCCATCTCAACAAAAATAACTTGCTTATTTGACAATTAATTTGTTAACAATATGTCATGTCACATTTTCTTTTTGACACATGTACAAATTGATCAATGTTGACTATTTCGGTGATGGATGAAGTCCAAATTGACAAAGTTCAGTGACTAACTAAGGGAGAATCAAGTTCAGTGACTCCTTGGGGACTTTTGGCAAAGTTCAGTGACCATATAGAGGATTAACCTTAAATGACAAATGGTCGATTTTTCCAAAATCATTCTTTATATCTGATAGTTACCAACAAATAATTACACCAAAATAAGAAGTAAAGCTACGATATAAATTTAGAGTTTACAACAAACATTTTTTCTCATTGCTTTTCTTTTCTTTTCTTTTGGAATTTGGAGTTTTGGGAAAAGAAACATGGACGGTAAACAAATTATTTGAGAAAGAACTATATTTGTGTTTTTATTATTTTATTTTTAAAATTTAAAATATGAAATATGAAATATGAAATAAAAAAATAAAAAATATATTAGTGGATTGGTCGATTAATTAACAGGCTATTTCCTTAAACCGCAACCAAGTCAACCCGATTTTTTAATGAATAAAAATAATCGATCCAAACCGACCCGACTTGGTTTGGTTTGGTCGATTTTTCCCTTTTTTAGCCTACTAACCCTAGCCATTTTAGCTGAAAAGAAAGATGGAGATGGGATTTGTCATCTAAATAAGCTATATATTGTGATTCTGTAATCCACTGGCCATTTGTTATAAATCTTTAAAATTACGTGGTTCACTTTGGCCTTGTTTGGTCAGAAAATTTTTAAAATTTATTTTTTTTCTAAAATAATGAAAATTTTACAGCACAAAACTCAAAATGACTTTTTGATCAAAACAAGAAAAATGAATTTAAATTTTTTTCCAAATTAATCACACAAAACTCAAAATGACTTTTTGATCAAAACAAGAAAAATGAATTTAAATTTTTTTCCAAATTAATCACACAAAACTTACCCAAATACAAATACCTACCCTCGCCCCCCCCCCCCTCTCTCTTCCTTCCTATGCTCCTCCACAATGTCATAAAACTAATTTTAAAGTTTTTAAATTAAATGTGTTTTCTGGTTTTTTTATTTGACAAACAGTTTTTCAGAATGACAACCTAAGTGCGTCTTCTGCAATTTTAAAATAAACACTCAAAATTGAAAATAAAAAATGAATTAAAAACTGAAAACAGAAAATAGAAACACAAACCAAACGTACCCTAAGATATTGCTTTGAAAATTCTCTTTAATATTTTGAGTTGAAAAATGTTTAGTAAACACAAAATGTTGAATATTTTTGAAAATATCCAAAATACCCTTGACATCACTTTATTGTACTCGGTGACATGACCAGAGGCGCAACTCTCGCTAAAATATACTCAAATGGCTGAGAAGCCCTTTGAAAGTATGTGCATATTTTGCTTAGCTATTTTTTTTTTTTTATAATTCAGGTGTCCCAGTTTTTATCAGACTAAATCTGGACCGCAAGTCTTTGATCCCTCTCCAACTTGCGGAGGGTAAATCGCGGGTTATGTCTTCCATGGATCCTCTAACTTTTATTTTTACTTCTAGTCCAAACAGGATTTTCCTCACTGCAAGCAAGATTCGAACTCTGCACACTTGGATTGTAGAGGGAGGTTGTCATTGTCGAACGATGAAAAAATATCATGACGCGAACCCGGTTAGCACGAACGCTATCGAACCCACAAGAGAATGAACCGGATCCCAAGAACGCCCAAATACGACCAAGGTTTAGGATTTAACCTCTAAACGTTGAACCAAACAACCGAAGGTATATTAAACCAACGACCTCTTGATCACAAAGCCTCGAAATCTCACCCGGATAGTTTTGGATTTTGAACCCAACAATATGAAACAAGTAACCCAAAGATAACGACGATGCAATGAACCCCTTGCTCACAAATTGAAGAACCCACGACCCGATATTTTGAACGCCACAAAGATTACTCATCTTTGATAAGTTCGATAAGGATTGTCCATCGAAGAACAAACGAGAAAAGCAAAGCTTTTATTTAATTCATATCAAAAGGTTTCTTAAAGGTTTCTTACAATGAAGAATATAAATCCTATTTATACTAAAACAATAAATCCTAGGAATATAGAAAATACGAAATTCTAGAGTCCTAGAATATAGAAAATACCAAAAATAAGAATTGTAGTTAAAATAAACAATCTCGCCAAAATTAGAAAATTCGCCCCAAAATTTGTACCAAGCGGTAGCTTGGAAGACCAACTTTTCTCCAGATTAGTTTCGGTAATGGCTGGGCGATAGCTTGCTAATAACCCCAAGCGACCGCTTAGGGTTCCCGGTGGCCCTCCGGACAGCCTTCAGCAATTTGGTCATAACTTTCTCTACCGACGTCCGATTGATGTGATTCAAAGTGCATTGGAAAGATTACTTAAAGATCTACAACTTTCCTTCAGATATAATCTTCCAATTCGATCATTTACTATGTCAAAAATAGGTTTCAATATGAGACTGAAAATAATTGCATAACTTTCGTGTTGATCCAATTGATTTCCGGCCTCGACCCAAACATGGAACTTGTTCCTTTGCATGTCAACTTCAACCTTGCGCGCTCCATGGGTCGACCAAGTGATTGCCTACCCCGGATCACATCATCCCCTCTCCCTTCGAAAGGATTCGACCTCGAATCCATAACTTGATTGCTCAAATTGTAGCCCTTGTCTCCAATCAACTCAAGCACATGGAATGGTCCATCTCCCCTTGGATGCAATTTGGACCTCCTTTGACTTCGAACTCGCCTCCTTTGAATGTAGACCCAATCACCTTCACATAAATCAAAATGTGCTCGTCTCGACTGCTTGATCTTACAAGTGTGGAGTGCTCCAATAGCAACCTCATTTGATGAATAACCGTGTCTTCTCCTTGCTTTACCTGGCCTTAGCACTTGTGACAATGGCAGTTCCAGTGTGTCAACGTTGTCTCTCAATTCATGTTTTTCAGTCAACCCTCTGCAAATGTAGTTCCTCCAATGCATTTGAAACTCCTTCGTCTCCTCGGGAATCACAAAGTCAATTTTCTCCAAATAAGAAAAATCTAACTGAAGCTTAATTCCTGGGTCGGGTGGTATTTCCGTAGGAGTGTGTTCTGGAATCAAATTTTCAGTAACCTGCAAAACAGAAATATTCAAAATAGGGAGGGAATTGTTAGTTTCCACCACAGCCTCCTCAATTTCAGGCGCTTTTTTATTTAAGCTCACTTCCAACTCCTTCTTCCCCTCCGAAGATTCTTCCTCAATTTCTTTTTGCAACTCCACCTTCCCTTCTGGATGTTCACTCTCAACTTCCCCTTTATTCTTTTGTAGTACTCTTCCTTTTTCTTCACAATTAACCACCTCACAATTTTCTCTCTTACTCATTTGCTCCTTCTTATGATTATTCTGTGAGTTGATCAAGTCATGAATTTTTGCGAACTCAAGCTTATAATCCAACGTAGTCTTTCTGCTTGATGTATGGTCAACATGTTCCACACTTGGCGTTTTCTCCTCTCTTGAATATCCAACTCCACTATATCTTCTAGACTCCTCCCGACATTCCCGATCCTGCCGATCCCTCCTACAAAAATGATTAGGCGCATAACGCTTCCTCATAATACTCCTCAACTCATCCCAAGTTTCAATACTCCTCCCACCACACCTTCGCATAGATGTTGTTAATTGATCCCACCAAATCACAGCATAGTCTACGAATGAGCTCACAACCAACCTCAATTTTCTCTCCCCGGAATAATCATGGCACTCAAACCTCAATTCTATATTTTCTTCCCATGCCACGTACGCCTCAGGATCATTCCTACCCTTAAATTGTGGAATTGTTATTTTTGCACTTCCCATCCTCCTCTTAACACCAACTTCACCCAAATCCCTACATTTCTGTTTCTCCCGACTACTCACATTAAACACATCATCGCATTGATCCCTATAAATTCTATTCGATTTCGCCTCCAACCTATCTAACATACTCCCCATATCCACCAACATCCTCTCCCATCGATCCGTCTTATCACTCATTTTGACTCAAAGACTCAAAGGACTTGAACTGGACAACTTTGATTGGATTTTTTTTTTTTTTTTTTTAAATACAAGAAAGTGGTTCTTGAATTGGAGTTTTGAATTGGATTGAACACAATGGATTTTGGAATATAAGATAGATGATAAGATATTGATAAATTTCCAAGAAATAAAAAAAATAAATAAATAAATAAATAAATTTTTTTTTTATTATTTCGGACGTGAACAGTAATTTATTTATTTTTTCTTTTATTTTTTTTTTACAAAACTCGAAAATTTGACTACAAGAAAGAAAAAAAAAACGGAAGTTGATTTGGACTCAAATTGAGCACAAAAACAACTTTTGAAATTTTTTTGAGATTTTTCTGGATCAAAGACTCAAAAGAGAATACTGGACACAAGAACACGAAGAACACAAAAAAAAGGAAACAAAGACTCAACAAAAAATAAAAGATATAACCTTGATCTTGGGGCCTAAGCTCTGATACCACCTGACGCGAACCCGATTAGCACGAACGCTATCGAACCCACAAGAGAATGAACCGGATCCCAAGAACGCCCAAATACGACCAAGGTTTAGGATTTAACCTCTAAACGTTGAACCAAACAACCGAAGGTATATTAAACCAACGACCTCTTGATCACAAAGCCTCGAAATCTCACCCGGATAGTTTTGGATTTTGAACCCAACAATATGAAACAAGTAACCCAAAGATAACGACGATGCAATGAACCCCTTGCTCACAAATTGAAGAACCCACGACCCGATGTTTTGAACGCCACAAAGATTACTCATCTTTGATAAGTTCGATAAGGATTGTCCATCGAAGAACAAACGAGAAAAGCAAAGCTTTTATTTAATTCATATCAAAAGGTTTCTTAAAGGTTCCTTACAATGAAGAATATAAATCCTATTTATACTAAAACAATAAATCCTAGGAATATGAAAAATACGAAATTCTAGAGTCCTAGAATATAGAAAATACCAAAAATAAGAATTGTAGTTAAAATAAACAATCTCGCCAAAATTAGAAAATTCGCCCCAAAATTTGTACCAAGCGGTCGCTTGGTTATATTCCAATCGGTAGCTTGGAAGACCAACTTTTCTCCAGATTAGTTTCGGTAATGGCTGGGCGATAGCTTGCTAATAACCCCAAGCGACCGCTTAGGGTTCCCGGTGGCCCTCCGGACAGCCTTCAGCAATTTGGTCATAACTTTCTCTATCGACATCCGATTGATGTGATTCAAAGTGCATTGGAAAGATTACTTAAAGATCTACAACTTTCCTTCAGATATAATCTTCCAATTCGATCATTTACTATGTCAAAAATAGGTTTCAATATGAAACTGAAAATAATTGCATAACTTTCGTGTTGATCCAATTGATTTCCGGCCTCGACCCAAACATGAAACTTGTTCCTTTGCATGTCAACTTCAACCTTGCGCGCTCCATGGGTCGACCAAGTGATTGCCTACCCCGGATCACATCATATCATACTCTTTAAAACTGAGTAACCACGTAAGTTGTAATAATCTCGATAGTTTAGAAGTAATACAGTGAAATAGGGCCACCAATTTGTCTCAATCCCGAAAGCACGAAAATATGGGTACCGTAATACTACTTGAATATATAAAAAAATTTATAATGTTGATAGTGTTATGTTTCTTTGTGATCAGTGTCTAATTTTCTTTCTTTGCGTATTTAACTTTATTTTTTCGAGCATTTGTGATGTATTTAACTCAATTCTGGAAGGCCTTTTACTCATAGGCGGATTTAGTGGAGGGGTAGTTGTCCCCACATTAAATTTCAATTCGAAGACCTTAAACTAAATTTTTTTACGATTTTGCACAAGATTTTCAAAAAATTCCTTATAATCTTCAGTTTTGCCTCCACAATTAAAATTTCATAAAATTTGCCCCCACAACTCTTTTATCCTAACTTCGTCCCTGCTTTTACTATTGTTTATCTTGCAGTGGCTTGAACGTTAATAAGCTTAAATGTGTACATTTTAATTTAAATTTCATCAAACATTGAAATAGCAGCACTTTGTCGTATGGGACGTCGTATTAGTTGTATACACCCTCTATAGGCAATATCATTGCATTTGGGATATCGTTAGCGTCGAAGTTAAAAAAAAAAAATTATTCCACAACATTTATTTCACTTGCATTTAATTTCGTGTTGCATTGTTTGATGCAAACAGAATTATAGTAGGGTGATTATATTACCACCACAATAATTGTTTGGTACACCACGATTTTCTTATTTACTTAAATAATCTTGAGTAAAATGACATAAATATCCTATCTATTAATTACTTATATATTTATTCATTTCATCATATTATTTGTACACCACAAAAGATATATGACTTCTATTTAAAGATAGATATATAACTCTATTTAAAATACAAATACGAAGATTCATATAACAAAAGATCTAAAAATTGAATAAAAGAACAAGAAAGAGTCTTGAAAGAACTTGGAGAGTACCTCCCCATAGCTTTGAAAGTCCTTCTCAAATTCACCCCTTTTTTAATTCCCTCATCGACCCATCACAAGCTTTTAGGGAGCCTTCGGAATACAAGTATAATTTCTTGTCTTCCATAATCACTCTTATTTTCTTGTAGTCAATGACACGTATCATTTCACTACTAAAAAACAGCTTTTCACCTACAAAAAATTATCAACAGATTGCATCCGTTGGTAATTAGAAACGGATTATCCGCTGATACAAGTAATTTACTTTCAACTACGATAATTAATAACGAATTTTCCATTGGTAAAGACAATATTTCTTCACCAATGGATATTATGTGCCTCATGTAACCGTTTAACATTTGGATCTTTCACCTATGAATATTCTGTAGGTGACGTATCAAATATTACCTACGGATTGTATATGTTGGTAATTAGAAACAGATTGTTCGTTGGTAAAAGTAATTTACTTTCAACTACGATAATTAGCAATAAAATGTCCGTTGATAACGACGATATCTCTTTACCAACGAATATTTTGTAGGTGACGTACCGAAAATTACCAACAGATACAATTCCATTGGTAAAAGTGATAGTTCTTCTCCAATGGATATTATGTGTCTAAAGTTATTGTTTAATATACGTACCATTTACCAACAACATTTCCGTAGGTGGCGTAATTTAACTTTTTTCTAAAAATTGTATCAGCCTTTCACCTACAGATTTTTCGTGGGTAAAGAGTAGTTCATATTACCAACAGAATTGTCGTTGCAAATATTAATCAATTTTAAAAGAATTCTTATCTCATATCGGAAGTTCACAACAAAGTGTTTGGAGTTGTCCTTAATAAATTTATGGTCCAGTAAGTGATTAAACAATTTTTTGGGTCTTTCAATTCAGTTGGCTAAAAGTTAAAAAATTATAATTATTAAATAAATAATAATAACAATAATAATAAATAATAAATAAATAATTTTTTTTTACTACGCCACACATCTATGCGACTATTTACAACACTGATTTTTACCAATTGTAATGGTTTACATTTACCAATGGAAAGTCGGTTGATAATGGTTAAGATTATTACCAACGAAAATTTCGTTGGTAAAAGATTCACACTTTACCAATGAAAAATTCGTTGGTAAAATATTTACTCTTTACTTACGGTGTGATCCGTTGGTAACTATCAAGGACCCTCAAAATAGCAACGGATTTGTGGTTGCTAATATTTCGTTGATAAAAAGTAATAGTAACGAATATCGTGATTTTAGGAATGAAAAATCCGTGCATAAAGTTATGTTTTTTAGTAGTGTTTCCCCAACTGTTTTCAGACATATTCACCATTAAAAAATTCACTTGGATCCCCAAAAATATTCAATTCCATCTTGTTTCGAGTCTCTGTCAGCCTTTGATCCCAATCTTTTATCCATTATCCTACTCAATCCTAACGACACCCTACTATACTCGTGTATGTATCTTTATAACTGCTAATATTATTGGCTGAAAGAGACGGTCTCAACAAAAATATAAAGATGAAACTTGAGGTGAATATCTTTCAGAATCTGACATTTTGTTACTTAATCTTGGCTTCTTCTTCTTTTTTTTTTTTTTGGATGATTTCCTTTATAAGTTTATAAGCAATTCCTAGATTCAGAAGATATTTTCTTGGGATTTTGCAAGAAAATAAGAGAGATTATGGGAGAAATAAGAAGAGGACTTATTGCATGGTACAACTGACCATGCCCGCAGAGGACAAATTACTGCAGTTTTGGGGTTTAGCGGGTGGGAGTAAGTGGTGGTGAAGAATGGTTGGGGGAAGAAGAGGGAAATGTGGAGTACACCACAATTATGATTTTCTTTATTTTTTTTTGGGGTTATGCCACATGTACAATATGGATATCCTTATGGACACCATGATGTACATGTAGAATTATCTTTCTTTTTTTGTGTTTCATTTTAAGTTTTTGCTAGGTTATGACTCTAATGATAAATTTATTGTTGTGTATTTATTGAAAATATTCTTTAATTGTGGTGTGATTATAACGTAGTGTAGTCAGAACCGGTTCTATAATTTTCGGGGTCTCAGGAGAACTCCAAAAAATTAGGCCCCCCAAAATAAGCGTAAAGCAAAATCCAACAATGTATTATGCAACATAATTTTAACATAGAGCTCCATACTCATATTTAGGAGGCATGATGTATGAGTCTATATCTAATGCCCAATAATTAACCTAAAAAACAATTACAAAATATTTCAATCATCTCACAATTAAAGTTTTTAATATAGTTACTACGTGCGCATGTGTAATTGATCTTACAATAACCAATCATATAAGTCGACCGCGCCGCAATTATATAAGCCGACAAGACTTCAAACATTTTCAATATATTCAATAACAAGTTAGGACGAGCCATCGCTTACCAGAGAAGTAGAGTTCCGACGCAAATGATGTATAAACAGGTCAATTCCAGTCTCCATGAGTTTTGGAACATTTTCAAATACTAACTGATGAAAATTCAAAAACCTTGATATGCCTTGATACTCCAATAGTAGCAAATAATTCATCATCTCTTTCAAATTCTATACTGTAGCAATTAAAAGAAATTTTGAGATACAATATGGGTAAACCATCCACAAGAGAGGTGTTTCAAAAGAGAACACATGTACATTTCAAAACTTAAATAATATTTAGTCTCCCCACTATTTAAGATTGGAACTGATTGGTGAAAAGAATACAATTAAATCCTAGGAGTCACCAATGAAACAAAGAAAATCTCAGCTAATTTAGGACTTCCAATGCACCATTTTAATCAAAAACCACAACTTCCAATTGTAATTATTTTTTTGAACCTGTGCAGTAATTTAAATTCAAAATACCAAATAACTTTAATTGTGTTCTATAACGCAATAACCTCATTTCTGAAATGAAATTGGATATCACCAATGTAAGAAGGCAACCTAGAACATTGTTCTACAACAAAGGAACTAGAAATCAGTACAAAAATTAGGAACCTACAAAGGCAATCAACAACATAGTTCTACAATAAAAATCAGCAAAATATCATCACCAAAAAATTATTAAAAATAAATAAAAATCAGCCGAATATAATTAGCTCAAATGTATAATTTATACAAAACACATGGAGAATTGAAGATGTCGACGATAAAGTTGAAATGATGCAAAATGTTGAAATGTTAGGGAGAAACGTCAATTACAATTTTACCTAAATTCAGAATATCTGTACCAAAATATTGGATTTATTTTACCTAAACACCCAAAAAAATATGAATTGGAGATCTTGAATTGCTCTTAAATCCATAAAGCACCAAATTTCCAACCCCCTAAAACACTAGTGCCACCAACTCAAACTCACTCCCCACCACTATTGGCACCACCAACGAGGCATGAAGGCAACAACCACAATCAGCAACCAATTAACTAAGAGGAAAAATCTCCCCCTGGAGGTTCAAAGAGATGAGATGCAAAAAGAGGAAGTGAGAAAGTAAACTCACAGAGATGCAAAGAGATACGAAAATGAGATAGTGCATGGTTGCCGGTCTAATTGGAGTGGGAGGAGTCGTTAGTCGCGGCATTGAGGTCCAACAGAGCATCGAAGGTAAGAATGAAAATGAAAAAAAAGATTTTTCCTTTATATATATTTTATAAAAAAAAGCTTGGGCCAAAAATAGGCCCCCAACTGTTTTGGGCCTGAGGCGCATGCCTCATCCTCCTCGCCCCAAAATCGGCCCTGAGTGTAGTAATTAAATTTTGTGGTGGTAATATAATTGCCATTATAGTATCTGGTAGATGAGGAACTGCATTGACATGCAAACAATCACGCAGTACATCGAGTGAAAAACACTTGCAGAAGTGAAGTCAGTTCCTAGTGAAGGGCACATGGCCAAATTTGATGCCTTTTTCCTATGTGCCTTTCCAGTATTGTCGAAGTGATCTAGAGAAGATTAGGTGCAAAAAGAAAATGAGGTGTGACTCATTTTTTACGGAAATGTCTCGAGATCAGAATAGATGAATTTGTCATGATCATGAGCTTGCTGTTCAAGGATCTACCAGCAGAATAAGAAATAGAGTACCGAGTTGCAGAACGAAGGCCGAGTGAAGAACACTTTGGTAGGCAAGACCATATCATTTACAAGTAATCTCAGAATATCAGTTCATATTCTTACCATGTGACCATGCTTGGAAACATAAAGCACAATTGCTATTGTTGGTCGAGGATGAGGGTAACTTCAACCATTACCCCTCAATGAGTTGTTAATTCATTATTGTCACGAAAAACCCTCGAGAAATCTTTAATTCGGGCTCATAAATTAACCAAACGAACACCAATCTCAAGGCTCGACCCAACAATCCTCTACACAATGGTTGCCCTCTTTTTCCTCTCCGGTTGCTCTCTATTTAGTACCCACAAAGGACACTAAATGGTCGCTACAATGGAGAAGAAACAAGGTGAACAACAATGGTGGAATCTCTCCCAATTCTCCCAAGTCGGCTGCCCCCCTTTTCTCACATTCTCTCCTCTCTTGCACACACAAAAATGGCTAGGTTTCTACCATATAAATAGGCTGGATTTAGGTCACTCATTTGGGCCAAGACTTACTCATAATGGACCAAGTTAATGGGCTAACGATAACCAAATCCATCCATTAACTAAACTCCCAGCTCAACCAAACTTAGGCTCTGCAATGCATATTAATTATTTTCGAGTCGAGCCATCACTATTGGTGTCGATAAAATTTCGACATCGATTTTTCATCATCGCCTGGATTTATTGGGTATCAAAATCTAACAAATCTCCACATTGATTCTCAATAAATCTCCAAGCAAACAAAGCACACAGTTCATACTTGCATAACCAAGGTAACCAATAAAATTGGTATTAAATACCTTACATCGTGTTTTCAACCTGAAACACATACCATATCTGCTCCATATACTTACTAGGGCTAAGGTCAAGAATGCTCAAGTAAGAGCAAATAAACATGCGATGCCGATATAATATAGGATAACATACCCAGATCTTTTCAAACATGTTCACACAGAACAACATATTAACACCAAGTTAATCAAACACACGGTAAGACACATATGTTACAAATGCATAACTGATCCCACGAAAAGATCTCGCCACACTTATCCTATCTAATTCCGTGTTACTCCCAACTCGAAAACACATATCTTCACTCATCGCCTACCATGCTCACTAGACTAATCACTCAACTCATATCTAAATGGTAAATCACAATAGAACCTAATTTCTTGGGATAATCCTCTATCACCACATCACTTCTCCCAACCTACATGGATAACGGGTCTCCACCTAACAGAAGTGATAGAAGTGTCTCACTCACACTCCACCTGATCAGGATCTCTTTACAGATAAAGGATTTTAAACATTTAATCACATATACTCGTGATCCAAATGTCACACTCTACATCCTCCGGTACAAATCACAATGTACCCTTAGGCATCTATACTCCACATTACCTATAGATATCCTCACTGTAAATGCATCATAAACTCACTATGGCATATCGATACCTTTTAGCGATCACAAAGGTTAGTGCTCAATTTAAATTGACCCACACATCACAATGTTTCAGACTTGGTCCGTTTGGTATCGTATTATTTGCCTTTTATTATTGCAGTTAAAATTATTGTGTAGGATAATTTATTTTTTGCATTAGAAGTCATCGTGAGGAGTGATGTTAAGTTTGGGATTACCGTGAAGGGGTAACCATTGCCTGTTGCTAGACTTAGGAATCACTTGTTAATTATTTGCCTTCAATTCTTTGTGAATTTGTTGTCAATATTTTCTACGTTGTTAGACTTGCATGTGACATTAGGAAATATTGTTAGACTATTCTGTGTGAATTATGTCTTTACTTTACTTGTGGCCATTATTTGGTATTGATGGCATGTGTAGATTTAAGAATTGCAGTAAAATTTTGGACATGTTGAAAGAGACTATCCTAGGAATGATAATAAAAGGAAATGATGAGGAGAGATGTTAGACGAATGTGGCTTTGGGTCGAGTGATGACTTGTGTGAAGTTTATTGAGAGTAAACCTAGTTATTGCATGTACATCTGTGTGTAACTCCTTTTCTACATGTGTGTGATTGCTCAATTTCGTTGCATCATTATATGCTACATTTTAATGTGTTTGATATGCGCATTGGCATGAATTTGAGTAATCTTATTACTTTGTGTAATGTGCTTACATGCATAGTGGGTTGGGTTTTGTGGCGTACTCCGTTTGCTTTGTGTGTGGTGTGAGAGAGTGTAGTAGTGAGAAGAAAAATGGGCAGGCATTATCTCCTTTATCTTTGTGAGCTTATGTGGTTTTGTGAGATTGTGTGAGGCAGTCATGTAGGGTTATTTTCTTCTTCTTCGTGAGGCTCCTTTGTGAGTGTAGTGAAGTAACCAACCATTTTCTTTTTTAAGTATTGGTGATTGGAGAAATATCAAGAGATACGAATTTACCACTTTAGGACCGTCACCATTTGTCCTAAAGTCTCCAGCAACCACGGAAACACACACCCGACACTTGGACGTCAAAAGGCAAAATCGTCCAACTTTCACCGTATTGCCCGAAACTGAAATCTGACAACACCGCAGGGTCCGTCTCGTCGTCGGCAAAATTCTATCTTTTGGAGTCATCACCAGACTCACCCGCATTCGCAACCACGCGCTCCGCTGAATTCCTCGATGGCCACGTGCCGCCCTTCCTGGATCGCCTTCGCCTGTACAGTCTAACATTGGTGTCCGGTTCTCCATCCGATCACTAGTTTAGCCGAAATCAACAAAACAGATCCAGCAATTTGAATTAAAATTTGGATTGATTCTGCCTCTATTTTTCTGCCGATTTTCAGGTCGATTCTGCCCTATTTCCAACCCCTTTTTCACCCCAAAAATCATAGATTTCTCAACAACACTAGCTCTGATACCAAATATCGTGAAAAACTCTCGAGAAATTTTTGATTCGGACTCAAAAATCAACCAAATGAACACCACCTGACTCAAGCTCGACCCAAATCTTTACCTCCACTTTGGTTGCTCCAAGTTTCACTCAAACCCTACAAAGAAGAATTGATGGTGGTGGTAATAGCAAGAATAAAAAGAAGAAGATGCAGCAATGGTGGAAAATATCTCCTCATTCTCCCCCAAGTCGGCTGCCTCTCTATCTTCTCTTTCTCTCGTTCTCTCTTGCACACACACATACACACCATCAACCAAAATGGGTACAATAAGGATGTATATATAGTTTAGATGTTAGGTCACTTAAATGGGCTAACAATATGGACCACAGTAAACTGAAGCCTAAACCAACAAATGGGCTACCAAAAAATCAAGGCAAACTTACTACTAAATGATCCAACTAACCAAAAGATCATACAACCCAAACTTAGGTCATCCAAAAGTATAGGTCGTTTCGAGCCAAATCTATGGTGTCGATAAAATATCCGACATCGTTTTTCATCATCGCCCGAATTTATTGGATATCAAAACCCAACAATTATCAATTAAAATAATGTTATTTGTAAGCAATGTTTATCTATTAGCAGTCCATGTGATAATAAGTCATTACTTAAAAGGCATTCCAAATTTATAGAAACATGTGACAAACACTATAAAAAAATGCTGATGGATAAGCACTGCTTAGTCACTATTCTAGTGAACCAAGACCATGTGACTGGCGGATCCAGGCATGGCGAGCTAGGGCGGCTGGGATGTTCAATTGCCGCCAGGCAGTGCTTGCTTAAATGTTGCCTTAATTGAATTCCATAATCCCGTTCTGGGCTGTTTTCCATTTCAACTGGGATTGAATTCAATCCCAACACCGACCCATCTGGCCCCTTTGAGTATTTTTGCTGATGTGGTTGACATTGGAGCCATGGGGGTTGTAATGGTTGAAGATATATTGATATATCTTAAGGACATGCCTGTATTGGAAGCATTTGGTGGGTTCAATACGTTCTTCAATGGCTTAGGTGTAGCTCTATATGCATTTGAAGGAATTGGAATGGTTTTGCCTTTAAAAGCAGAGACCAAAAACAAGAACGTATTTGGAAAAGTGTTGGGTCTTTCCATGGCTGTTATTTCTTTAATGTTTGGAATATTTGGAGCGTTGGGTTACTTTGCATTTGGTGAGGAAACAAAAGACATAATCACTACAAATCTTGGGCAGGGCCTAGTGAGCAGCTGTAACGGACATTTAGACAAATATTAGCCAAGATATTTGTCTAATTTCCTTATTTCATTATTGCTCTACTACTTTCAATAAAGACGGGCCTTGTAATTTGCCTTTCCATATTGCTCTTTTATTCCCAATAAAGATTGGCCTTGTAATGTGCTATTCCATAAAGGGATATATTGTAATGGCTATTTATTAGCGAGAGAACGTGAATGAAAGGATCTCATGAAATTGTCTTCAACCTTGTGTTGATTTGGGAGTTTGTTGGTTTACTCGAATTAACCAATATTTTATCATCATAGGTCGCCGACGCAAGGACGACCCTTGGTCCTTACCTGTCAATCGACCCATTACTCGGTCCCTCTACCAAACACGTAACAATTTGGTATCAGAGCCAGCCATGTCCGACCCCCGTGTTGATAAATTGGAGGGTGACATGGGCTCGTTGCAACAATCGATGGAATCACTCAAGAAAACTATAGAGTCCATGCTCGCCATGTTTTCCCATCAGCAGGAGGAAAGGTCAGGCGGAGGGCGTGAGAATGGAGAAGGTTCCTCTTACATCAATTCTCGAGGATCTGCGGGAAGAGTATTCACTGCACCAAAAATTACAAAATTAGATTTTCCACGCTATGATGGCATGGACGATCCTACCGGGTGGATTTGTCGTGTGGAGCAATTTTACGATTTTTACCAAACTGAGGAAACAGAGAAATTGCCAATGGCGAGGTATCATTTGGATAAAGATGTCCAACTTTGGTACCAAAGCTTTAAGGAGAGGCGAGAAGGTTTGAACTGGGAAGTCTTCAAATATGAACTCCATCTTCGTTATAGGCCATCGCGGTATCATAATTTTTTTGGAGATCTCACAAAGCTCAAGCAAATAGGGAGTGTTCGTGATTACCAAATGGACTTCGACCGAGCAGGGTCTCTTTCTGAGGCACAACAAGTGGGTTGCTTTATTAGCGGCTTGAAAGAAGGTTTGCGCATTGATGTCCAAGCGTGCAATCCTGTGTCCTTATCCGCCGCCATTGGGCTTGGACGACTATATGAGTCACGACTTATTGACCAACGTAGAAGTGGGTTCTCGGAGTTTAGTAAGGCCCCCATGAATTCCAGGCCTCCTCCTGTACCGTCGTCGTCACTCACACGGGAACGCAATCCTATCATAAAAAGACTAAGTCCAACGGAATTACAAGATCGGAGATCTCGTGGGCTTTGTTTCAATTGTGATGAGAAATTTTCGTCGGGACATCGATGTAAGAAATTATTTTTCATTGAAGGCATATTTCCTTCTTCGGAAGAATCGGAAGATGAAGTGATCGCGGAGGAAGAGCTTGAAACAAATATTCCTGAAATTAGCTTTCACGCTATTTCGGGAACATCAAATCCAAGAACCATACGTTTACTTGGCAAGATTGGGGGTACCACAATTAATATTTTGATAGACTCGGGCAGCACCCATAATTTTCTTAATTCTAAGGTGGCTTCCAAAGTTGGAATCAAGGCTACAAAACCAGGGGCAGTTTCAGTACAGGTGGCAAATGGCAACAAAATGAAGAGTGAAGGGTTATGTGAATCCACGTGTTTCACCATCCAAAAATTTGATTTCCAAGTTGATGTTTTTCTTCTACCGGTGGAAGGTTGCGATGCAATCTTTGGCATTCAATGGCTAGATACATTAGGACATGTTACTTTTGACTTCAAGGAATCGTGGATGAGATTTTTTAAGCAAGGCACGTTGGTGGAATTGCGAGGTAATAGTGGGCCTTCAAACAAAATCCTAGATGGTCGAAATTTTGAGGAGCAGTTAAAGAAGGGAAGTCGTGCTTTTTTGCTCCAACTAAATTCCTTGAACCTTGGAGAAAAGTAAGGGCATCCGCAGGGCACATTAAATCAAGACTTATTGGCTATTTTGAGTCAATATTCGGATATTTTCATGGAAGCTCAGGGGCTGCCACCTCAACGTAGCCAAGATCACAAAATTCCATTGGAACAAGGGGCTAATCCCATTTCAATGAGGCCGTACCGTTACCCGCATTATCAAAAAAATGAGATAGAAAAAATAGTTCAAGGATTGTTATCATCCGGTATGGTGAGGCCTAGCACAAGTCCATATTCCTCGCCTGTGTTATTGGTCAAGAAACATGATGGATCATGGAGGTTTGTGTGGATTATCGGGCTCTCAACAACATCACAATCAAGGATCGCTATCCGATTCCCGTCATCGATGAGCTTTTGGACGAATTACATGGGGCCCAATTTTTTACAAAATTGGATCTACGATCTGGATACCATCGTGGGGCGTGTATTTCATATATTAAAGGCTAACAAATTTTTTGTCAAGCGAGAAAAATGTCAGTTTGGCCAAAAAGAGGTTGGATATTTGGGCCATATAATTTCTATACAGGGCGTAGCCATGGATCCTGAGAAAATATCCTCTATGATTAAATGGCCAAAACCGACCACATTAAAGGCATTGCACGGATTTTTGGGGCTCACCGGTTATTACAGGAAATTTATTCACAGCTATGGAATGATTGCTCAGCCTTTGACTGATTTGTTGAAGAAGGATTCCTTTAATTGGAATGTGACAGCAGATGGAGCTTTTGAGAAATTAAAACAGGCCATGTCATCAAGCCCTGTCTTGGCATTACCAAATTTTTCTCAACAATTTATTGTGGAGTGCGATGCATCAGGAATTGGCTTAGGAGCAGTGCTCATGCAAGAGGGGAGGCCAATTGCATTTTTTAGCCAGGCACTACATGGCAAAAATCTAGCTCTATCCACCTATGAGAAAAAAGATGCTTGCATTAGTTAAGGCAGTTCAAAAATGGCGGCCCTATCTATTAGGTGCCAAGTTTATTGTTCGCACCGACCAAAGAAGCTTGCAATATTTGTTTGGTCAAACAATAACTACAGTGGCTCAACAAAAGTGGTTAGTCAAACTATTGGGGTTTGATTTCGAAATTCACTACAAAAAAGGGAAGGAAAATTCAGCCGCTGATGCTCTTTCTAGGAAGTTTGACAATCAAATAATGGCCATCTCGTCACCAATTCCTTCTTGGGCGGATTCCACTAAATCAGAGGTTGCTGATTCTTCTCGACTGCAAGATCTTGTGAAAAAAATTGAGGAAGGAGAGGCTGTTGGACCGTGGCTTTTCAATGAAGGTTTGATTTTCTTTAAAAATCGCATTTACCTCCTTCATTCATCACCATTATTGATTCCTATCATTAAGGAATTTCATTCAAGCACTCATGAGGGTTTCCACAAAACACTCCACCGAATCAAGGCAGTTTTTTATTGGAAGGGCATGAGGCAACAAATCAGGGAATTCATTCGAGCATGTGTTGTTTGCCAACAAAACAAGGTTGACTAAGCCAAACCAGCAGGCATGTTGAGCCCCCTACCCATTCCACGGCACATATGGACAGATATCTCCATGGATTTCATTGAAGGCTTGCCGACTTCCAAGGGATATTCAACTATTTTTGTGGTGGTGGACCGGCTGTCCAAATATAGCCATTTTATTCCCATTAAACACCCATACTTAGCCACAACTATTGCTCAGATTTTTTTTGAGCATGTCTTCAAGCTTCATGGCCTTCCCGAGTCAATTGTGTGCGACAGAGATCCGGTGTTCACTAGTTCATTTTGGAGGAATTTATTTCTCTTAAATGGAATTAAATTCAATTTCAGTTTGGCATACCATCCCCAAACTGATGGCCAAACGGAGGTGGTTAACAAGACATTGGAAATGTACTTAAGGTGCTTTACAAGTCACAAGCCCAAGGAGTGGGCGGTTTGGCTACCATGGGCAGAATATTCATACAACACTAGCTTCCATTCATCCACAAAAAAGACTCCATTTGAAATAGTTTATGGGCGGGAACCACCTACCCTTCTTGCGTATGTTTATGGTACGGCAACAGTGGCTTCAGTAGAAAATTTTCTTCTTGAACGTGATACGGTTATTTGGGATATCAAACACAATCTCAAGTTGGCACAAGAAAGAATGAAGAAATTTTATGATGCCAAACATTCATAGAAAGAATTCCAAGTGGGGGAATTTGTCTACCTAAAATTAAGGCCATATCGACAATTGTCCATAGCCCAACGGAAGAACCTCAAGCTTAGCCCCAAGTTTTTTGGTCCATTCAAAATTCTGGCCAGAGTTGGGAACGTGGCTTATAAGTTGGAATTACCACCAGAATCCAAGCTACATCCTGTCTTCCATGTTTCACTCCTAAAAAAAAGCATTGGGGATCATGACATTGTTGCAACTTCCTTGCCACCTATTCCACAAGAATCCGCCCCACACCCACTTCCTCAGGCAGTTTTGGAAACTCGGCAGATTAAAGGGAAATATGAATTGTTGATCCATTGGCAGAACCTTTCTCCTGCGGAGGCGACGTGGGAAGAACTTAATGACTTCAATAACCGATTTCCTTATTTCCTTGAGGACAAGGAAATTTTCAAGGGGAGAGGAGTTGTAACGGACATTTAGACAAATATTAGCCAAGATATTTGTCTAATTTCCTTATTTCATTATTGCTCTACTACTTTCAATAAAGACGGGCCTTGTAATTTGCCTTTCCATATTGCTCTTTTATTCCCAATAAAGATTGGCCTTGTAATGTGCTATTTTATAAAGGGATATAGTGTAATGGCTATTTATTAGCAAGAGAACGTGAATGAAAGGATTTCATGAAATTGTCTTCAACCTTGTGTTGATTTGGGAGTTTGTTGGTTTACTCGAATTAACCAATATTTTATCATCATAGGTCGCCGACGCAAGGACGACCCTTGGTCCTTACCTGTCAATCGACCCATTACTCGGTCCCTCTACCAAACACGTAACAGCAGCCTGGATCAATTAGGTCTCTGTATAAACCTTTTCTTCACATTTCCACTAATGATGAATCCAGTTTATAAAGTAATTGAAAGAAGATTCTGGGAAGGCAGCACCTGCTTGTGGCTGAGATGGCTTATGGTTTTTGTGGTGAGTTGGCAATGCTGGTTCCAAACATTGCTAATTTCTTGTCTCTTGTTGGGAGCAGTGTGTGTGTTATTTTGGGATTTGTGTTGCCTGCTTTGTTTCATCTGTTGATGTTTACAGAAGAAGCTATGCGTTGGCATGTAATGGCTGTGGACGTGGCACTCAGTTTTTGGTTTAGTTTTAGCAGTAAATGGTTGATTAGAACTAGTTGCTTTTCAGTGTTTTTGAAAATGTAAAATAAAATACAGTACAATCAAGAAACGTTTCAATATTCGATTTTTGTTAGTAGTTTTCAAAAATTACTACAGTGTCATAATTCTTAATATAATGTCACATGACATTTTATCATTAGACTACTATCACCTCGGATTATGTCATTGCATTTGTTAAATTTCTTCTTGGCAAAATCCTTTGTATCCATGGCAATCAATTTGAGTTGGTGTTATTTATCACTTGTAGCCTACTGTTGAACATGGCATTTGTCTAAGTTTACAATTACAGAATAATGTTGCATCGTATATTTTTTAGTATTTTGGTTTGTGTTGTATTGAACTATATTTTCATATGTATATAATTTTTACGTTTTAGTGCATTTACATGTATGAGTGTGTTTGATATTGATTTTAATGAGAATAGAATTTTTGGAATAGTGATTGATGGAAGAATGTGTGGTGGAAAAATGATGAAAAGTTTTAGATTTGTGTGTAATATTATTTTATTTGAAAAATGTGTGATTAAAATGAAAAAAGAGAAAAAAAAAATGAAAATGGAATGGGGGCCAAACGGGCCCTATATTGAATAATTTTTAATATTATTTAATCAAATTTTAATAAACGACCGATCGGACCGGACTATTACAATCGTTGATTGTCGACGGTTAAAGTCAACATCCACCCTATTTGAACGTTCATGCTGAATTTGCCTCTGTTGTGAATCAATGAGATAACAATCTATATTTATCTTGCAATTAAAAAAAATGTTAGAATTATGGAATAGTAATGCTTATTTAATTTGATATAAGTATAATTCTACTGAAAGTTCGGCTTGTAATATACTATTTTCACAATCAAAATAATAATTTATGAGACTGGATGGTCAGAAAAATATTGAATAAATTACCAAAATACTTGGATTATTATATTTACATTTTTCCTTTTCGAAAATTACATGAATCTTGAATCAATTGAGATGGTAAATTATTATTTTAGTATGTCAGCTAAATTTACTGACAAATTTTCTCCTCCTTGATGAATTTCACTTGAAATAATTTAAAAACCTTCTTTTAGGTAAATTAAATAAAGATTATGTAAAAATTAGTTCAAGTAAATTCTTATTTGTCCAATGCCCATTGTTTAATTAAATCTAACTACCCATTATCCTAAAATCTATAAACTTGTGTTATTTTATTGAGAACCATTGTTTCAGATTTATAGGAAAGAATTAAGGGTGCGATAAGGAATACAAATAATAATTAGGACTATACGGGTTTAATGATCATTCACTAATAAACTTATAATTTACAACACTCCCTGTTGACTCATTACATAATATTTGTTTCGTTAAAAACTTGTTTGATAAAAATTTTGTAGGAAAAAAAATCAATCGAATGAAAAAATATGCAGTTGGAAAATTCAATGGATTAAAACCTCAACAAAAGAAAAAGAGCACAATCACTCCTCCCGATGTTGATCACCGTAAATTATTTTAATAAATCAAGGTTTATGCATCTTTTAGAATAATAATATAATATTCTTTGAGAATATTTAATTACAAAATGTTATGTTCTTCAAGAGCAATAAGCGTACTTGGTTTCTCGGTCTGAGTGACAACTTTATTCTTTCTAATTGTTACTTAGTATTCCACTTGAATATTAAAAAAAAATAGAAAGTGATTTTTCTTCAAAAAATTTCAATACAATATTGAATTATTTAGTTTGTATTTTTTTCCCAGAAAAAACGATAAATTACTATTAACCAAATAACATTTTCTCTTTAGAAGCAATAGTATAATAATACTATTAAATAATAGAGCATGAAAATTACGCTATTCAGGAGCAAGCAATATTATATTGAAATATTAACTAATTTTTTAATAATATTAATATATTTTACTAAGTTGTTTTCATAGTATTTTAACGAAATATAATGATTCTAATAATATCTCGGGTCCAATTTGGTTCTCGTTAGAATCGAATTGGACTGTGCCCAACCGACCCTAGTGTATATTACAATTTAGTTAGTTGGAATTCAAAATCAAATTAGTCAATTAGACATACATTTTAAAAATGATTTTGATGGACATTTTAACATTTGTTTTGTTATGCCACTATTACACATTGAAAGTATATAAAATCGTTGGAGAAAAGTGCATCTATAAAAAGTACTATCCGAAATTGGAAGTTTATGAAACCGTTTGAGAGAAATGCATCTATAAGATGAGCATGACATCCAATTTTCCTATATGGGCCTTTTAATTGTAGTTTATGAGACTCATTCATGAAGTTAAAATTGTTTAAACTAAAAGAAAAATAAAAATTGAGAAAACCACAAAACTGCGATCGATTTACGGTTAAACCAGCAGGTTCATTGGGTTTTAAGCATGTTGATGTCAAAAAATGTTAAGCATGGTTTTGAGCTAACTTTCAAGAAAAATAGCACTTTTAGTGATCATGATGGTTGTTTTTTGCTTGGAAATTACTAAGTTGATTTTTTGTATAAGGTAAATTGCTGAAATAGTGAAAAAATAGATAATTGTATTCCCAGGAAGACCTCACTTAACTTAAAGCCCTCCTTTCTATTTATGGAAGGACTTAAGTATAAATTACATGGAATTATGTACATGTCAATCTAATAAGCTACAGTACCGAGCTTGGATGGTGTGCCCCCGATCTTCTTTATGAATGGCTAATGAGGCCGGTTATCATTATGTCACGACAATGCACCAGTAAGCCAGGAAATGATTATTTGTTGTAGGATAATGAGGAATTGTAGGTGATTGGTGGAAATGGGTGGTGCTGATGCCATTCTTTACAATCATGACAAGCTGACAATATGATTTGACAGGGTGATGTGAACCCGACCAAGAACATGCTTGGGAACCCACGAACAAGATGAAACAAACCCAAGAAAGCTAGAAATCACGCCGCGCAAAGTTTCAACCCAACCCGTTGTTCAACTCGTACCAAGAACCGAGATTACACGTAAGAAATTCGACTCGTTGATTACTCGGAACAAGAACCGTGCACTGGGAATGCCACAAAAGGAGTGTGATCTCCTTTTGATAAGTTCAAGTTAAGAATTTAAACCACCAAGATTTGGAAGAATAAATCTCTCAAATAATCAAAGTCTAGTTTTAACAATGAAAATAAATCTTATTTATATGTAAACATGGTAAAAACCTAACAGACACGAAATTGGGTCCAAAATATGGTAATAAAATAGAGTTTCAATCAAATAAGGAAACTCGCGCAAAAAATCCAATTTTGTCTCGATTTTCTTCTATGCGGCCGCATAGAAGGTTTCCATGCGATCACATGGAACAACTTCTTCGATCCTGGAAGCGTTCTGCCGTAGGTATGCGGCCGCATGCCTCGTAATACCATGCGGTCGCATAGTGGCCAGTTTTGGCCTCCGTTTTCTTCCTCAATTCGAACGTCCTCAAATGCCTTTCGACCCTCGACTCCAACATGAAAGTTGTTCGTTGGCTTGTCAACTTCAACATTGCGTGCTCCATGGCTCGAACAATCAATTGTGTGGCTTGTAGTGACTCCATGAAGGCTCGAACCCGGGTTTAGTCCCTTCCAAACATTCGCCCAATGTCCATGGATATGTTGCACACTCCGGATCACATCACAGGGTGTAAAGAACAGGCAATCATTGTGTTTCTAAGGATTACAGCGGTTGAGATCTGAGTTGACCTGCAGATCCGTCCTAAATTAAGCAAGAGCGAGGTGCTTATAATATTTTTGTGAAATTCGTGTGAGGTCGGAGATTGGTGGTCAGCAGATACCCCCAGGTCACGGCTTTCCTATGGAATGTATTGACCTTAGAGTTCAGCTCGTTCATTTCTTTAGGGAAGTATATGGAACATTTTAGGAGACTGCCACATGTCGCTCGTTCACTTTGGTGAGCTGTCTCACACTATTAGGTGGTTTCTTCTGAAAGTTTCTTCAAAACTACGTCATTTTGGCTTGGGTAAATCTAGACCTTTAATTTTCCCTCCATCTAACGGTCTAGGTGGAGCTTTTTGGCCTTCCCACTGTTTTTAAATCTCCTTTCTCTTTTCATTTTACTATTTTAGCAATTCTTCACATATCCTTTTGCGAAATAAGACAACTCTTTCTGCACGTCCTTCATAGATTCGAGTGAGGTCGTCCGTTCTTTACTCCCAAGTATTCCTCTTAACAGAAATCCTAAGGATATGGGAGTAGATCCGAAGGGTTCTGAGGGAAATGAGCTCGATTTTCGTGGAGAAGGTGAAGGGAATAGCTCAGAGGAGTGGGGGACGAGCACCTATAGGTCGGTAGTAACAGGAGATATGTTGGTGGGCTAGATAATGAAATACAATATTCCTAGCTCGATTGAGCTTGTAATCCCTAAACTAAACTATCGAGATAATGCTCCCCCATAGGTTGCGTAGCATTAAATTCGGCAATTTTAAATGTTGGGCTTAGGCTCCCTTTCCCTAGGGTCATTAGGAAATTTTTATCTTTCTGGGGTATAGCTCCTACTCAGCTATGTCCCAATGGATGGCGAACATTGATAGCCACCTAAATCCTGTGGGATCAGTTAGGTCACCCTATGCTCACAGTTGAACATTTTAATTCACTGTTTACTTTCAAAAAGGATGGGAAGAACTCAGGGTGGTGGAATACAAATGTTAGGCCTAGGACTGGTGGTTCCTTGGTTTTAGACACTCTATCCTCAATCAAGAGATGGAAGGAGGAGTTCTTCTAAGTATGGGAGATTGGCAGTTTCATCCTGCCAAGGTGAACAGGGAGGATGTCGTTCCCACTCTCTATCACTTATTATGTAAGTGAAAGTCCTCTGTTATTTACCGATCTTACAAAGGAAGTTTCTAATCTTTTTGTGTGCCTCTTGTAGTTTACAAGAAGACAACTTTAACCCCGATGACTCAGAGGCGAGCTGAGGCCATAAGGACTTTACCCAAGCGACAGAGGTCTTGCAAGTTTGTAATCTCCGATATGAACCTCTTTCGAGCGGGGTTACTCCGAGCTGCATCTCCAAGTTTAGTAGCAGCAAAGACTTCTACTCTTATCCAGCCTCTTCAGGTAAAGATTAAGTTATGCTATGTGTACCACAATTGATTTGGAAAATATTAAATGCAGGCTAACGTCGGTTCACTTATGCAGCGCAAGACACAGAAATCCTGGGGTACAAAGCGATGAAAGCGACAACTGCCCAAAAGGGGAAAAAGAAAAGGCCCCCAGTTGAGGCTGTTAGCCATTTGGTTGAGGCTGAGGTGGAAGAGGAAGTTCCTCCGTTGAAGAGGACATGCTCCTGATATGCCACGAGTGAGAACGCCTGCTGTGGCATCACCTCAAGAGCGGACATCACCACCAACTACCGAGGCTATGGCGCCTCCATCGTCCCCTTTTCTTCATTTTACTGCTACTTCCAACTCGGCCAAATCTTATAAGAGGTGTCCCGATCTTCAGAGGCCAAGTTTGGATGGCTTGATTGGGCATCGCCCTGAAATTCTGCTAGATTACTCTGAGCACCTTCTCCAGCCAGGGATGCAATAGCCACGTGTTCGCTAAAATATACACCGCGAGTGCACGGGGTCGCGATCAAGTAGTAAAATGGACTTTTTGAGTCCGAGTCATCCCTCAAAGAGTGCTTCTTCCACTTACAAGAGAATTGATTCAATTTAACGACAAAGACACACACAATTAAAATCTTGAGAGTTGGAATAAAAAGAAATTAATTTAGATTAAAAAAAAAAAAAAACTAACAATTGTGGAAAACAGTAGGATTTTAGATTTCAAATGGGTTGGGGTTTATGACTTCACTTATCCTTCGTTTCATTGATACCTCAACAATAATCATGGAAATGCAAATCACTACAATACAATGTTAGACCCGATTCTCCAATTTTAGTTAATAACCTCTCTCGAGTGAAATTACCCCTAATTAATTAAGTTTATCCACTATATCTATATGTTGATAAAAACCTAACCAATTGCATTATATTGTGACGAGAATAACTCAAAAGGTCACCTAGGGTTAGGAGAATATCTCTATCTTCTAAAACAACATAGGGCATTAATCATCTAGGTCTAGAAAGCACAACAATTTTTCAATAATTGCACAACCCGCCTAACACAATCATTTATTGGCCAAATAAATGAGGGAAAATTAAACACAATAATCAATGCACAATGACAATGACAATGGTAAAATAAGCATTAACGGATAAATATATAGAAATTAATGAAATTAGGCTAAGCTACATCATATATCCAAACAAAAACACTTAGCCCATTGTCAAATAAGGAGAAAACATCGAAGAAAAGGTAAAACCCATTACAAGAATAAAGAGATAATGAGAAGATAAAAAAATATAGTAAAAACCCTTCCCTTAAATGTGTTCTTGAATAAATATAGGGTTGAAATCTTGGAATCTTCCTTGAACTCCAAAATCTTACTTTGAATCTTCACTATTTTTCCTTTTGAATCTCCTTCTTTTTTCTCTTCTTCTCAAGGCTAGGGCTTTGTCTTGTTAGATGATGAAAAGAATATGAAAAGCCTTGGGGAACCCTTTTAAGAAGCCTAAAAAACGTGTTTCAGATGAAGCAAATTGATCCCACAACTTTTGAAAATGCCAAAAAGGTCCTTGGATGCGTAGTTGTGGCGCTGCTACAGTGGTGCTGCAGTGCCACTTCTTTTTTTTTCAATTTTGCAGCTCAGGTCCTACGAATAATTGCGCATATAGTCCCACGATTATCAACATGCACATTTTAGTCCTCAAATTTTGACTTTTCGTGCACTTTAGGTCTTCTTTTCCTTCCTTTAGCCCTTTCATCTTCCAATATGAGATATTTACCTACAAACACCATAATTAAACAATTATGAATAGGAATCCACTCAATTTCTTCAATAAATAGCTCGTAAAAGTGCCTAATAAGTGTACAAAAATACACTTATCAAACTCCCCCAAACTTAAACTCTTGCTCGTCTCGAGCAAGATTCCTCTTCACACAATCTTGCAATAGATGTAAAGAATCGACAATGTTAGATAGCCCGTCAAAATGTTCATGAGTGTAAAATTGTGTAATTAATTCACACATATGCTTCATAATTATGTTTCCAAAACAATATGAGTTTGTCCAATGCTTGATTGTGTATGTGTGTGTATAGTCACAAATAGTCATCATCTAAATAAGGAAAAAGTTGTCAAGACGGAAAAGAATTCAAATTAGCTCCAACCCGACCCTTTGAGGTCAAATATTTCCTTTCCCGCTCGTGAGATATACATTCCTCAAATAGATGTTTCTTTCTCTTTCCTCGGGTGTAAATCTAAAGGTTGCTCTCCAATCACTCATTTCTTTTCCTGCTCTTGTTCGGTTGAGTCTAACCGACAATATCAACCTCTAGTCATGTGATGATTCTTCACAAAATGAGTGCTTCGACATTCAAGTTTATACTAAGTAATTCAAACTCACTAGTTATCTAAGCCTAATATCAAATACACTTGCACAACAACAATTTTTTTCAGTCAAATATTATGTTTTACCTCACTCCCTTAAGCTTTTTTCTTGACCCTTGTAGCGAGCTTTAGGTCGATAGCTCCCAAGTTGTTTAAACCAAAGGGTACCAAGTTTTGAAATGCCCCAACGGACTTAATAACTCGAGTCAAAAAGGCTACGAAGTGAGGCCCAAGATTCAACACGTGCCATAACATTTTTTTTCTTTCAACATAACACCATGGCTTAGATCCCTAGCATATGGTCATTACCTAGCTTATACTTGGCGAAAAACACTCCACACAAATTTTTTTTAACACGCATGGAATCAACACATTTCTAGATAATATCCTTCACTGGCTCGACCACCCCCAAACTTATCTCATAATATGGTAAAGTGAAAGAGAAGAGAATATAGGTTGATATAAATTTTCAAACAACTCACAACCTAGTTCTTACCAATTCAAAAAAATTCATCTATCAACCATTTTCACTTCTAGATAACAACCAAGCGTGACTATTGTGCTCAAATTGGTATAAAATCTCACATGAACAAGAAAATTTTAAAGATTGAGAATAACATGATTGTCCATAACTTATAAATTTAAAAATAATTTTAAACATCACATCAACTCATCAAAAGTCGACAAGGCTATCCAACACGTCAATACCCTATAAGCACAATATATAGGCAGAATATCTCATCACACCCCCCAATTTAAATTACACATTGCCCTCAATGTGTATAAAATCAATATAACATAAGGAGAGATGGTTGACGACACTTCTCTGATTGAATGTTCGTTGAAAGATGTCTACAATGAATTCTTAGCTCATGACTTTGTCAGTGATGTGCCTCAGATTTGTTAAGACCACGGGTAGCAAGAGCATAAAAAATTATGACCTACAAAAAATGGTATTGTTCAAAATAATAATAAAAGTAATAATCACAAGTAACAACAAAAAGTCAAAAGAGTAAGAGAGTTGGGTTGCCTCCCAACAAGCTCTTGCTTTAAAGTCTTTAGCTCGAGCCTTGATCACTCTGGGCTGGCAAGAAGAACGGAGGACTTCTCTTTTGAAAAATCACCTCCAAAGTATGGTTTCAATCATTTCCTATTTACCTTGAAGTTCCCCTTTTTCTCATGATAAAGTTCAACTGCTCCACGTGGAAAGATTTTAGTGATGGTGAAAGGTCCAGATCATCTTGAACGGAGCTTACCAAGGAACAATCGGAGTCGAGAATTGTAAAGAAAAACTTGTTCCCCAACAAAGAACTCCCGCTTCACAATGTTTTTGTCATGCCATTTCTTTGTCTTGTCCTTATAAATTTGGGCATTCTCATATAAATCAAGGCGGAGTTCATCAAAATCATTCAATTGAAGCAATATTTTCTTACCGGCGAATTTATCATCAAAATTCAGTGATTTAATTACCTAATAGGCCCGATGCTCGAGTTCAACCGGGAGGTGACAAGCTTTCCCAAATAAGAGGCAATAGGGGAGACATACCAATGGGCATTTTGAAAGCGGTGTGGTAAGCCCATAATGCATCATCCAATTTCTTCGATCAATCTTTTCTATAGAGGCACTTACAGTCAACTCAATAATCCTTTTCAACTCCCGATTTGAAATCTCAACTTGGCCACTAGTTCGGGGATGATAGGGAGTGGCCACACAATGCTTCACACCATATTTTGTTAATAGTAAGTCGAAGAGGCGATTATAAAAATGTTTACCTCCATCACTAATGATAGCTCGGGGGTATCATAGTGAGAGAAAATATTTTTCTTTAAAAAATTGACCACCACCCGAGCATCATTAGTAGGTAAAGCTACCACTTCTACCCACTTTGACACATAATCGACCGCCACCAAAATGTATTGATTTGAGAATGAAGAAGGAAATGGCCCCATAAAATCAATACCCTATACATCAAAAATCTCCACTTCCAAAATAGAATTCAATGGCATTTCATTTCGGTTGGAAATATTACCACTATATTGGCATCTATCGCATCTAGAGACAAGAGTGTGAGCATCCTTGAATAGTATGGGCCAATAAAAAAAGATTGAAGTACCTTTGATGCAGTTTTCACGGTACCAAAGTGACCACCATATGGTCAGGAATGACATTGCTCAAGTATTTCCTCCATTTCATCTTCGGGCACACATCTTCAAATAATTTGATCCGAGCCCCGTCTAAACAACAAATGATCATCCCAAAAATAATGCTTGATGTCTGTAAATAATCTCTTCCTTTGTTGGTTAGAAAGATCCGGAGGAGTGACGCCACTAGCCAGAAAATTTACATGGTCTGCATACCATGGTATATGAGTGGCTTGAAGAAGATACATGATTTGCAAAAGTTGTTCATCGGGGAATACATCATTTATCTCCCTATCCACCACTTCCTCAGTTTGGTCAAGTCGAGACAAATGATCGGCAACAACATTTTCGGTTCCTTTTTTATCGCAAATTTCCAATCGAATTCTTGCAAAAGAAGTACCCATCTAATCAACTTCGGCTGACGTCTTTCTTTGCCAACAAGTACTTGAGGGCTGAGTGATCGGTATAAACAATAACTTTAGAGCCAATGAGTTAGGACCGAAATTTATCAAATGCAAATACCACTGCGAGCATTTCCTTTTCGGTAGTAGCATAGTTAATTGAGCATCGGTCAAAGTCCCGCTAGCGTAGTAGATAACATGTAAGATTTTATCTCTCCTCTGTCCCAAAATCGCTCCAACGGCATAATCGCTAGCATCGTACATAAGCTCAAATGGAAGATTCCAATCCGGAGCTACAATGATAGGAGTCGTAATGAGTTTCTCCTTAAGAGTATTGAAAGCATGGAGACATTCTTGGGAGAAATCAAAAGTAATGTTCTTCTCAAGCAATAAGCAAAGTGACTTTGTGATCTTCGAGAAGTCTTTAATAAATCTCCTATAAAATCTGTTATGCCCCAAAAAACTTCTTATCCCCTTCATTGAGGTTGGTGGAGATAATTTCTCAATGACTTGGATTTTTGCCTTGTCAACCTCTATCCCATCACGTGAAATCCGATGCCCAAGGACTATACCTTCTTGGACCATGAAATGACATTTTTCCCAATAAAGTACTAAGTTGGTCTCTTCACATCTCTTTAACACCCTCTCCAAATTACTCAGGCATCCATCAAATGAGGCTCCAAACACCGAAAAATCATCCATAAAGACTTCAATACATTTTTCCACCATGTCGAAGAAGATAGCCAACATGAATCTTTGGAAAGTGGCGAGTGCATTGCAAAGACCGAAGGGCATCCTTCTATATGTAAATGTACCAAATGGGCACGTAAATGTAGTTTCCTCTTGATCCTCTGGGGCTATTGAAATTTGATTATAGTCCGAATACCCATCCAAAAAGAAATAGTGAGAAAATCCTGCCAACCGCTCAAGCATTCGATCAATGAAAGGAAGAGAGAAGTGATCCTTTCTAGTAGCTTTGTTAAGCTTGCGGTAATCAATGCATATTCTCCAACCGGTCACAAGTCTAGTAGGTATAAGTTCATTACCCTCATTTTTCACCACCGTGACACCTCCTTTCTTTGGCACCACTTGAACGGGACTCACCCATGGACTGTCTGAAATTAGATAAATGATGCTGCATCAAGCCATTTTATCACCTCAGCTCTCACCACTTCTTTCATATTCGGATTCAACCATCTTTGATGCTCTATTGATGGTTTAAAATCATCCTCCATAAGAATTTTGTGCATGCATATTGAAGGGCTAATTCCCCAAATACTGCAATAGTCCATCCATAACTTTTCTTCCTCTATCTCACTTAAGGAATTGGAGATGATAACCGGAAGTGTGGATGAGTTTCCAAAATAGGCATACCTCAAATGAGATGGAAGAGGCTTTAATTCAAGTATAGGTGCTTGTTGAAGAGATGGAAGTGGTGGTGAGGAGTTCTTTTCCAAATCCTCAAAATGTGGTGTCCTCTCGTAAGAGTGAGACGGTGTAGCCCCCAAATAATGTACTATGTGTTCAACTTCTGGGTCCCCATCTTTGATATCTAAAGAACGTACAAGGCATGTTTTAAGAGGATCCTTAGAAAGCCCGTAAAAAGAGTTGGCAACCACATGATCAATAACATCCACTCGAAGACATGAATCGGGTTCCGACGGGTACTTGATGGCTTTCAAGATGTTGAATGTTACTTGTTCATCGTACACTCTCAAAATGAATTGCCCCTCTTGCACATCAATCAGAGCTCGACCGGTGGCAAGAAATGGTAGTCCCAAAATGATAGAGATGTCATGATCCTCCTCCATGTCAAGAATAATGAAATCAACCGGAAAGATGAACTTGTCTACTTTGACCAACACATCTTCAATGACACTGTGGGGATATTTAATTGATCGATCTGCCAATTGTAATTATACGGTAGTGGCCTTAGCTTCTCCGATTCCCAATTTCCTGAAAATAGACAAGGGCATTAAATTAATGCTAGCCCCAAGATCGTACAAAGCTATACAAAAATTTAATCACCAATAGTGCATGGAATAGTAAAACTCCCTGGATCTTTGATTTTTGGTGGTAGTTTGTTTTGAAAAATGGCGCTACACTCCTTTGTCAACATCACCATCTCATGTCCTTCGAGTTTCCTTTTGTTTGAAAAATATCCTTCATGAATTTGACATAACTCGGCATTTGAGCTAGCGCATCAGCAAACGGAATGTTTATGTGTAGCTTCTTGAACACCTCCAAAAATTTACCAAATTGAACATCCAATTTATGCTTTTGAAGCCTTTGTGAAAAGGGAATAGGAGGCACATAGGCCTTGACCAGTGTTGGAGCCTTTGATGTTGAAGACTCCGGTTCATCTTCCTTAATTACTTCCTCATTTGTATTCGGTTCTTGCACAACCTCATCTTCTTCAATTGGTGCCTTGCCAGTTTGAGCCTTTGGGCGTACTATCGTGATTTCAAGCAATTGCACCCCACTTCTTGTAATAATGGATTGCACATTCTCTCTTGGATTTGTTTCGATGTTGCTAGGCAACGCCCCTTGTTGCCTTTCGGAGAAAAGCTTGGAAATTTGACCCACTTGACGTTCCAAGTTTTTCAAAGAGGCATCATTGCGTTCTTGATATTGCAATTGATGGTTTGCCAACTTAGCAATAGTCTCTTCCCAACCTTCTTTCTTCTCTTGTGGCCTCGGATTTAGCACATTCTGATTGTTCCCATAAGAGAAGTTTGGATGATTCCGCCAACCGGGGTTATAAGTGATGCGAACCCGGTTAGCATGAAGGCTATCGAACCCGCGGAAGAATGAACCGGATCCCAAGAACACCAAAATAAGAACAAGGTTTAGGATTTAACCTCTAAACGTTGAACCAAGCAACCGAAGGTATATTGAACCATCGACCTCTTGATCACAAAGCCTCGAAATCTCACCCAGATTTGTTTTGGCTTTTGAACCCAACAAGGTGAAACAAGAAATCCAAAGATAACGATGATGCAATGAACCCCTTGCTTACAAATTGAAAAAATCACGACTCGATATTTTGAATGCCACAATTATTACATAATATTTTATAAGTTCGGTAAATTTATGGAGAAACCATGGAGAGAAAATTCTCAAATTAATTTAATAATCAAAGTCTTCCTTACAATGAAAATAAAGATCATAATTATACTAAACTAAGAAAATATGAAAAAAATACGAAATTTAGAGTCCGAGAATAAAAAAAACTACCAAAAATAACAAATTCTAGTCAAAATAGGAAAAATCGCGCAAAAAATCTGTCCTATCGGATGCGTCGTACCGGACATCCGGTATGGCTCGTCCGGTTGGACAGAATCTTCATCCCGCCGGACAACCTTCTGTATTTTGGCCTTAACTTTCTCTACCGATGTTTGATTGAAGTGATTCAAAGTGCTTTGGAAAGATTACTTAAAGGGATACAACTTTGCTCTAGACATAATCCTCTAATTAGATAATTTACCATGTCAAAAATAGGTTTCAATATGAGATTGAAAGTAATTACATAACTTTCGTGTTGGTCCAATTGATTTCCAACCCTCGACCCCTTCACCAAACTTGGTCTTTGGCTTTTTTACTTCGACCTTTTGGACTCCAAAGCTTAGCCAAGTGATTGCCTATCTCGGATCATATCATCCCCTTTCTCTTCAAAAGGATTCGACCTCAAATCCGAACCATGAATGCTCGGATTATAACCCTCGCTTTCATTCAACTCAAGCACATGAAATGGTCCGTCCCCTCTTGGATGCAATTTGGACCTCCTTTGACTTCAAACTCACCTCCTTTGAATGTAGACCCAATCACCTTCACATAGATCAAAATAGACTCGCCTCGACTGCTTGATCTTGCAAGTTTGGAATGCTCTAATAGCTACTCCATTTGTTGAATAAATGTACCTTCTCCTTACTTTACTTGGCCCTAGCACTTGTGACAATGTCAATTCCAATGTGTAAACGTTGTCCCTCAATTCATGTTTTTCAGTTAACCCTCTGTAAATGTAGTTCCTCCAGTACATTTGAAATTCCTTCGTCTCCTCGAGAATCATAAAGTCAATTTTCTCCAAATAAGAAAAATCTAACTAAAGCTTAATTCCTGGATCGGGTAGTGTTCCAGTAGGTGTGTGTTCTGGAATCAAATTTTCAGTAACCTACAAAACATAAATATTCAAAATAGGGAGCGAATTATTAGTTTTCACCACAGCCTCCTCAACTTCAAGCTCTTTTTCATTTAAGCTCACTTCCAACTTCTTCCCCTCCAAAGATTCTTCTTCGGTTTCTTTTTGAAACTCCACCTTCCCTTCTGGATGTTCACTCTCAATTTCCCTTTTATTCTCTTGTGACATCTCTTCTTTTTTCTTAAAATCAACCACCATACTATGTTCTCTCGAGCTCCTTTGTTTCTTCCTGTAACTAATTAAGTCGTGAAACTCTGAGAGGTCACGCTCATAATCCAACATAGTCCTTCTGCTTGACGTAATACCAACATGTTCACTAACACCCGAGCTGAGGCTGAGAAGAAGGTGGTTGAAGAGGAGTGAGCTCTAGCTGAGGCGGAGCGAGCTCGTGCTGATGAAGCTGAAAGGCAGCTTGAAATGGCAGAAAAGAGGGTTGAAGAGGCAGAGGCTAAAGTCGTGGGGTGCTAGACACTTGGAGAGCCTCCCCTGAATTTGACGCACTAGCTCAGGATGCTTACGTAATAGCCCTGGAAGAGTTGGTGAAGCACATAAGCAATGAGAGGCCAGATTTTGATGTTGCCTTCTTAAAGGAGGCTCTGGACGAGTAGAAGGAAGAACATCACAAGCTGTCGAGGACAATGGGAGATCGTATCTCCCTGCTGATGAAGATTTAGAGGATGACATTTCTATCCCTCCGAACCCCGTTGCCCTTTAGTTATTTTTGTATTTTGAAACATTGACTTCGTTACATTCGTTGTTTTTGTATTTTGAATTTGTTAATTTCAAGTTTATTTTTTTACTTCGCTTTCATTCTTACTTAGAATAGTCATTGCTGAAATCGTATGGATTTGCTTGAGATGAAATTTGTCTAAATATTGCAACTTATACGACCTTGGGTCGATCTAAGTGTTGCAGCACATGCAACCTTATATCGGTCTCACTTGAGAGCGAGATCAAATAGATTTCCTTATGAGGAAATTTACCTAAGTGTTGCAACACATGCAACCTTAGATCGGTCTCACTTGAGAGCTAGATCAAATGGATTTCCTTATGAGAAAATTTACCTAAGTGTTGCAGCACATACAACCTTAGATCGGTCTCATTTGAGAGTGAGGTCAAATGGATTTCCTTATGAGGAAAATTTACAGAGCATGTATGTTGAGATCGGTTTTCTGATTTAACATATTTAAAAGAAAGAAAACGTTTTATTATAGTAATAGTCCGTCCATATCTTCCCGTTCGTAAGCCCCCTGAGTAGGACTTTAGTCACCCTATACGGTCCTTCCCAATTAGGACCAAGGGACCCTGATCCAACTTCTCTTGTTGCGAGGAAAACCTTCCTTATGACAAGAGTCCTAACTTCAAATTCCCGTTTCTGCACCTTCTGATTGTAATATCTTGCGTTGCGTTGCCTATACACAACATTTCTGAGTTCGGCTTCACTTCTTTTTTCCTCCACTAAGTCCAATTCTTCACGAAGGACAGGTCCATTTTCGACTTCATTGTAGACTACTACGCAAAATGATGGAATTCCGATCTCCAGTGGGATCATAGCTTCTACACCAAAGGTTAAGAAAAATGGGGTTTCTCCCGTATTGGTTCTTGGCGTGGTACGATAGGACCACAAAACGTTGGGGAGTTCTTCGACCCATCCTCCTTTTAAGAGTATCAAGCTTCGTCTTCAACGTATATTTGATAATCTTATTCACTACTTCGACATGGCCATTAGCCTATGGATGGTTCGGAGTGGAGAAATGTTTTCTAATGACAAGTTCTTCGCAAAAGCTCGTGACATTGTCGAACTGCTTCCCGTTATCTGTCACGATAGAATGGGGTATCCTAAATCGGCATATGATGGACTTCCAGATGAAGTTGGTGGTTTTTTATTTTGTAATCTTGACGAGTGGTTCTGCTTCAGCCCATTTGGTGAAGTGGTCGACAACAACAATAGCAAATTTGGTCCCTCCTCTTCCTATGGGCATTGGGCCGATCAAGTCGACCTCCTATTTTGCAAAAGGCCAAGGAGCAATCACAAAATTAAGCTCATGTGTTGGTGCTCTTATGAAGGTAGTGAAGCGCTGGTACTTATTGCACTTTCTTATTGGTGCTCGTTTGTAAAGGACGCCATTAATCAAAGTGTATCTAGCTGACCTGATTCGAAGTTTTTTGGCCTCATTAGGATCTTTCGGGTAAGCTCTTATCTTTAGGTAGGAAACAATGTCATCCATCTAGGTCGGCATAGGATCTATCATTATGGATTCGCCTCAACTAGTTCAATAGCGGGGCGTGTGATTCTGCCTACAAGAATGCTTTCGAATGCTTCCGTTCCTTTGCTAGCAGCAAGTCGAACTAGAGCATCGACGTGGTAATTCTGAGATCGGGGGATCTATTTGATTCGGATAGACTCGAAGTTCATGAACTCCTTCCTTACAACCTGAAGATAGTTGTTCATTCTCTCTTCATTTTCTTGATGAGCATCGTTAACTTGGTTAACCACTAGTAGGGAGTCGCAATGTCTTACTAAGTAAGTGACTCCTAGTCCCCAGACCATTCTGACTCCGACTATTAAGGCCTCGTACTCGGCTTCATTACTGGAGATTTTGACGTCAAAGGACAGAGCTTCACAAAACAGGTGTCGTTCTAGGCTGATTAGAACTATTCCTGCTCCAGATATTACTTCGGTGGAGAAACCATCCACAAAGAGCTACCAATGAGCGTTCCATGAAGGTTCACAATGGGGTTCGTCGTTGAATTCTACCAGAAAATCAGTTAGTGTCTGTCCTTTGATGAAGGTACAGGGTCTGTATCTGATGTCGAATTGCCCAAGCTCAACTGCCCACTTTACCATTCATTCTGAGGTGTCAGGGTTTTGCAATGTTTGCCTTAACGAGAAATTAGTTAATACCTCAATAGAGTGTTCCAAGAAGTATGGTCTTAATTTCCTAGTTGCCATGACCACAGCATAGGCCAATTTTTCCAGTGGAGAGTAACGGAGTTCAGCATCATGGAGCGCTTTACTAGTATAGTAAACAGCGGTTGAGCTAACTATTATTTTAGCTCATCGAAGACATTTTACCATTCGGGAGTCCATTTAAACTTCGATCCTCCTCGCAATGTGTCAAAACATAGTTTGCACCGATCTGTTGATTTTGATACACAAAAGTTAAGAGTGGCAACTCTTCCAATTAGGCTTTGCACATCTTTAGGCTTGGTTGGTGCTTTCATTTCAATAACGACTCGTATTTTTTTTAGGTTTGCATCGATCCCTTGACAATTCACCCTGTATCCGAAGAATTTTATCGAGCTCACGCCAAAGACAATGATCTTTGGCATCAATACTTTTTACTAGCATATCGTCAACATATACTTCCATGATTTTACAAATCTTTTGGTCGAACATAGAATTTACGAAGCGTTGGTACGTGGGTCCAGCATTCTTGAGCCCGAAAAGCATCACCGTGTAGCAGTAAAGACCACGATCAGTAATGAACTAGGTATGCTCCTGGTCGGGTTCATACACGGGTATTTGATTATATCCTGAGTATTCGTCCATGAAGCTAAGTAACTCGTGTCCAGCCATGGAGTCAACCATCTAGTCTATTTTTGGCAAAGGGAAACTTTCCTTTGGGCAGGCTTTGTGAAGGTCGGTGAAGTCAATACACACTCTCCAGTCCACATTACTCTTTTTTACGAGGACGATATTAGCTGTCTACTCAGGATACCGAGCTTCACGAATGGACCCATTACGGAGTAGCTTTTGCACCTCTTTATTTAATGCTTCGTATCTTTCGGGGTTCAGTGGGAATCGTTTCAGTTGCCTCGGGCGAATAGAGGAGTCTACATGTAGCCAATGGCAGGCGACTCCATGGTCAATTCCCTCCATATCCTCATGACTCCAGGCGAAGACGTCAAGATTCTATTGAAGAAAATCTATGATTGGACTTCGGATTTGTGGTTATAGCTAACGCCCTATCTTGAGTTCTCTAGATAGGTCATTTTCACAAATTGATACCCTGTCCAATTTTTCTACAAGTTCTCCTCCTTTGATCCTTGAGTTTGGATCTAATGGACCGATGTCGTACTTTGACGAGTGTACCATATTCACTTCTGCAGTAAAGAGTGTGTTTTGACTGGTTGGATAAATCCTCATCTGGATTTTTTTGGCAAGGTCCTTGTTTCCCTTGATTTTGTCCACACCATGAGGTGTTGGAAATTTGAGTGAATAATGGTACAAGGATACGAAAGCCCTAAGACTGAATAGCAGGGACTGTCCCATGAGGGCGTCAAAGGAAGATGTGAAATCGAACACAACGAACTCAGCATTTATTTTAACTCGTCATGGTGTTGTTCTAGATTCAATCACGAGTTTGATTGATCCTTTCGCCCTAGTCAAGGCCCTGTTCAATCCAAGAACCATATTTATATAAGGTTGTAGGAAGTGAATGGGGACACCCATCCATTTAAGCGTGCTGACGTACAATATGTTGAAAACGCTTTCGGTATCAACCAAGACCCGAGGTATGACAACTCCGGCCACTGGTACTGAGATTACCAGGATCCTAGGATATGGATGGGGTCTGCTTCACTATCGTTGAAAGATAGATGGTCATTCGTAGGCCCCTTGAGGTGTTTTTCTGTTATACCGATCTCGAAGAGGTCGACAACAATGGGTTTTTTAGCCTTGTCTCTCGAGCACACACATTCTGTTCATTCCCTAGCATGCATATAAGGGACCTGGGTAAATCCATGTTACATGCTCTTGCTTCTGTTTGGTTACCACGTACAATTCTTACCCCACATGAGGTGAGAAACTTAATGCAATAATGGTAGATTGATGTTGCCGCCTTGACTTCATGCAGTAAGGGTCTACCTAGTATGGCGTTGTAGTTAGAGGGCAGATCAACCACCACAAAGTCAGCTAGAATTCTTCTTTGCCAAGATATTTCACCTAGCTCCACAGTCAGGCCTCTAGCTTCGATGGGATTCCTTGAGAATCCTTATAACTTCCTGGAATACGACTGTAGGTAACGTTTTTATATATTCAGCTGCCTTAGAGTTCAGGAGTACAGCACGTTGATCGAGCTTCTGTTGTTTACAAACGTTCGGTGCACATGTATTCCAGCTACAAGCATAGTAATTACTAGAGTTTTCTTCTGAAAACCAGAACCACTCAGAGTTCGCCATTGTATCAGAGTTGAGCTTTGGACTGCCCACCTCATAATTCTGCCATATTTGAGCGATCCGAGCTTGTCTACGTCGTTCTCTCCTGGATCCTTCGATAAAATGGTGTCGCCGATCATCATTCCGATCTCAGCTCGGGGAGGACAGGTTGCAATCGGGGGTAGCTGAATGGACATTCTGACCTCGTTCTTGCTGTTGAGGTCGCTGAGGTGGAGGTCTGTCTGCATCCCCTGCTCTAGACATAAACTCTTGTAGACGACCTCGTCGAATCAAAGACTCGACCTCTTCTTTCAGGTCTCGACAATCATCTGTGTTATGTCCTATCGACATGTGATATAAACAGTATTTACCCTGATCTCTTCCGGCTGGTTCCTTTTTTCTGAAATACTGGTTTGCGGAACACTTCATTATCTCCTGTTTGCAGAAAAACCTCTTCCAACATGGTTTTTAGCGGATGATATTCGTGCAAACTGTACAGGTGAGGTTTAGGACAGTCTATGTCCCTTCTGTCTTTTTTTCTTTCAGGTGGAGTACTTTTATCTATCCTTTTATCCTTTGCAAGCTTGTATCCTGGGGGTTATTCTTCGCATCATCCTAATCTGACGGTTGCTTCTTCTACACTTATTGGGGTCCGTCCTCGTAGACCGTCCACCAGAACTTCATTCTAGGCCTTAGTCCGGAGAGGACTGGCATGAGGGCATGATCGTCAGATATCTTTTCGACTTCTATGGATTGTTTGTTGAATTTGCTTAGATAACTTTTGAGTGATTCACTTTTTCCTTGCTTGATGCTCACCAGTCGTTCTTTAGGCATAGTTCGGGCCTTGGATCCCATGAATTGACACAGGAAGGTCGTAGTCAGGTCGTTCTAATTTTTTATAGACCTTTGGCGTAGTCTTTTGAACTACCTTTGCGCCTTGTCTCCTAGAGTGAGAGGAAACATGCGGCACATGATGGCATCACTCGTCCCTTGTAGTTCCATCCACGAAGTGTATTTGTCTAAGTGGATAAGGGGATCTCATTCCCCTTCATATGCGGTAAGTTGAGATATCTTCAGTTTTTTGGGTAGAGGCTCAGCAAAAATGTCTTCTGTAAAGGGTGAGTGACGTTTAGTGAGATATTCTTACGGTCCTTCCCGATTTCTGTCTTCTAGATCGGCGATGCGCTTTTTCAAAGTGCTCATTTCAGGTTCTGTCTGCTCAAATGAGCATTTCAAATTAGGTTCAGCATTCATTTTTTGGGGTGTGAGCGAGTGCTGAGAGCCTAATCTATCGAACACACTGCCACCCTTTCTAGTGATTGGTTCTGTTGCTGGAAGAGGACTTCTGACTTCGTCAGTTCGACTTTTGGAAGATTTTCCACATGAAAAGTGAAGGAATCTCCTAGTGGGAATTCCCTCAGTCCTTCCCCTTGTTGGGAACTCCAGCTCAGTACAGGGTAGGGAAATGTGAGTCTGATTTCGTTCCAACTTACTGACCGCATTTGTTAACTTTTCTATGGCCTTCCTTATAGCAATTATTTGGGGGTTGCTTACTTCGGTTTGATCTTGTCTCCCTCATGGGTTGCGTGGGTTGCCAAATCATTTGGATGAGTGTGGGACTAGCCTTCCGAGGTAGAATCGTGACTCATGGTCTTTTAGGAAGAAATGGAACTGCTCTGCACAATCTGGGGCCCTCATTCTAGCGCCAAACTGTTAACGTTAAAAAATGCAAAGCATGACTTTGAGCCAACTTTTAGAAAAAATAACACTTTTAGTGATCATGAGGGTTGTTTTTTGTTTGAGAATTACTAAGTTGATTTTTTGTATGAGGTAAATTGTTGGAATAGTGAAAAAAAAAAGATAATTGTTTTCCCAGGAAGACCTCTCTTAACTTAAAGCTCTCTTTTCTATTTATAGAAGGACTTAAGCATAAATTACATGGAATTATGTACATGTCAATCTAATAAGCTACAGTATCGAGCTTGGATGGTGTGTCGTCGATCTTCTTTATGATTGGTTAATGAGGCCAGTTATCATCATGTCACGACAATACACCAGTAAGCCGGGAAATGATTATTTGATTTAGGACAATGAGGAATTGTAGGTGATTGGTGGACATGTACGGTGCTGACATCATTCTTTGCAAGCATGACAGGCTGACAATATGTTTTGACAGGGTGTAGAGAACGGGCAATCATTATGTCTCTAAGGGTTACGACGGTTGAGATCCGAGTTGACTTTCAGATCCGCCCTGAATTAAGCAAGAGTGAGGTGCTTACAATATTTTTGTGAAACTCGTGTGAGGTCGGAAATCGGTGGTCAACAAAGCGGTTTTGTCATAATCGATTAACCGGGCATGATTGACCTGGTTTTGGGCCGATATCCGATTTTACTCGTTGAATCGATCAAGCTTGGCCGATTTTGACAACATTGAGTATAATGATCATCCATTAATAAACATATAATTTACAACATTCACTAAAAGAAACGAAGCTTAGACTAAAATTAACATATTTTGTAATGGAATTTTAAAAAAAGCCTATACAGTGGTTCTGAATTTAATTAAAATAAAACTAAATTTTATTATTGTACTACTTGTAATTAAGAGGGTGTTTGATGGAGATTAAAGTTAGATTTTTTAGTAGATTTTGATGGATATTTTTGAAATGTGTGGTTGAAAAGTTGTGGGACCCATGAAAGATATGGTTGATATTGATTGTTTGACTTTAACTTAGATTAAAATCTGATTTTAATTGATACCAAACATGCTATAAAATTATACTACCTAGATAGTGGCTAATATGTGTCGTCGTGTATATACAACTTACAATGTGGAGACGCCACGTAGGCGCATGCACTGCCATAACTCAAAGCGATAAACTTCGCAAAATTTATTTTTATTTTATATTGCAATTATCTCGTACGGGCTGCCGTGGGCAACAACCATCGCTGGCCGTCGTGAATGGCGGTGTCAAAACCAATGGTCCGGCACTTAACGGCGCAACCTTTGATGAACGCCGGCGAAGCAGAGGAAAATGTAACCGGAAAGATACTAGTCGTTCGCCGGTACGGACCGAGCCACTTGTTCTGCATGAAACGGTGCTTCCGCCACGGCGGGAGATGGAGGCCTTCGCTCGTCAGCGATTGCTTCGCCGCGTCACTTGTTACCTTCAAAATTTTCTTTAAATCTTCAGTTTTACAGACATAAACCCTCGGCAAGTGCTGGAGAAGATTCTCGTAGAAAGTAGTAGGTCTCGCGATTACGAATTCCGAAGCAAAATCTAGATCAATGAAATATCTTTTGGAGTCCGAACGAACAATGTCGATGAACTCGTAGTTTCCGGCAGTCACTCCGCCGGATTTCTCCCATTTCGTTTTGCAAATAGCCGCATTGTAACCTTTATCCCTCAAAAAGGCCATCACATTCCTGCGCAAAATCTGTCTATTAGATTTCACGCTGGAAAACACGTCCAGAGATTTCAAAACAACACCTAAAAGTCCTACTTCAAACGCATCTCTCTCACCTTGCAGAATCCGTTTAATGATCTCTAAATTCTCCTCACTTGAATCATGCACTGAAGGATCGCGCTTAGAATCCGACTCATTGACTTCTGGCGACGAGTCTCCAGCGTCGTCAAGAGTAAAACCAAAGAAAAGACCAGATAAACTCGGCGAGATTACGTGATCGTCGACTTGAGCGCTGTGTTCACTACCGCTGCTGGCATAACCGGTTCCAATCTTTTCCCGGCCGATGATCCGGTCCATCACCTTCTCATCCCACGGGTCAGTGACTCTCTTCACCCTCGTAAAACCAGACATCTTTCTCTTTCCGTTCTAACTTATCAAAAATTGCTTCTTCTTTTTTTTGTTTTCTAAAACAACTTTTTGGGAGAAGGGTGAGAATGATGAGTTTTTAAAAGACGAGAAATAATGCATAAAAAGCGTTGTTCGAATGGAATATACCGAGGAACTTATTTTAAAAATAAATTATTAAACTGGAAATAATGATTTTTTGGTGGTAATCTAAAGGATATTCCGGGGTGTATCCTAGTTCTGGTACAGTGCTCAAAACTTGAATGGATATCCCAGGGAACACTTGGATTATTCTCGCTGCTTCTCGTGAAGGGCCACAGATTTGACCAAACAAATTTGCTAGTTTAAAACGTAAAAAAAGAGCAGTAGAACCTTTAGAAGTTGGTAGTTTAAAACGTAATAAAAGAGCAGTAGAACCTTAAGTAATCCATAAATAAACAATTTTGAGGTAAATAATTTCCTCTTCTCTATTATAGAGATATTAACGTTAAGTGTACAACATTCTTTAGAACAACGTTGAGAAAATAAAATTATTAAAATGTGAGTAATGTATTTAGCATCAACAATAAAGTTTATTTATCAGAAAAGGTTGACATTCACTCACATGCGTGTGAATCCCGCGGGAATAAAAAAAGTCCAAAAAAATGGGGCTCGCCATTATGAGTATTTTGTCAATATCTTCTGTCAATTTCTTCTATACGAGTAGTAGGATTGATAAAATATATGATATATATTGATACATAAATTGGTGCTATATAAATATTATTCTTAAATCCATATTAAATGCCACTAAAATGAATAGAGTAATGTCATTTAATATCGCAAGTGCTAAGCATCAGTGTAGATGATATACAAGATTCATTAATTGATAGATCACCTTTAAAGTAAAGAAATGAGTCACATTTATTTTGAAAGAATGTATTCTTAATAGTGGATTGATGAAGAATGTGTGGTTGAAAAAGAATGAAAAGTTATTGATGTGATGAAAAATATTATTTTATTGAAAAATGCGTGGTTGAAAATGAGTAGAAGAATGAAAATAAAAATTTTAATGTGTACCAAACAGGGGCTTAAGAGGCATTATCACTTGTTGTTAGGGCTGTGAACACGGTTCGATTTAAACGATTTTTGACAATTTTTCAAATAAAATCATTTAAAACAATTTGAATATATATATATATATTTTTTTTCGAAAACCAAATCAAACCACTTTTTTCGATTTAATTCGATATAAAATCACGGTTTAGCAAATAAAAAAAATAGCGTATATTGAACAAATAAAATATTAATCTAAAATCTCATTAAAACATAAATATCAGTAGCATTACAATATTACAAATTAAAATTATATACTTCTAATCATTATAATGTGACAACATGATAGATACAATTTAGTTTTAATCACTTTGTTGATACTAATTAGTGCAATATCTCATGTTGTAACACATGACAATCTTTGCATTAATAAGATGAGAAAAAGGCAATGTGTTCATTAATTATAATTAAATAATATAAAATAACAACAAAACCTTCTACTGATTTCTCTTAATCATCTTCTACCTCATTCAAATATTACTAATAATTATAGGATCTTTGTTACTAGGTAATAAGTTCTCACTGCCTCAACCATTTTTGAACTGAACAACTCCTAAAGCAATAAAGAATTCGACCAATAGTGAAAAATGCAAACTCACGAGCAATTGCCAATATTTGAATAGATAACACATCTTTGACAATTTAGAATATAAACTTATCTTTATTCAATTTTCACCGAAATAATATGTCGAAATGTTCATTGACCAAATATCACAATGATTGGTAATCCACCAAATTTTTTAAGCAATTAACAGTATTCAACTAAAAAATTAAGAGAGTCCAATATAAATCAGAACAAAACACACAACTATCAATAAAATATAGTAAATTATTATCAAAAAATGGTTAATTGACCTTGAAATTGAGTTGAAATCCAAGAAAAGTATCAGTTAAAAGAAAAGAAATGCTGTGAATTTGAATGAAAAATTAATTTGTCTAGTCAATTGTGAAGGGCATCCAATGAATATGGCTCAGTGGCATTCATTCAACACTTCGACCAATTTAAGAATTTTGCATTCACGGTTGTGACGGTTAATGAGTATTGGGTATTATTTGATTAGTCAATTGTGCTGAATAATTATTTAATTGGTTGAAGTATTGTTTTTAATTAGTTTGGGTCTAATATCGACGGTTGAAACCATTTGTAAAAATTGAAACTTAAACCAAATCATGCAATTTAATTTGGTTCAAATTCAAAACATTGATGGATATCCCCACATGGATAATTTTGAAAACGCGATTTCGATTCTATTTTTTGGTTTGACGATTTCATTGTTCAATTTACTCACAACCACCTATACTTGTATTATAATACTAATAATTGCACTACATGGCATTATTTAAATAAATAAGGTAATAAAATAATATAAGCCAATAAAGTAATAATAACTCAATATAGACGACTTAAATTGAAGGAGCGATGAACCAAACATAGTTATCAATGTACTTCGATTGAATGGTAAAAGATAAATTAGTTGTCTAATGTTTAAACTCTAATCAAGTGCTTATTTGATTTTTTAATACTTTTTAGAGCAATACCTTTACATTATTCACTATGAAAAATCGGGTCAATTTGTCTCAAGAAACTCTTCTAGAAATTATCTCGAATTTACTTTGAGATAAAGAGGATAAATCCAAGAAAAGTTTTGGAGTGGGGACCGGATTTTCGAATTTGGGATCCCCGTGAATAACTCTTGGCGTGTGGGAATGGGTGAGTGAGAAACGGGATTTTTTTTGAATTTTGCTATTTGTACAATCAAAGTTAACAATTTCGATTGACAACGCCCTCACATGGAGAGGACCTACAAATTTTTTATTCACTGTGGATCCTCTCAGTGTGAGAGGTTGTCAACCGATATTGTCAACTTCAGTTATACACTGTTAGGAATATGTAACATCACATATCCCAACTTGTTATAAGTATGGACTCACACATATCTCCACATTGGTATGATATTGTCCACTTTGGGCCTGGACCCTCATGGATTTGCTTTTGAGTTTTACCCCAAAAGACCTCATACCAATGGAGATATATTTCCACACTTATAAACCCATTATCATCCCCATTTTTATCCGATGTGGGACTTTGGTCGCATACCCAACAATCCTCCCCTCGAACAAAGGACCACCGAGCCTCCCCTCAAACGATCATCTATCCGTCCATCTTCCTCACCAAGAGCTTGCTCTATCCAGATCAACTCCTCTCCACCGCGTTCTGGCACACGCCTTACGTGAAGCATCTGGAGCACACCGCCTATCCAATAGAGCTCATTAACGGATCCCATCGCGAGCTAACCGAGGCACCACCTTCGTTCGGCATTTCAAGGATTCATCCACATGGCCAATTTTTGGGGTTTGGCTCTGATACCACTGTTAGGAATATGTAACATCACATATCCCAACTTGTTATAAGTATGGACTCACACATATCTTCACATTGGTATGATATTGTCCACTTTGGGCCTGGACCCTCATGGATTTGCTTTTGGGCTTTACTCCAAAAGGCCTCATACCAATGGAGATATATTTCCACACTTATAAACCCATTATCATCCCCATTTTTATCCGATGTGGGACTTTGGTCGCATACCCAACATACACGTAGCATAACTCATTTTTCTTTGTCTAATAGCCATTATGTTGTCTTGGATTGCAAGGAACAATTTGCTATTGACCTACAAATTTGGAACGTAATAGAAAAAAGAACATAAAAGAAACAAAAATAAAAATTGATGGGTAGAGTTTTTGCCACAATCGAAGTCGTGGTTCAGTGTCTATGGACTACGTAAACTCGCCTTTCGTCGATGACATAGCACTGATAGAGATGCTAAAAATATTTAGCATTCCAAACATAAAAGTATTTCAAATATTAATATGGATTGCATTACAAAGGTAATTACACAGTTAAAAATAGACAATGTTTACAAAAGTTTTCTCCTCGATGAAATATGTCTGGTCAATATCTAGTTGAAGTTGCAAGAGAAAAACAGATAATGTGAGACATCCATCTAAATCATGTAGAGAGTCATTTTTATTTTTATTTTTTCACACTGAACAAGTCATAAAAACTTAATATTTCTCTCTCATCCTTTCTCCATCTCTCTTATTTCTTAGTTTCTCTCCCTCTTGTATTATTTTTTTCGGATTAAGCCCCAGTTTGATTTATATAAAAATCATATTTTTAGTGGATTTTGATAAGAAATGACAGAAAATATGGTTGAAAGTTGTGAATCATATAAAATGTATAGTTAAAATAAATTGTTTACTTTTACATAAATTTTAATCAAAAATTTTAGCAGAACAAAATAGGGACTAAATATACATTAGAAGCAAAATTTGAATTGTAGATGAAATTTGAAGTTAATCGTTTATTTATTAGACATTAATCCACAAAAGTTGAAAGTTTTTTAATTATACGTCACCTAGATAACAATAAATAAAATATATTGAAGATACTCTAAAAATTTACAATGAGACGATTAATGCGCACGATCACATAGTACGAGACAGATGTAGCATGTTGCATAAGAGGTTTGACTAGAGCGCAAGCTATCTAGTGTTGCAATCTTCTTCCTAGGACAATGATACATGTACATCAAGACTTACATAATAGACAATATTCAAAAAACGCTGCAAAAAGATATTAGCAACGTTCAAAAAACGCTACAAAAATATTATGCGCAACATTCAAAAAATACTGCAAAAAAGTTATTAACAACGTTTAAAAAACGTTGCAAAATGGTTGTTAGCAAAATTCAAAAAACGTTGTCATATTCTTCTACTCTACGATAACATCGAGATTTGCAACATATGTCCGAACGTTGCAAAAAGTTTTCGACAACGATTTTTGAACGTTGCAAAAGATTATTTTTGTTGTACTGAACAAAGATCAAACAATTTTAATCACGGAAAATGTAAACTACATTGAAAAATTATGTACCTCTGTCAGTTTATCACACATATTCACACAACCTTTCGATTTCACGAACTCAAAATTAGAACTGTACCCATCTAGATGTACACTTGTGGCGTATGGTCGCTTTCACACAGTAGGACTGGAACTAAAGAATGTAGAAGGTAATGAATGTTGGAAAACACTTGGAGAATGAGAGAAAACAACTCGAAGAACAACAACAAAATCTGGAACAAATTTCAAGAACAAAAAGCTCAAATACATAATCGTTGTTCTCAAACAATATTTGACCCATCTCCGGTTGATTCGAGATGTTAAAGGATTTTTCGGCAAATAGTTTGAAGCATTAATGAAGCCTTGTAGCAGAAATATTGAAGCACAATATATTTCTATCCAAAACTTAAGAAAAATGTAAGAATATGAGCAGAAAAAAGATTTGATCTTGTTTGTGGAATGTGTATTGATATCAAATGATTTCTCATGTATTTTCTATTGAACATTGCTCCTCTATATATAGACCTCGACTTCATACTCGAATTAATGTCAAAAATATATTGAAAAATGTACCAAATTCAAATGATCAACGGTAGAAAATCGTCATCAACGATCAAAAAATTAATACCATGCGACCGCATGGTGCAACTTCATGTGGTCACATGGTTCAAAAATTAAAGGTCTCCAATTCTCGGTATAGGCCTATGTGACCACAATGCCATTTGGCCTATACAGTCACATAGGCCAAGTTTACGTCCCTTATGTTCATTTCTTCCACTTATGTTGTTTGTTGGTTTTGAGCTACCAAATTCTCAACAATGAACTAGACGAGGACAGTGAAACTTTTGATCTTGTTAACAAGCAGTAGAAGTAAAGAAAGTTGAAGAAAATGGGTAAGCAAATAAAAATTTCATTTTTCCACCACGTTACCATCCTCATTAAGCTAAAGCATCCCACTTCCCAACACAAAGTAGGCCCTACATGTAGAAAAAATTTGAAAGCAATTACGCGTGTGATATGAAAACCTTTGGACATAATTTAATTGAAAATTGGGAAGACTATTATGCCCTCCTCCGAATAATTAATTTTCCACAATTACCCTCAAATTTATAGGTTGACATATTTTTCATAATGGTTCATGTTAAGGGTGAGATAGGAATTACCGTTAAAGTCCATTTTGAAAAGCTAGAGAGCATCCCACTTGTACCTGTCTTCCCAATATATACATATATACACCGTAACACCGGCAACAATTCAACTATATTTTTATTCCCATTCCAACCTGTTTACACACATAAAGATATATAATATAATAATATATACACACAAAACAATTCAACTACATTTGGTAGGCAATATTTATGTTAGAAGATAGATGTCCTATGGAGGCAAAAAATGGTGTGCTTTGTCGTCCTTCCTGAAGTCCTATTCGCATGTCGTAAAGGGATCACCAAAAAAGAAGAAAAGAAAACTCATTCGAAACTAGATAAACGTGAATGTGTGCCAAAAATAAATAGTACTCAGCTCCTTCTCTCTTTTATATAGAGGCATGATTTCACCATAGTACATCAAGTGATATTAAATTCATGGTGTTACTGTTACTTACAAACTCAGACAAATGGATCCCTTCAATTTTTTATTTGCAATTTTGGATTAATAGTAGACTTGAGTTCCTTTCAGTCATTCCAATTTAGCATATTAGGCTGCCCGAAGGTGTTATTGTAAGTGAGACTGAAATATTTTTGAGCAACAAATTCAAGCCAAAAGTCAACCAACTGATATAAATTGTTGCGCTAATTGGACTTGAAAAATGAAAATCTTCAGTATTAAAATATAATAGTTTTAAATGACGATTATTGAAAATTTAGATACTTACACAATTATAGCTTAAGAACTTTTATTGACACGACCCGTCCAAAATTATCCTAATGAACCCGAGACGTGACGTCGCCGATGATAAAAGTCAGCTAAATGTCAAACACACCACTAAGGCTGACTTTGATCTTTTTTTACTAAAATGAATTTAATAAAAAAAATTGCCAAAATTTCCCTTATAAATTGGACAAAATCAACCTGAAAGGCTATGAATTTTCCCAAACATAGAAATATGATGGAAAATAGGAAACATTTGCCCTTTTTTAGAAGAACAAACCAAAATATAGTGTGGCAAAAATGATTTGAATGTCCTTTACAAATAAAAGTCCCCAAATGCACAAATTATACAAAATATGCATTGAGCCCATAGACTTATACATATAATTCAAATGGCCTATCTAACGAAATAAGCATGTCACCAAGAAGAAATAAAGACTAAATGAACTGACAAAATAAGTCATAAATCTCATTATATCAAGTGGCTTGACTCGGCAAATCTACAAGCTCCAAATATTGCTCAACTCAAATTTTCAATTGTTTCCTATAAGAAAAAAAAAAGGTGGTAAAATATATGAGATTGTAACTCAGTGAGTGGATAGTTTGCAAATAAATATATTTTTTTCTATATATATATAACAAAAAAAAAATCTTATTTATACTATTACAACTTTAGGAAATTCGAAATTTTGATAATTTCTTTTCAGATTGAAATATGTTGGAATCATAAAATCCTTTATTCTTTAGTTTAAATAAGCAATTGTGAAACATTTTCAATATAAATAATCTGGTATCAATGCAAATGCATGTAAAACTATCATTTCACATTACTATAAATTGAAATCTTTATAAACTAAATAAATTGAATTCTGTAATTAGATGATAACTTCTAATAATACTGAAAAATCACACCAAAAGGTACCTAAAATAACCATACCCATGTATCGATTAATATCAATGTACATGGCAAGGCTTTTCATAATCTAATAATTATGAAATTATGAAATTCTGGTCATATGCGTATAGAGCTGTCCAAATATTATATTCTAATCATGCGCTATGGAAACATATTCACAAAAGTGCAGAGCGGGTAAAATCACTATAACTTATCATATACTGTGAAAACACATTCACACTAGTGCAAAATGAGTATAATAACCATATAAGATCATATATTGTAAAAGGGTAATTAGCAGAAATGGACCCTATCGTTTGCATTCATGGCTAAAATGGTCCCTATCGTTTCAATTTTGACATTTACATCCTCATTTCATACCTTTCTTGCGATAATAATCATTTTCGTCCGTTAACGTTAATTCCACCGTTAGAATTACTATTGGCTTTGATAAAATTATTCATAAATTCATTAAAATTACTTTTTTGTCTAATTTTCGGGCTCAATTCGAGATATCAAACGAAATCGAAATATTATATTCTTAAAATCATTTTGAAGTACTCACGGCCTAATATTTCACGAAATTAATGGTGTGCGAAACGGCCAATCGTAACAAAAGTTACGGCGCGTCAAAGTAGGCCGTTCCAAACTAATATTTCGAAAATTTCTATAACAAGCTAACTTTAAAAAAATTTCGACAATTTTATGCTAGCCGAATCCATAAATCTTCTATATCCTCTCGAAACTCATTTCGAGAACTATATTATAGATATATCGAATGATTTAAATGAATGTTGAAAATAGTTAAACGGACGTCAAACGCGTGTGTTGAAAAAGACGTCAAAAAAATTTTTGAAATTTTTTTAATTTATAAAAAAAATTAAAAATTGTAACATCAAATTTTTTTTTTAATTCTTTGACGTTAAAAAATTCAAAAAAAATTTGACGTTAAATTTTTTTTTTTTTAATTTTTAATTTTTTTTAATAAATTTAAAAAAATAAAAAATAAAAATTTGACGTCCTTTTCAAAAAAAAAATTTTTTTTTTTTTATAAATTCAAAAAAAAATTGACGTATTTTTTAACACACGCGTTTGACGTCCGTTTAATTATTTTCGATATTCATTTAGATCATTCGATATATCTATGATACAGTTCTCGAAATGAGTTTCGAGAAGATATAGAAGATTTATGGATTCGGCTAGCGTACAATCGTCGAAAAAAATTTAAAGTTAGCTTGTTATCGAAATTTTCGAAATATTAGTTTGGAACAGCTTACTTTGAAGTGCCGTAATTTTTGCTATGATTAACCGTTTCGCACACCATTAACGTCGTGAAATATTAGGTCGTGAGTACTTCAAAATAAATTAAGAATGTAATATTTCGATTTCGTTTGATATCCCGAATTTAGCCCGAAAATTAAGACGAAAACGTAAGAAAATTATTGAATTTATTAATATTTTTAACGGTGGAATTAACGTTTATTGACGGAAAGGACCATTATCGCAAGAAAGGTATGAAATGAGGATGTAAATGCCAAAATTGAAACGATAGGGAACATTTTAGCAATGAACGCAAACGATAAGGACTATTTCAGCTAATTACCCTATTGTAAAAACACATTCACATGAATGCAGACTAATATGTCATAAAATGCTTTACCTGAACTGAATACAACTTAAAAAAATTTATAAAAATCCATTTTTTTCTGAATGTCTTTCTATCAAATCAACTATCTGAAATAAGTAACTTTATAAACTTATAAAATTCAATTAGTTAATTTTTGGAAAATAAGTTTTTCCACTCATGAATCTATAAATAGAAATCAAGCTAAATTGACGAGACTTTCTAACGTCCCATGTCACTACCTAAAATAATGGTATAATTGCTCTAATTAAAACTTGATAATTAAACTAATGCAAATTCACCACGTAATTCCTCAACTTTAATATTTATTCTCTCACCTCTTTTTTCATAACTTTTCTTCTCTTTAATTATTTACCAACTAATCACTACACATGATCAAATTCATTAAATCCCTCGTATTTTTCTTAGAGTTACTACCATATACAACTCCTATACGTATTTATTTAAATATACATTATTCTTTCCTTTATTGTTATCTAGTACCTCAAATATATATCAATAATCCTTAATTCTTGCCAAATTTCAAGTACGGGCAATTGTCTATAATCCCTAAATTCAAATATCATTCTTCCATAAATAATTCTTTTATATACCAATATTTAGTAATTGGGTCACCACTTTGCCAATTTTTGCAAATTAAAACCTTAAGTTTCCAACTCTTTTTACCTCTTACCCACATATATATTTGTATAATTATCAAATAGTCCAAACTATTTCCACTAGCTTATTATAGTCACTAATCTTCTTGTAATATAACCTTTAGCCCTTTAATTCCAATAATAGAAAACTAAATCCATGAATTCCTATTTAATTTTATTTTTGGCCCATTAAGTAATAATAATTACAAAATTAAACCCAATGAAATCATTTCTTCGGCTTAAATCCTTATTTGACTGACTAAATAACTTTTTGGACTTTGACCATAGATAGTGGAGCTTAACATTTATAGTTAGACATTTTATTCCCATAAGTTAGCAAATTTGAGAATTTCGGTTGAAGGAATCAAATTGAACTGAATCGTAAGGGAACAATTTTGTTCCAATTCCATTTCATACTAAGAGATGGAATCAATTATTCCATTTAATTTTAAGATATCTATCTATAGTCGGTTCTTTTTTTTTTTTTTTAATTGAACAGCATTAACCCCTATCTACTCTTTTTCAAACAGACAAAAACTATTTAGTTGATAGTTATACCGTAACTGATGTCACATAATCATTATATGACATCCAAGAAACTAATATGATAAAATTATAGTCATGACAATATCTTTATATTAAAAAGTTAAAAATGTCTTCTTCTTCTATTTTTCTTATTTTAACGCTAGTGACAAGTCCTATGCAATGATTACGTGGAAGATACTTAGCAGCATTATTATTAATTATACAACTTTCATCAATTTGAAAGACAACAAACAACACTAGTAATTTATGAAAATCTAAAGTTTAGCAAGCATACTCGAGGCAAATGTTAAAGAGGTACTTTTAAAAATAGTTTGGTCAAACCTTCTAATTTTTACTTTGAATTTTCAACAATTGTATATCTCTACAATGACCTTTTGAATGTTAAAAGACAAATATTCCCTTAAATATGTTATATAATTACAAAATATTATTTTCTTTAAAAAAAAATACTACCATTTTAATTTACAAGTGAAAATCAAACACTTTCCACTTAAAATTTCAAAACTAGCTAATTTTTCTTATCTGTTTATTCCAACACGAATAAAAACTCTCTATTTTAACCTCAAAATCTCATAATCTTATCGAACGCTGAACAATGAAAAAAAATTTGTATATTAATTACTTCGAATCAATAAGTATATTTACTTATATTTAATTTACTTTTCGTTAAATTGGTATACGTTTTATTAGATAAATTTTATTTCAACATAGATTAACATGTAAATAAGTTTTTTAACAGATCTATAAATTTTGTAAACATGAACAAGAAAAAAATCATTTGCGTGTATATTTAACATTTTCAGACAGACTAAACAACCGGTTCACACGGTTGGGCTGACTATTTTTTTAATAAACTTCTGTTGTCCAGTGGTTGAGCCGATTTTTCGACTATTTTTTCTTATAATTAAAAATTTTGTTTTGTTATGTTGATATGGTTATACTCTCAATTTTTTACTTTGGTGATTTCGAATTGGATGAAAAAGACCGATGTGTATGAAAATGGAGGAGTGATATACATGGTAGTATTCTAATTTTCATAACATCGAGTACATCATATGCAGGAATGTACCATGATTTACAAAATAAGTTGAATGTTGATGTAGAGGCCCGCCCGAATCTTTTCTATAAAGCTATGCCCATAATTGTGTGATTAACTTCACATTAGGCCCAATAAAGGAAATATAAGCCCAAAAGATAGTCCAATACATGTTTAAAGATAAAATGATGTTTATAAAGTATTTTCTTAAAAACGATTTGATGAAAATTGGATGGAATGCAAAGTATTTCATTTTATGGCTAAAAGTATACTTCAAATATTTTTAGTCTCCTTTGAGACCCATTTTCGACATAAAAAAACATTCGAATTTGAAAATGATATTTGAATAAAAGTTGTAGCTCTTTGAGTTAGCTTTCCAACTCACTTTGAATTACCTCAATTGGATATCGGAAGAAAAAGTTATGATGGAAATACTGTAGGCTGTGCAGTGTCGACCAGAAAACCCGAAACCCGCGAATTTTTTTGAGAATTAATGTCAACTACTTGCACAACTTAATTACCCTATTTAATATAACCTTTCACCCACCCCAAACCTCACCTATAAATACCCTCTTCACTCATTTGATTTTTCACACCAAAAGCACTTTCAATTTGCTTTCAAAGTTGAAAGAAAAATAGAGAGTTTGGGAGAGAAAATGAAGGTGGTTTTCAAAGTGTTTTTCCAAAAGTTTTAAGTGTGGGCAAAAATATTTTGCAAGAAGGTTTTTGTGATTTCAAAAGGTGTTTTCAAATAACAAAAGAAGGTCCAAACGTTCAAATTTCGTCAAAGTTTTTTAAGTTCATCAAAGTTTTTCAAAGTTCTTTTCAAAGTTCATTAAGCATCAAATCGAGGTAGGTAGAGGTACATAAAGTTGTTATACGTGTTTAAGTTATAATTTCTAGCAAGTAATGTTCTATGTAAAAGGCTAATGTTGTGTGTCAAATGGTATCGTCGGTTCGGCATGTGCCTTTCATGTCAAATGGTTCCGTCGGTGCGGCATACATTTAAAAGTTAATGTTGCGTGTCAAATGGTATCTTCGGTTCGGCATGCACCTTTCATGTCAAATGGTTCCGTTGGTACGGCATACATTTTCATGTCAAATGGTACCTCCGGGTACGGCATGTTTTATGGAAGTTCTAATGTTTATTGTTATGAAATGCTTAGCTTAATCACGATTGCACCTATGACGCCTATTGAGTTTTCAACTCACGGGTTTCTACCGTATATCTACAGATTAAATGTTGATGCACCGGGTTGGATGATGGAAGAGATGGAAGGAGATGCAATAAGCCCATTGAAACCCGGTGAACAAGTGATTTAGATTTAAAGTCTTTAACGTTTCAAATGTTATTCCCAACGTTATTTCTTTTGAGTATCTTGAACAAGTCATGATTTCATCAAATAAATTATATTTCCTTATTTTGGAAAGTTATAAAGTGTTTTATTTCAATATCCTTCAAAACGAATGTTTGTTAAGATTTAAGCTTCCGCTAAAATATGTACACTTGTTACTAAACCACCGATTAAGTTAAGTAAAGTAAGTAGCGCCCCGGTCCACTAGGGGTTGGGGCATTACAGTTGATCCCTCTTAGTACGATATAGAATTAAGATTTCAATTCAACGAGCGAATATCTATACCGATTCCACCTATGAAGATTGCTTTTGATAATGAAGTAAATTACCTATTTGAATTGAACAAATTGTGTACGACTCCTCTTTGCGTGACTTTAGTGATCTGTTAAAAACATGTATGGTGTTCTCAAAATATGATCTGTTAAAGACGTGTACAGTGTTTCCAAAATATCTCTGACCCCACGGGTAGTTGTTGAAGGCATCGATGTTGTCAACAACTTCCAAATGAAAAAGGTTGAACGCAGTCTTTTTGTAATAACACATCACCACGCTTTCAAGGGCATAGACCAGTCCCAACTTCAACTTATTCAACATCTGGTCACACTCCCTGATTGTGCCAATCAACTGCGTAAGAAGCACCGTCCACTGTCCCTAAAAATATGCATCGTACAACCTATTGCTTCTTTGAGTAATGTCGTGAACTACTTCATCGCCTGTAATCTTCAGTCCAATCATCAAGTGAAACTAAAAAAATAGATAAACTAGCGACCTTGCGCCCGATGTTGAAGTAGAGGGCATCATCGTTGATTGGCTTAAGCAGACGACATAGTAGTGCATCAATGATCTGCATCGAGTACTGTACCTCTCTCAACTGATACAAGGGCCACATAAAGGACCGTCGTAGCATATCTCCGTGCTTATCATCAAGCAACTCTAATATAGTAGTAAAACTATCAAATCTACTATTTCAAGTCATTTTTCCCGTCATTCGTTTCAACTCAGCATTCAAATGGTACTCCATCTTACAAAAAAATCAATTGTCAAAACCTTCAACAAGAGATAATGGAATAAAACATAATCTCATAAAATTAAACGAACCGAATTGTAACTACTATATGCACCTCTCTCAACTAATATAAGGGCCACATGAAGGACTATCATAGCATATCTCCATGCTGATCATCAAGCAACTCCAATATAGTAGTGAAACTATCAAATCTACTATTTCAAGTAATTTTTCCCATCATTCGTCCCAATTCAGCATTCAGATGGTACTCCATCTTACAAAAAAATCAATTGTCAAAACCTTCAACGGACATAATGGACTAAAACATAATCTCATAAAATTAAACGAACCAAATTATAACTACTATATGCAACAAATATATTCAGTTTACACCAACAGTAATAAAAAAAACTAAAAAATTAAAGTAGAAGCATAAACAAAGAATTACAGACAACACAAAAAAATTAAAGAAAATAATAAAAAATCAAAAAAAGAATATAAATATTATTTAATTAAAATTGAAAAAAATTAAAGATTTGTTTAAAAAGAAAATCTAATTAATAAAATAATGGAAAAAAGAATTTAGTAATTTGGTGAAAAATAATATTTAATTTGGTAATTTTCAATTTAAAATTCTTTATTTAACTTTTATAAAGAATTAAAATTTTTTCATATATATATATATATGTATGAAATTATAAAAATAAAATAAATATTATTTAATTAAAATTGGAAAATTTAAAGATTTGCTTAAAAATAATAAAAGGAAAAATAGAATGTGGTAATTTGGTTAAAAAGATAATTTGGTAATTTTCAATTTAACATTCTTTATTTAATTTTAAAAAGAATAAAATTTCTTAATTTATAAATTTAAAAATATATAAAACAAAAAAATAAAACAAAATGAAGTTAAAAAAATAAACAAAAAAATAAATATTATTTAATTAAAATTGAAAAAATACTATTCATTTACATCGATGCTAATAAAATAAATAAATGATTTAATAAATTAAAGGAGAAAAAAAGAATTACATACAAACAAAATAAATAATTTTTTTAAAATTATTACCCAAAAAATTTAAAAAAAAAATAAACAAGAGGAAGTTTTAAAAATTAAATAAAGAATATAAATATTATTTAATTAAAATTAAAAAAAAAGTTTTGTCGTAAAAAGAAAAGAATTTTAAATTGAAAAACAAAATGAAGAAAAAATTTAGGCAACAAAAAAAAAAACAGTTAAACAGTTCGCCCAGCCGACTTTCTCGTCGTAAATCACAGTTTTCGATGAGAAGAAAGCAATTTAATGCAAAATAAACCCATAATTCATGCTTATAGTCAATAATCTATCTAGATAATGTAGAATAAATATTATAAGCATTATAAATCCACAAAATTTTGAAACATATATGGTGGTAAATGAAAAATCAATCTTATAATCCCAAAAATACTAAGGGTCCGATTGATACGCACGTTTTCCATGGAACTGGCAATTGAATTCCAGAATTTTCCAACTTTTTGGTGTTTGATACGCCAAATTTTTCATGGAATTGAATTCCAACCGTTTTCTAGGTACAACTCATTAATGCACGAATTGCTGGGAATTGAATGGTTTAGAATTTGTTTTAGAGGAAATTGTAATTAATGGTGTTTGATTGGTATAATTTTTCACCTAATCCGTTTGACTTTATTTTTCATACAAATTATTACTTTTTGAGATAAATTTTTTACAATCTATAAAATTTGTTTGGATTGTCAAAAAGAAAAAAAATTAAAAAAAAAATTTTAAAATTGTTTTATCTTCGTTTGACTTCGTTTTTCATGCAAATTGTCAATTAAATGGATAATTTTTTTTTTTTTTACCATTGAATTTAGAATATGTTCAAATTGCAAATAAATAAAAAAATATTCCCAGTGGAAAACAAATTCTTGAATTCCACCAAATCCTTGAATTGGTAAGTGTGTGAGGCAAATGTGAAATTAGATTTTCATGAAAATAATAGTCAATCAAGCACTACTTTTTACATTAAATTGAAATTAGTTTTCTTTTTCCACCTATTTTCTAGACTATCAAACATAGCTTAAGAAATGAGTGACTACATATAAAATTTACCCGTTTATATATTCATTTTTAAGAACTTTCTTGACGAAAGATGGCCCATGTATTCGCTATTCTATTGTAAAAGCTATAGGAGGTTTCAAGAGAATAAATAAAACCTCCATATCCAAATTTAACTCAAACATACATCCTCTATAATGACAAAAAAGAGTTTGAATAACACAACTTTAAATATCAATAATTACCTTTTGTTGTAAAAGGAAAGTTTATTAGGGTTTGTAGTGAATGACAATTACACCCCTGTAGCCCTAGAAATTATTACCATTGTATCCCTGATTCTTACCTATAAATATAGGGCTTTGGTCATTAATAAAATACACACAAATCTATTGACTTAATTCTCTCTTCTTCTTCTTCTCTATTTCATAACACGTTACCAGCACGAAAGCTTAATTTTTCAAAGTCCATTGAAGGTAGTAATTTTTTTTTCTCTTTTCACGTGTACTAAAATTAATTTAGTAACATGTGATTTATTTTAAAAAATATTCACAGGCGATAGCTTGTTGTCTACTTTAATTATATTTTTGCCACCATACATTTTTGAATTCAATGATAATCATTATGCAATTAATTATATTTTTTTTTTGCCACCAAATTTTCGTTTTGTCAAATTCTAATTGCTGTGATATGAAAGATTCATTTTTACAGTAATTATGCATAATTATTGTAATTACGTACTAATTATTCACTAATCTTAATTAGCTATTCTCTCCCATAATATTCAATGCAATTATGACTTTGAATTTACAACGCATGCCTTTATGTGGATTAATATTATTTGGGTTTAATTGAATCTTGATATATTTCTCATAATTTGTACTCGTTAATTCTTTTTTTTCTGTTGAACATAATTCGAGTAGATTTGGTTTACAATCTCATAAGATCTAGAAATATTCTCAAAGAATATTTTGTTGGTTCTCCTGAAGTGACACAATATTATAATTAATATTCCAGAAGAATATTATTCGTAAATTTATCTATTACAAATATTTTGTTGCTCTTGAAGTAGCACAAAAATATAATTTATATTTTAGAAGAATATTATTTGCTCCTGAAGAGTATAAATTATAATTTTTAATATTCCCGAAAAATATTAATATACCGCTCTTGAAGAAGCAATAGTAAAAAACAATGTGCTCCTGAAGTAGCACATGTTTCGAAGAATATATTATTAGTGTTTACCCCTGAAGGAAAACACATAACTTATGTCATTTTAATATTGACTACTTAAACAATTATTCCGCATTCTTCAAAACTAATTGTATTTTTTTGTGTAGTTAATCAAATGGCAAACATCACAAAACTTGAGTCTGCTGCACTTGACATATCTGGCAAAAACTATCTATCATGGGTACTCGATGCCGATATCCACCTTGTCTCAAAGGGTCTGGGAGAGACAATAAAAGAAGGAAACAAAGAATCCCTGCAGGATCGTGCAAAAGCACTCATCTTCCTTCGCCATCATCTTCACGATGGGTTGAAAATTGAATATCTCACTGAGAAAGATCCACATGCTCTTTGAAAAAAATTGACTGAAAGATTTGATCATCAGAGGACTATAGTCCTCCCAAAAGCCCGCTATGAGTGGATGCACCTTCGTTTGCAAGATTTCAAAACTGTAAGTGAGTACAATTCTGAACTCTTTAGAATATCTTCAAAATTGATCTTGTGTGGAGAAAAAATCACTGATGGAGATATATTGGAGAAAACTTTCTCCACCTTTCACGCCTCAAATGTGCTCCTGCAGCAGCAATATCGTGAGCGTGGTTTCAAAAAGTACTCAGAACTTATATCTTGTTTGCTTATTGCTGAACAAAATAATGAACTTCTAATGAAAAATCATGGGTTACGTCCAACTGGTTCTATACCATTGCCTGAAGCAAATGGTACTGCATTTCCTGAAGCAAATGCAATATCAAGACGTGGACGTGGACACGGATTTGGACGTGGACGCGGACGTGCACATAAAATAAATCATGGACGAAATAATCAACAAAATTATCATCAGCAAGACAACAATTTCAAAAGGCACAAAGCAAACGAAAGTAGCACACCCAAAAAGGTGCATGAAGAAAATTGTTTTAGATGTGGAATGAAAGGGCATTGGACACGTACCTGTCGTACGGCAAAACACCTTGTGGATCTTTATCAAAAATCAATCAAGGGAAAAGGAAAAGTTGAGACAAATTTCGCTAATTATGATGGTCCGATTGATGTGACTCATTTGGATGTCTCTGACTTCTTTGCCGATCCAAATGAAAATATTGACCACTTGATTGGGGGTAGTGTGATGGAAGATATAGATTAATTTATTTTCTATACTTCTAGTATTTCACTTTATTTTAGAAATTTAGTTAGAAATATGTTTTTATTTTTCACAAAAAAAAAAAAAAAATGGAAAACTTTATTATGTATCGTCAATTTCATATTATTAAATCATGTTTACTTCTTTAAATTTATAAATTCAAATCTTTATTAAAACATGTGTATTTTATTGTATTTATAGATTGATGATGGACTGTCAAGATACTTGTTTGATAGATAGTGCAACTGCACATACAATTTTTCAAGACAAAAAATATTTTTTGGACTTAACATTAGCAAAAAATAATGTTAATACAATATCTGGTGCATCGAATATCGTTGAAGGCTCCGGAAGAGCTTGTATTATTTTACCAAATAATACTAAATTATATATTGACGATGCACTTTACTCTAGCAAATCCAGAAGAAATTTGCTTAGTTTTAAAGATATCCGCTGCAATGGATATCACATTGAGACGATGCAAGAAAATAGTGTTGAATATCTTTGCATAATTTTCTTTATATCTGGCAAGAAGCAGATAAAAGAAAAATTTCATGCACTCCCATCTGGCATGTACTATACATTTAAAAAAATGGTTGAATCAAATAATGTCACGAACCAGAAGTTCGTTGACCCAAAAAGTTTTATACTTTGGCATGATAGACTTGGACATCCAGGAACTATAATGATGCGTCGAATAATAAACAACTCACATGGACATCTTTTAAAGAACCAGAAGATTCTTTTACCTAATGATTATCCATGTGTAGCTTGTTCACAAGGCAAGTTAGTCATTAGACCTTCAACTACAAAGGTTAATGTTGAATCTCCAACTTTCTTGGAAAGAATTCATGGAGACATATGTGGGCTAATACACCCACCATGTGGACCATTTCGTTATTTTATGGTATTAATTGATTCTTCTACTAGATGGTCACATGTTTGCCTACTTTCCACTAGGAATGTAGCATTTGCTAGACTACTTGCTCAAATCATAAAATTACGAGCACAATTCCCCGATTACTCAATCAAGACTATTCGTCTTGACAATGCTGGTGAATTCAGATCACAAGCATTCGATGATTATTGTATGTCAATTGGGATTACTATTGAACATTCGATTGCGCATGTCCATACACAAAATGGTTTAGCAGAGTCGTTTATTAAACGTCTACAACTTATAGCTAGACCATTACTTACGAAAACAAAGCTACCAACTTCTGTTTGGGGACATGCCATATTACATGCTGCATCATTGGTTCGTGTTAGACCAACTGCCTATTATCAATATTCACCCTTACAACTTGCATTTGGTCATGAACCTGATATTTCTCAGCTAAGGGTTTTTGGTTGTGCTGTCCAAGTCCCTATTTCACCCCCACAACGTACTAAAATGGGTCCCCAACGAAGACTTGAGATTTATGTGGGTTTTGATTCACCATCCATTATTAGGTATCTGGAACCTTTAACGGGTGATCTATTTACTGCACGTTTTGAAGACTGTCATTTTGATGAAATGACTTTCCCAATTTTGGGAGGGGAAAAACTACATTCCAAAAGACAAGGTACAATTTCTTGGAATAAAATAACTCTATCACTTTGATCCTCGCAGTAATCAATGTGAGCAAGAGATTGAAAAAATCATTCATTTGCAAAGAGTTGCAAATCAATTACCCGATGTATTTGTTGATACGAAAAGAGTGACAAAGTCATATATACCAGCAGAAAATATTCCAGCAAAAATTGATGTCCCTGCAGGACAATCTGCTGTAGCAAACGAATCTAACATACGCCAGAAGCGTGGTCGACCAGTTGGTTCAAAAGACTCTGTACCTCGAAAAAGAAAAGTACAAGAGAAAAACCAACCAAAAACTTCGGAAGAAGTAACATTAGAAAAGATTGATCAATCAAATATTGAAAATATGGTTCCTGAAGAATCACAAGTGTCCGAAAATAATGAGATTTCAATAAATTATATGTTATCTCATAAATTATGGGAACGGAAAAATGTTGTTATAGACAATATTTTCGCCTTTAATGTGGCTCTTGATATTATGCAAAATGAGGATCCTGAACCACAGTCAGTTAAAGACTGTCAAAATAGAAATGATTGGCCAAAATGGAAAGAAGCCATACAGGCGGAATTGAATTCCTTAGAAAAACGAAAAGTGTTTGGACCTGTAGTTCGAACACCTGAAAATGTAATCCCTGTAGGATACAAATGGGTTTTTGTACGAAAGAGAAATGAAAATAATGAAATTACAAGATACAGAGCCCGACTGGTAGCTCAAGGTTTCTCACAAAGACCAGGAATTGACTACGAGGAAACATATTCTCCCGTAATGGACACCATCACTTTTAGATTTTTGATTAGTTTGACTGTGTCACAAAAACTTGATATGCGCCTTATGGATGTAGTAACTGCATATTTATATGGTTCACTTGATAGTGACATATATATGAAAGTCCCTGAAGGACTTAAAGTGCCAGAAACAAACAATACATGCCCGAGAACCATGTTCTCAATTAAATTGCAAAGATCATTATATGGATTGAAACAATCCAGACGCATGTGGTATAATCGTCTTAGCGAATATTTGTTGAAGGAGGGTTATAAAAATGACGATGTCTGCCCATGTGTTTTCATAAAGAAAACAAATATTGGATTTGCAATTGTTGCAGTTTATGTTGATGATCTAAACTTAATTGAAACTCCTGAAGAGCTCAACAAAACTGCTGATTATTTGAAAAATGAATTTGAGATGAAGGATTTAGGAAAAACCAAATTTTGTCTCGGGTTGCAAATTGAACACTTCCCAGAAGGATTGTTTGTTCATCAATATACATATACAGAAAAAGTTTTAAAACGATTTTATATGGATAATGCACATCCATTGGCATCACCTATGATTGTTCGATCACTTGATGTGAAAAAGGACCCATTTCGTCTACTTGAAGATGGAGAAAAGGTTCTTGATCCTGAAGTACCATATCTTAGTGCAATTGGAGCATTAACATATCTTGCAAATTGCACTCGACCCGATATAGCTTTTTCTGTAAATCTCCTTGCAAGATATAGCTCTATACCAAGTCAAAGACATTAGAGTGGTGTTAAACACATTTTTTCGTTACCTAAAGGGTACGATTGATTTGTAATTATTTTACTCCCAAAAGTCGGGATCAACTTTAGTGGGATATGCAGATGCAGGTTATTAGACCCACATAAAGTTAAATCACAAACAGGATATGTGTTTACACGTGGAGGAACAACTATATCATGGAGATCTGTGAAGCAATCCTTGACAGCAACATCTTCAAATCATTTCGAAATTATTGTAATCCATGAAACAATGCGAGAATGTGTATGGTTGAGGAACATGACTCATCATATCCAAGCATCATAGTCCAACAAATTTGTATGAAGACAATGCAGCTTGTATTGCAAAACCTATATCAATGGTGATAGGACGAAGTATATGAGTTTCAGAAGAATGACGACATCGATGTTCAACAAATTCGCTCAAGTGACAATTTGGCCGATTTATTCACAAAAGCGCTGCCAACATCTACATTCAAGAAGTTAGTCCATGGGATTGGAATGCGTCGACTCAAAGATTTTAGTGATCAACATCAGGGGGAGTAGCTGTACTCTTTTTCCTTCGCATAGGTTTTATCCCACTGGATTTTCCTAGCAAGGTTTTAATGAGGCAGCATTTATTTTTAATACTCCAAAATAACTGTACTCTTTTTCCTTCGTTTGATTTTTTTGTCCTATTAGGTTTTTATCAAACAAGGTTTTAACGAGGCAGATATTTTGTAATGTGTCATTCAAGGGGGAGTGTTGTAAAAGGAAAGTTTATTAGGGTTTGTAGTGAATGACAATTATACCCCTGTAGCCCTAGAAATTATTACCATTGTATCCCTGATTCTTACCTATAAATATAGGGCTCTGGTCATTAATAAAATACACACAAATCTATTGACTTAATTCTCTCTTCTTCTTCTTCTCTATTTCATAACACCTTTAAAAATATTAATTAACGGTTAATTAACTGTTTGAAGAATGGAAAGTTTCTTAATTAAGGTCCAATAATAGGGTTAAGCAACCGTCCAAAAACACCTGCGAGATAGCACGCGCCGCGCTTGTTAAGGCATTGTTTGGCAAAACTTAAAATTTAACAACAAAAAAGTGGTTACACGCAATTCAAAGTATCAACCACAATAAACTAAACAGAAATGCTAGATGTACAGAAATTCTTTTGACATAATTTCTACAAACAACACATTGGTGGGGTGGGTGGTGAATTTTTTGACTTTTTTATTCACACATGGAACACATCTCTATCTCACAACTGTAACAATTCTGTGAATTGTTTTCTGTACAATCAGTTTTTTTTAAAACTAAAATACTATTCCTTTTTCATTTGGCCCATGTTTGGTACCCATTCTCATTTTTATTTTCATTCTTTTACTCATTTTCAATCACACATTTTTCAATAAAATAATAATTTTTATCATATCAATAACTTTCCTTTTCAATCACACATTCACATCACATCAACCAAAAAAATGCATTTTTTCCCAAAAAAATGGGTATCAAAAAAGCTCTTAGGGTGTGTTTGATATGGTGAAAAGTGGGTGAAAATGAAAAATTTGTGCAATTTCATCCAATTTGGGGTGTTTGATTGTCAAACAATTTCATAAAATTCATTTCCACCCAAATTTTAGGTACAACCTAGTGAAACACCATTTTCCATCTTTATTTTCCCATGATTTTGGTGGGAAAGTGATTTTCATCTTCTTTTTTTTTTTTTTTTTTTTTTTTTTTTTTTTTATACTTTTTGGCAATGGAAACATATTCTAAATTCAATTGTAAAAAAAAAAAAAAAAAAAGTATCCATTTAATTGACAATTTGCATGAAAAATGAAGCCAAACAAAGACAAAAAAATTCAATTTTTTTTTTTAAAAAACTTTTGGTAATCCAAACAAATTTTAATACAAATTGTAAAAAAAATTATCCCAAAAAATAATAATTTGCATGAAAAACAAAGCCAAACGATTAGGTGGAAAATTATATCAATCAAACACAATTAATTACAATTCCCGATAAAACACGTTATAGACAATTCAATTCCCTGTAATTCGTTTTATTTCCACCCAAATTTTACATTTGCAATCAAACGGACCCTTAATGCAGAATTGATTACATTGATGTAAAGAGCAAAATCGAACCGAATATATTTAACCCCTGTTTCATATAAATTATAAGCTAGATTTTTATCAAAATCAAAGTCAACAATTAAATTTTAATCACATATTTCATAGAACTCACAACTTTTCTATCATACATTTCATTAACTTTTATCAAAATTTGCTAAAAATCTAATTTTATTATTTGTTTGATTACCTACAAATCCAAATCCAAATTTATTTTTTATTTTTTAACAACACATTGTCCATCAAAAGGTTATTTCAAAATGTATTTTGAACAAAAATTAGAGCTCAAAAAGACTATTAATTTTGGCTCATGTTTAAGTGTATTATTTAAGTTTACCTACGTATGAATTTATATTATATAAATTAAGTAGATTCTCAATTTATATGAAATTAATTTAATTCTTAATCTATAATAAAAATTGAAAAATCGAGTGTAATATGGATTCGAGAATAATATCAAACCTACCTATACACATCATATATTTAACATAAGTATGCCATATTATTCGATGCAACATGCGAGATTTCTCTTTAATACTATCAATATGTGCAAAACATGCCACCATTTCCCATTCTTCAATTTAACCCATGTTTGGTCAAGTTAAAGTGAACATTTAATTTTAACCACATATTTCATAAATTTTATAATTATTCAATCATACATTTCATTAATTTTTATCAAAATTTATTGAAAATTTTTGTTTGAAGCAAACTGGGATTTAGCGAAGCAAGTGGAATTCAATACACGACGAAAAGCGCGTGAGCAATTTCTGTTCCAGTACAGCACATGGTCTGCTTCAACAGCCCAGTGACAACGTCACTTGCTGTTTGGCGATTTGCACGTACACAGTATCAAAATGTTTCGCTAAATTACTTATAAGTAATTATGCAAAATAAAAAATATTCCTTTAAAATGATGTAAGCTTTATAAATAAATTATTTATATTGATAATAGGGGGCTGCTATATGTCCCATAGGTGGGGGCTCGGCGTCCCTATATACAGGAGCTCTAAATATGGCTTTTTCCTTGATAATAAAGTCACAGTTGTTTTATAAAGGAATTATGTTATTTTTAGTATCGACAATATCAATCACAATTTTATTTGAATTAATCTTTTCACTTGAAAGTTAAGAACAAGTAATGCATTAAGACAAAAAATTACTTTTAAGTAATTTTATACTTTTTATGGTTTACACAATGGATAAATAGCGAAAAAACGTTCATACATTTCAATATCATTGTGAAAAACGTCCATATCTTTCATTTTTTTGTATTTTCATCCCTATTTCCATATTTTATTGCGCAGAATGTTATACTTGAAGTTCAAGTTTTACATATTCAGGGTTTTAAATATGCATTTATATGTGAAAGTTTTACTAAAAATGTTAAAGATTCAAAATTTAAAAGTTTATGGCTGTGGATAAAAAATAGAAGGCCAAGATAAGAATATAATGACTAATTTGTAATTTTTTTTAAAATTTGAGACCATGTTTATAATTAGTTTCATATTTTTTTTTTAATTTTTGTATTATTTGAATAGGAGGGCAAAATTGTTAAAATGGATGAAAATGACATTCTGTGTGAGAAAATGTGAAAATAGGGACGAAAATATCAAAAAAATGAAAGAAATAAAAAGTTTCCACGATGACATTGAAAGGTGATGTTTTATGCTATTTATCGTTAGGCAAACATGTGCATTAGAATGAAAGGGCAAAATTTTTTTTTGCTACTTGCATAATGGGGATTGATAATTTTTATTAACAATCATTGAAGACGGTTCACGATTTATTTATTTATTAGAAATTCTCTATCATGTAAGTGATTGTCTACCAATATTGTCAATCCTGATTATACTTCTAGCATGGTTCGTAAAAAAAAAAGGGGGGATAATAAACCCTCTTCTTGACTTCTAAATTTAGCTTCGTCTCTTCCAAGTTCAAACTCTCCTCCCCATTCTACGGATCCCAATACACGGCAATGATCCGCCATTGATACGGAAAAATACACAGATCCAATCTATACATACACTCCTTCTTGTGTATCTATATACATATCCAGTTATATATGTCTCCTTCACCAAACTATGAATTTCAAGAATGGTGGAACAAGCAAAGAGCGAGCGACCACAATGACCTGTTATCTTCATCAGAAACTTTCAGTTTTTTGAAGGTTGATATACACAGTCCCTCCACGGCGGCGTCAGTGGGGGAGAAGGATCGGTCACGCAGTGCCCGTCAGCTTTCATGGATTTACCTCCTAAAGGTCCATCAAATCGCGCATTTCTTGGCGTTTATAACCAATGGGTTTATTACCCTTCTTCGCACCGCGAAGCGCCGTGTCTTGTCCAGCTCCTCCGGTTCACACACCGGTCTGAATCGAGGTTTTATCAGACCATTAAGTTTTTCTTACTGATTAGTGTTGTTCTGTTGATTTTCGAGCTCATTGCGTACTTTAAAGGCTGGCATTTTAGTCCTCCGACGCTGGAATCTGAGGTCGAGGACTTAGTAGAGTATATCTATGCCAAATGGTTAATAATAAGGGCGGATTACTTGGCGCCTCCATTGCAGAGCTTGACAAATGCGTGCATCGTGTTGTTCATGATACAATCTGTGGATCGATTGGTTTTGGTGCTGGGTTGTTTTTATATCAAGTTCAGAGGATTGAAACCCGAGGCCGAGATGGATTACACAGAAGATGTCGAAAATGGGGGTATGAATGTCGAGGATTATCCAATGGTGATGCTGCAAATACCCATGTGCAATGAGAGGGAGGTAAGAAGATGTAGGTTTTCAAATCTCAACAGAGAATTATCTTTTACTAAATTTCAGTTTATCTTATTTACAAGAATGAATATTGATTGAAGTGAATTTATTAAGTATGATGTTGTAAATTATTAAGTTTGTTTTAGATTGATACTTATAATAAAGTTTAGTCTAACTTGCTTGGGAATTTATTCGTCATCCTGCTGATGCTGTAGCGTATATTTTAGCTGGTAGATTGATTATAAATATTCTCAAAACAAACAAAATTTGGTCATTTTTCCATAACTTCAATTTCTTTCGGTCCTCAGCTTAGAAAGCCAAATGAAAAGACCTATAATGACGGAAGAATAGGATATTCTTGCACCTTATTAACTGGTGGAATTGTTACCAGAGGCCTTCTTCTTCATGTCTTTTAAAATTTCTTCTTGCTAACATTGTATAGATATTAAAGGCCTTCTCGGAGTCTTAACTGTTCCAATTGAAACACATTCATCATTTACTTCTTTGAGGACTAACATTAATATGCTCGAACAATTCAAATAACACAACATGATATGTGTCCTCATGAATGTTTTAACCTCTGCCCCCACCAAAGATAATTAAGGAACAGACATGGTGAAATTGTTGGTCAGTATTTTGTATGCTAGTAACAACATATTTACTCTTCTCGTACAAACATATTCTTTATGATGAAATTCAATTAGAAGACATTTCTTGCACACAGTATACATAAATGTTAAAAGAAAGTGTAAATGTCTTTTTCCCCTGCAAATCTATCATTAATTGAAAGGATCATAATTAGTATTGCCAGAAATTATTAAATTCAAAATGCTTCTCTTCTAATTGAGGTAATGTCCGTAGTTGGAATAACAATTATAGTTGCCATTTTGTGATAATCATATTAGCCTTTTTTATCGGCTATGCGGATCCAGATCTTCCATGACAGTATTCTAAACTTAGAAACCTTCATATTGAAATTGCTAAAGACAAAAGTCAAAGTATCCCTTTATTAGGAGAGAGAAAGAAATTCGCAGGTTGTACGCTTATCTTTGCAAGTTAAGTTCTGCTATGGTATATCCTTTAAGTATTATTGACTAGCAAAAGTCTTGATTCATAAAGTCTTGTCAAACAATTTGTTATTATTGAGTTGATCTTTTCGTTGAAATTGTTATCTTTATTCCCTAAAAAATATACTCCCCACAAAAGGAGAATTTTTAGAAAAATAGCTTCATCTAGAATGATCTTGACGTGGTCTTACTTCGTTGATATGTGTGATATATATAAACTAAAAAAAATGAAGAAGAAGGTGAAGAAGAACCAAATATAAGTCAGACAGCAAAAAAAAAAAAAAAAAATGAGAAAGGAAAAGGTGAGAAATGTCATAATCATTAACAAAATCCGTTTATTTCTTGCTATTATGATAACGGAAGTCTATGAAGCTCATGATGTGATATTAGGTTGAGCTAATCTGTCTCTCATAGAAACACTTCACTTTGAAAAACTCTTTTTATTGCATTTTTGTTCCATCAGAGAATAAGTGGACTTAAAAAATATGATAAAGTATTCTTTATACATTCATACATAAAAAATGATAATGCTAGGTAAATTATCATTTAAGATTAATGCTGGTATTCTTATAGAAACATAATTTAATGATGTAAGTTGAAACATTCAATGGAAATAAAACTCTCATGATACATAAATATGTTAACATGTGGTAATATCTCTTTACATAATTTAATGATGTAAGTTTAAAATCTCTTTTAGGGCCCGTTTGGTATCCATTTTTCCTCAATAAAAATGAAAAATGTAACCGTTATCCATCACATCCAGCCACCATTTTTTACTTTCCATCTCTTGTGTGGGGCCCATAACAGTTATATTTTTTATTCTCATTCTACAAAGAATGAGATTCAAACGGGGCCTACAACTCTTTGTTTGGCTTCAAAGAGTGTCTCATTGTCATTTTAAATGGAAGTAAATTCCTCTCCTCGGGATAATTTCGTCTATCTGTAGAAATGAGAAGTAAAAAATGAAATCAAAGAGTCATGAAATTCAGATTGCATCTCTTTTTCTACAATACTGAAATAGGTGCATTTATGGTGATTTTGAGTTCTTTGTGTGATGGTGTTCAGGTATATCAACAATCTATTGCGGCAGTATGTATTCAGGATTGGCCTAGGGAGAGAATGCTTGTTCAAATACTGGATGATTCTGATGATACTGATGTTCAAGCCCTTATCAAGGCAGAAGTGCATAAATGGCAACAGAAGGGTGTGCACATCATATATAGACACCGTCTGATTCGCACAGGCTATAAGGCAGGGAATCTTAAGTCTGCAATGAATTGTGATTACGTCAAAGATTACGAGTTTGTCGCAATATTTGATGCAGATTTCCAGCCTGCACCGGATTTTCTGAAGAAAACTATTCCTTATTTTAAGGTAATCTAGATATCATATGAAAGTGATCAGAATGTAATTTTTTTCATGGACAGTGGAGATTCTTTTATTAGCACCTAGTTTTCTTTCTTTCTTTTATTTTTATTTTTTACTCTTTTGTAATCGACTTAGGGAGTAGTCAACTCTTGTCTCTACACATTTTCTTAGTTTAGCATGAGGGTAACTTTCATACCAGCCATAAGAGTCAAGCCGTAGTGCCAAAATACAAATGCTAAAGCTAAGATGACCAATGCATGATATTGCTCGTGGGTCTAAGCTTAGTCTAGTTTTATTAATGCCTGTTCCTTCTGGCGTGTAAGGCCCCAGAGTTTCCTCCAGTGAAAAAAAGCTGCGTTTTTTAAACCAAAAAAGAATACTAGTAGGGGGAAAGATGGCCAAAATCAACAACTGTGGGCAAATATCCTGTAAAGCAGGTACTCAGTTGTCATTCACACTGTGTAGGTTGACTAATGAATAATGACAAATTAGGCTTCAAATGACCATATTTCCCATGTTACAGATGTAGCCTAGCGTCAGGAAGCATCTCGACTTTGGTTGGAAAACTCTGTATACATAAATATATGATTCATCAGAGCTTTATAAATATCCACTCCAAAGCTGTAAAAATTATGGAAAGTGATTACTAATTGTTTCTTGTACTTTGAAGGGAAAAGATGATCTTGCCCTGGTGCAAACCAGGTGGAGTTTTGTCAATAAGGACGAGAATTTGCTGACAAGGTTGCAGAACATAAATCTGGCTTTCCATTTTGAGGTTGAGCAACAAGTCAATGGGTGGTTCATTAAACTTTTTTGGTTTTAATGGAACTGCTGGTGTGTGGAGAATTAAAGCCCTGGAGGACTGCGGTGGCTGGTTGGAGCGAACAACTGTTGAAGACATGGATATTGCTGTTCGTGCTCACCTTTGTGGTTGGAAGTTTATTTATCTGAATGATGTCAAGGTTGATAAGCTATTGAAATTTGTGTAAATATTCTTAACAAATAATACTTGTGCCTTATGGTTTATTTCCTTCTCATCTTATGCAGTGTTTATGTGAACTTCCTGAGTCTTATGAAGCATACAAAAAGCAGCAACATCGCTGGCACTCAGGGCCCATGCAGTTGTTCCGCTTGTGCTTTATTGATATACTGCACTCGAAGGTTGGTGAGATTCAATTGTTTAAATTCTCAGCCAGTTTTCTAGCTTAAATTCAATTTGTAGCATGCATGGCTGAAATGAAAATTAGGCTAATCAGGAAGTTGTTCAGCGTTGTAAAATACTAAATTGAAAGGAGTGATCAAGATGGAAAAAGATTGAGTTCTTAAACTTTATTTTCATTGAATAATAGCATATTTGGCAAAACTTTTATTAGATTATAAGTTGTGGGCCATATAAAATGTGTGGATAGTAATTGGGTAAAAGTTGTGAGTCCTACAGGGTGTATGGATAAAAAGAGAGTTTGAAACGCTTATAAGCAATTATAAGCTTTGTGAAACATGCAGTAAGAAAGAAGGAAAATGTTCTTCCAATCATGAAAGGAAAAAAATAAAATAAATAATTAATCCATTTGATCTAAAGAAGTTGAGTTCAGTTTACGAAATAGCTCTTGCACTTGAGAGTAAGCCTCTTTACATTGCACGTGACTATCATTTTGTGTTCTAGACTTCTAGTTTAAGTTTTCGTCATACAGAAAATATAGAATTTTTTTAAAGGAAGAGATGCATCTTTTTCCAGCTTTCTTTGAGGCATTTCGCACGAGCCCAGCCCCTTCTGTCCCTCTCCCTTTCCTGTTTCTTTCATAGTGGAGGGTGTGAGTCCCCCATCTCCTACCTGCTGACTTTGACATCATATTCATCCACGCATGGTAGGTGTGCGTTAGAAATGTTCGTAAGCACAAAATTTGTTTAAGAAACACTTTCTTTATCCGTGAAGAATTTCTATATTCCTCTGCTTATTTATATCCCCGCACTCCATTTTTAAACGTTACAATCAATTCAGAACACTCTCACACAATGTTCCTGGAGCACGGAATGAAGCATATATTGATTATGTATGAGTTCTTCCTATGAACGAATTAATTCAAAAAATTTGCACTCTACCAAGTTTTTTCATTGACCATAGCCTATCATGTTATTTTAATTCATCCTTTTGAACATTTCAGGTGAGCTGGTTGAAGAAAGCAAATCTGATATTTCTCTTCTTCCTCCTGCGGAAGCTTATACTACCATTTTACTCGTTTACTCTCTTCTGCATTATTCTTCCTTTGACCATGTTCCTGCCAGAAGCTCAGCTGCCTTTTTGGGTTGTTTGTTACATCCCAGGACTTGTCTCTATACTGAACATCCTTCCATCTCCTAGATCATTTCCATTTATCGTGCCATATCTTCTTTTTGAGAACACCATGTCTGTGACCAAGTTCAATGCCATGGTATCAGGGCTCTTCCAGTTAGGAAGTTCTTATGAGTGGATCGTCACCAAGAAATTGGGTAGATCTTCAGAAGCAGATTTAGTTGCCATAGTGGAAAATGAAACAGCACCTTTGGTGGAGAGTAGCGGGGTCCACAGGTCGTCCTCAGAATCAGGTCTTGCCGAGCTTAACAAACTAGAAATGACCAAAAAAACCGGGAAAAAAAGAAGAAACCGTCTGTACAGGAAAGAACTTGCTCTTGCATTCATTTTGTTGACGGCATCTGTGAGAAGCTTGTTATCTGCTCAGGGAATCCACTTCTATTTTCTCTTATTTCAAGGTATCACTTTCCTAGTCGTTGGACTTGATTTGATTGGAGAACAGGTGAGTTAATGCAATCGATTTTCATTGTGTTGCAAGCTCTTCTCCATGGATTAAGCCAGGAACACGAAAAGAAATCGAGCCTTTATCTTGTCATTTGCGTGACATTGTGATCCTGGGAAAGGTCCACATTCATACATTCGACTAAATATTTTATACCATTTTGTTAATGTTAAATTATATGCCCTCAATTGATGCTTGAGTTGTGAAGATTCATGAGAAGAGTATATATCTTCATCTGCATCTATTAACAATTTGATTTTATTGTACATGTTGCCTGTGTAAGTTTTGCAGGCTTTTTGTTCAGATTAAATTTTCATTCTTTATCTTTGTAATTGACAATGTGATGTACATTTACATATATTTTTATAATAATGCTAGGCGCACAGAGTTTCTGAACAAATACTAAATAGGGATTTGAATTTTTGTTGACGTGGCAATTATTTATTGTTGTTGTATTGAGAGAGAGGGAGAAAAGAAAGAGAGAGAAAGAGAAGAGAGAGAGAGACGGATAGAAGGAAAAAAAAAAAACAAAAGGAAAAGAAAAGGAAAAAAAAATAAAAAATTGGTGCGTTCGAGATTCGTTCGTAAGAATTTTTAAGTCTAAGTAATTTAAGTACACAAGAAATTTAACAAATATGAATTTTTTTACATACCAAGTGATTTTGTGTTTTCACTTTTTAATTTATAAGTTAAATATTTCATGTGCTATTGTGATCCAAATTTAATAAAAGTCGTGTGGGTAATATCATAAGGTATTATATGTAGATATATACAGAATCAGCCATATGGCTAAATATGGAGTAAACATATGAGTACACTAAATATAGATTTCATACCAGTATTTTCACAATTTAATATAAAAACAAATACGCACATAACATAATTTTTTAGTGAGATATAAACCTGATCGTCTCAGTCTCACTTATGTCATACCCATTCTCAATCTCCACTTAGAATATTTAGTCACGTGGTTGGTTCTGTGTAGATTTACATAATAATACCCTATGATATTATCCACATGACTCTTTTTAAATTTGGCTCACAAATAGCACATAAAATATTTAACTTATAAATAAAATATTTAATTTATAAATTAAAAAGTGAAAACACAAAATCACTTGGTATGTAGAGAAATTCATACATAATTCGTTAAATTTCTTGTGTATTTGAGTTATTTAGGATTAAAAATTCTTGTGAACGGATCTCGAACGTGTCGAAATTTTTTTTCTTTTCCTTTCCTTTTTTTTTTTTTTTCCTTCCGCCTCTCTCTCTCTCTCTCTCTCTCTCAATACAATAACAATAAATAATTGTCACGTCAAAAATATCCTTGTTTAATATTTGTTCAAAAACCCTGTGCACCAAACATTATTGATATTTTTATGGGGAAAGTAAGCATTCACTTGGGAGTTATGCTATCAGTTAAGAGTGTGAATGATATTGTGAAGATAATTGCTGCATCCATCGATCAAATTAAGGGAGTTTAGTGCATGTTTGGATAAGCAAAAAAATGTACTCATGAGTAGATTAAATTGTTGGTTAAAGTTGAAAATAAATGCGTTTACTTATTTTGAAAGGGAACTCTATCTATCTTATGTTAATTCTAATAAGTATTTGATACTAAGCATGCTTTCTTACAATAACCGAAGTTCAAATATTGATACATATAGAATTCACAAAATAAAAAAGGTCACCATTTATGGTAAATAAGCAAGGCCTATTTGAAGATATGACAATCAAACGTTATAGACAAATTTAAGAATCTTGAATAAGACGTGTAGACTTGAGCCTGTTTGGTATTGATTTTGAGAATCAATTCTCAATTAATTCTCATTTTTAACCACACATTTTTCAATAAAATAATATTTTTCATCACATCAATAACTTTTCCTCATTTTTCAATCCCACATTTTCCATCATATCACTATTCAAAAATCAATTCTTACCCTAAAAATCACTCCCAAACACCCTCAAGATGTAATACATAGATGATTCGTGTTTCTTATTGTACCCCTACTCAAATTCTAAGACCTCATTACATTAGTTTACAAAAATAGCATAATTTTATTTTTATTATAACGTACACGTGATCATCTAAAAAAGATCTTAAATTAAAGAGTTTTTTTGTTTTCCACATAATTCTTCTGCATTTCGATGGATAATACCAATAAATCGGTTGTCTCACTTTGTATGAAAGCGTGAGTTTTCATCAGATGAATATGGAGCAAGAGAGAAAAGTACAAAACCTTCTTTCTCCTCAAAAATAGCATTTCCCTTGTTCGATCAGAATCATACTATAGGTACAGAAAAATTATATAGAATGAGTACAAGAATTTGAAATGGAGGGAGTAGATTTAAAATTGGTGTAGGGAAAATTACACACAAATGGACAAGATTAACCCATTTCAAATTCCTGTCAAAAATCTGTATAATTTTCCTGTACGTGAGTTATTCGTTCAATTATTCTTTTTTTTTTTTATGCTATGGTAGTCCTCTGCTTCTTGGTTGTTCTAGTAAATTTTTCTTTCTGTGTTTCACAGAGAACTAATCAATATCAAGCTTCAAGATCAATATCTTGAAATTCTATATCAGCAGTTTTGATGAAACGGTTGCAACTCACGATTTTCAAGATTTGGTAGAGGATCGAACGTCAGTGTTCGATGAGGAGGCCTAGATTGAGATCCCCAAAAGGTGGTTGGTTGAGGAAATTTACAACATTCCCTAGTTTACAATGAAAAGGTTGTAGCATATGGATCGAATGACTTATTTAATTTCTTTTAGTTTGTCTGTAACGCTATAATATTAGAAACTATGACAATGAGGTTTCCGGGGCATTGTCCCCCCCCCCCCCCCCCCCCCCCCCAACAAGTTGCGTTGAAGATATCTCAATTGAAGAGTGTTACAACAAGAAATTTAGTGCAAATGTACGGTTGGGTTCAGGTCTTGAGTAAAGTTGTGAACTTCAACTTAATCTCCTAGTAAAATTATTGGCATTGTGACTTGCACGTTTCTTCGTGGGTTATGATAATTCAGAAATGCTCCAAGTGTTTCAACTAAATCAAGTGTAGGATGCAAAATTAATTGTTTGACATCACATCAAATAAAGAAGAAAATATAGATTAATATATAAAGACTTGGATTACTTCTCTTAATAAGGTATCAGCTCCAACGAGCAATTCAATTAAAACTCAAAAAATGAGCATGTGAATTTCAAAATTAGTTTGCTCAAACGAGCCACTAGCTTGCGAGAATATGTTAAGCAATCATGCTATATGAACATCAATGTTGACATAAAATTTGATATAATGTCACATGTCATTCTATCATCCGACAACTTAAAATACAGTCAATTTTTTTCAACTAATCATCCATTGACAAATGCAATTATGTCAAGCTTTCTGTTCAATCCTTCTGGTAAAGTAGTTTTATTCTATGTTAAAGGATAAATCTCACATCGAATAAAAATGAAAGTATAAACCAACATATAAGGATTTGGACTAATACTCTTAGTAAGGCTGATATTTTATGATGTAACCCCAAATCTTATTAGACAATATAGAAATATAGCAATAAAGTATTCCACGTTGTTCCTTTCAAGAAAGCAAGATATTTCTCTAGTTAGACCACAAATTACCAATAAGGACCCATTAACGAATCAAGCATGCAATGCTTGCTTCATTAGCTACCAAGATGACCACCAGGAATATTTGTGCTGGTTCACTAGTTCTACCGACTAGACCCTTGAATGATCAAGTAGATACAAAGGTGAACTTCAAGTTGGGTGTGCAGCCCCGATTGAGCTGGACCCTCGAAGGACGGACCCACATGGGGTCATGTGGGGTCAACTGACACTACAATTTTTATTATTATTAATTTTTTTCCCGTACGTTTTTCTAACAGCACAGTTGCCAAATAGCCAAAAACACCCAATTGCACAACCATTTAGGGTTTACCATTTGCCCTAAACACCTAAACTCCCACTCCCACACCACACATGCACTGAAGTCCGTCCCTGCGAGGCGACGAGTTGAGAACTAAACTCCCACTCCCAATGATAAATGGTTGCAAACTTGCAATGCCTTGAGGTTTAGCCCCCTTCCCTTTGTCAAAGATTTCATTTTTTTTTTTGTACATTTATAGAATTTCTTGTCTTCTTGATTACCATCAAGTCTAGTAATATTAGGGATTGTATCTTTATATTTTTCGTTGATTTTAACAATTTAGATGAAATTTTGAACTTTGCCCAATGCCCATTTTACGTCCCTCGCCCTAAAGGGATTAATATCCATTCCATTTTAAAAAATCAACATTATTAAGAGGAGTAGTCCAATGCCTTATAAATTGGCATATGTTTACATCTTTAATCGATGTGAGATTATATCCCTTAACATGCCCCTATAAGATGGTGGCTCGTTTGAGCAGACCAATTTTGAAATCCATATGCTCATATTTTTTAGTCTTACAAGGATCGAATCGCTCGTTAGAGTTTAATGGGCTCTGATACCATGTTAAGACTTGGAGGTCCATCTTAAAAGGTCAACTTTGTTAAGAGGAGTAGCACAAGGTCTTATAAATTGACCTATATTTACATCTTTAATCGATGTTGGATTATATCCCTTAACATGCCCCCGCAAGAACATCTCCAAGTCTATGGACCGGAACAATTATCTCAGTTGGAAATCTCAATTTACCGACATTCTGGACATACATGGACTTGGAGATGTTATAAAAAACACAGTGGATCCACCCAAAGTAATGGTATATGGTACCGTTCACCCAGATTTCGCTCGGGACAAATTAGTTCTCAGTTGGATCAAGGCTACATCCTCACCTTCCACTAAATCACTTCTCATCTCATGTTCTACTGCTTCTCAAGCATGGAATCTATTAGCTAAGGGACTCTCACCATTAGCAGGCAGCCGTATGCGGCTCCTCCGAGATGAAATTCGAACCCTTAAATGGGACAGTAACACATCAATCTCTAACTATCTCAATCGAGCAAAATCACTCTTTGATTCTTTGAAACTTGCTGGTGGTTCTATGGATGATGATGATGAACTCATCACCTACACTCTCGACGGACTGGGACCCGAATTCAGAAATTTGGCTACAACACTTCATATGCATCCCGATCTGGAGTTTGATCAATTCTACGATTTAGTGTTGAAAGATGAACACTTACAGAGGAGACTTAATCTTATTACCGCATCTGGGGTTGCGATGATTGCTTATCGGAATCAAAATCCTTTTTTCGATCACAGTAGCGGCAGGGGACTTGGCAGAGGTAACCGAGGCCGTGGACGTCGATTCTCTCCTTTGGTTATCATCCACCGGTGTGGAATCGAGACCGCCAGCCTCACAATCGTCACCACTGTCTCTCTCCGATGGACACCCATCTCTCCTTCACACACCCACAGCAGCTCCTCCACGTAAGAACCCAATTTGCTTCAGATGTGACAAATTGGGGCACATAGCCCGTTATTGTCTAGAACGTAGGCCTCAGACATTTGTGGCCCAAACCACTCCCTCAACCACAACAGCTCAGAACTCCACTTGGTGCTTTGATTCCGGGGCAACTCTTCATATAACACCCACTCCAGATACTATTTCGAACTCTTGCCCTTACACAGGTACGGACACTATAGTTGTTGGTAATGAGGACGAACTAAAAATTACCCATTCTGGGAATGCAACAATAATCGGACCCCATAAATTATTGCATCTTAATGAGGTTCTATGCGTTCCTTCTATTCAAAAAAATTTAATATCCATTCGTAGCCTTTGTCGTGATAATGCCTGCTTTCTTGAATTTGACTCTACTGGTTTTCGTGTAAAGGACAACAGGACGGGGATTATCCTTCTCACTGGGAATAGCTTAAATGGACTCTATCATATTCAACCATCTCCACCTACCACCAATCGGATGGCTTTCTATGGTGCTCGTACAACTCTAGACATATGACATTCCCGCCTTGGTCACCCTGCACAATCTGTCTTTAATAATCTATTACATTCATGCAATTTACTTGTTCGTGGTGCAATTAATTCTATTAAGAATTGTCATATTTGTCTATTGGGTAAATATTGTCAACATCCTTTTGAATATCGTAATTTTCATGCACAATCTCCATTGGAATTATTGCATCTTGATTTATGGGGTCCCTCACATATTCCATCGAATCACGGATTTCACTATTATTTATCATTTGTTGATGATCACACCCGATTCACTTGGCTCTATCCGTTAGGACAAAAATCTGAGGCTCTATCCACTTTAATTACTTTTACTAAAATGGTTGAAAATCGATTCACATCCACTGTTAAACAAATTCAAATCGATGGTGGAGGTGAATTCATGAGCAATCATTTTATCTCATTTCTTCGTGATCACGGGATTTCTCACCAAATCTCTTGCCTGGACACCCCTCAACAAAATAGGGTGGTGGAACGGAAATACCATCACATTGTGAGTATGGGTCTTTGTCTCTTAGCCCAGTCTCACCTTCCATTCTAATTTTGGGTTGAAGCTTTCTTTACCGCAGTATTCCTGATTAATCTATTGCCGACACCTCTCCTTGGCTCCAAGTCTCCATTTGAATGGCTTTTCTCTTGAGTCCCAGATTATACTATGCTTAAGAGTTTCGGGTGTGCTTGCTTTCCTCATTTAGTACCATACAACAAACATAAACTTGCTTTTAAATCCATCCCATTCGTGTTTCTTGGATTCGCGGCTTACTATAAGGGATATCGTTGCCTTGACATGACAAGTGGTCGAGTCTATATTTCACGGAATGTTATTTTTGATGAAACAACCTTTTCATATGCTACGAACTCTTCTCCAAGCACAACATCCGTGCCAACTGGGCCTTTTTTTCCTACCGCATCAAGTGAGAATTTACTTGGCCCTCATGATATTCATCTTCCAACCACTAGCCCATCCGAAATTCAGCCCATTTCCTCCTCCCTGTCGAGCTCACTGGATACCTCTAGTGGGCTTTCTTCTCACCTAGGTTCCTCTTCCGCGCATGGGCCTTCGTCTCCCTTGGGCCCTCTCGTTCCATAGTCAGGTATACCCTCTCCTCCCCAACACTCTTCTTTGGACCTGTCCTCCCCTCCCATAAAAACCATCCAAGCTTCTCCATCTTTTTCCCCCGACTCTCCGACCCCCCAAAAAAATTTCGCTCTCTCTCATCCTTGTACTCTCAAACTAGTCCTCACCCCTTGCCTCTTACACTCTCTGCTATACTGTCTGATCCTTTATAGTTGTTGCTCGGTATCCTCATTGGAAATCTGCTATGAATGATGAATATGATGCTCTCATGCATAATACCACATGGTCGCTGGTTCCAGCATCCCCTTCTATGAATGTTGTGGATTGTAAATAGGTTCTTAAAGTAAAGCGAAAATCAGATGGGTCCATCGATCGCCATAAGGCACGTCTTGTGGCCAAGGGATTTAATCAAAATGCAGGTCTTGATTTTGACGAAACCTTTAGTCCAGTGGTTAAACCAGCTACGATCCGTACCATTCTTACACTTGCTACTTCCTATGGCTGGCCACTCCAACAACTTGATGTTCGAAATGCCTTTTTAAATAGGGTCCTACATGAAGAGGTATACATGAAGTAACCCCTGGGTTATCATGATCCCTCTCGACCTCACCATGTTTGTCGCATCCATAAAGCTCTCTACGGCCTTAAGCAGGCACCTCGTGCCTTGTTTCAACGCCTTTGCTCCTTCCTATTGGACCATAAGTTAACTCACAGCCGCTTTGATGCTTCTCTATTTTTTCCCCACTCTCCCGTCGGTTCCATATTCATTCTTGTCTATGTTGATGACATTATAGTCACTGGCTCTGCTACTTAGGATATTGACTCCTTTTTTGATCTCTTATGTTCTGCCTTTGATAGTCGTCGGATGGGTGATCTCTCATTTTTCCTCGATATGGAAATATCCCGCACATCTTCCTCACTTTTTTTTGGCACAAACAAGATATGTTGTTGAACTCCTCAAACGGTTTAATATGACAGAGTGTAAACCATGTCCCACTCCACTTCCATCAGACACTCGGCTCTCTTGCACTAACGGCGACCCCCTCTCTGACCCCACTCTTTTTCGGAGCATGGTTGGTGGTCTTTAGTATCTTACCTTCTCTCACCCTAATCTTTCCTTTGCGGTCAATCAAGTTTGTTAGTTCATGCATAGTCCCCGCACTACTCATTTACAAGTTGTCAAACGCATCTTTCGCTATGTGAAAGGCACTCTTGAACATGGCCTAGTATTTCATCTTTCTTCCAATCACTTCCTACATGGGTTCTCTGATTCTAATTTGACTGGTTCCATTGATGATCATAGGTCTACAACTGGGGCATGCATCTTTTTAGGGCCCAACCTTCTTACTTGGACTACCAAGAAGCAAACCACCATCTTTCGCTCTAGTACATAAGCTGAATATCGGGACCTTGCTTATGTAGCTGCGGAGCTTCGTTGGTTCGGGTATTTATTTCGCGAACTTGGCATTCCAGTCTCATCTGCTCCGTGCATCTATGTTGACAATATCTCAGCCATTCACTTGGCTACCAATCCCGTGTTCTATGCAAGAACTCGCCACATTGAGATCGATTATCATTTTATTCGGGAACTCATCGCCTGCAAATCTCTAGCAACTCGCTATGTTCCATCCTCTCATCAACTTGCCGATATCTTTAGTAAAGCCCTCTCTCGCGATCGGTTTGCATTTCTCAAATCCAAGCTCAATCTCCGCGTTGCTCCATTAAGCTTGAAGGAGGGTAAATGGATTGATATCCACACACGTCCAACTGGTGATTCTGATCCAACTGGTGATTCTGATATATTTGGCACAAATCAATAGAAGGCAATTATATGGACAAAATGTAAATTTACCTTATACATTACTTCTGTACATAGCCTGCTTGATTGTATAAATATAGTGAAGCATTGTCAATAATATATCGTTGAAATCATTGGAATCTATTATGTCCTTCACGCCCTCGGTCTCTACCAGCTGCCAAATTGAAATTGCCAATGCCCATTTTGTTTAAGCCGGTGGGAGGTTCAGAAATTGCCAATGCCCATTTTGTTTAATTCAGCTGCACTTGTAGTGTTGGAATAAATGTCCATTGTAGTTTTGTCCAGACTTGCAATAAAGGGTTATTAACTTATTATTATGTTTCAGAATTTGGTCTACCGGTTTGGAGAGTGTTGGTAGAAGGTTGGACATGTGGAAGAAATTCGGTTAAGCATTATCTACGCTCAGTAAGGTTATAGAGAGACTTTTTGTGGAGGAAGTCTATGAGGTTTGGATTTAATAAAAAGAAGTCAAGGGCAAAGGTGCTTACGAGTGGAAATCTTGGAAATAAGATTGCAACTTTTGAAGGAAAATGGCTTTTAAAAAAAATTGTATTTCAATTTTTGACCCCACAATACTAAACGTCTGGCTCCGTCCATGGGACCCTCCTAGACTGCCAGCTTACTAAGTTCAATCTCAAGCTTGTAGAGGGCCAAATATACGTTCTTTCACGATCGAAATACTTGATGCCTTTCGAAAACTCCTAGGTCTAAACTTCATCATCATCTCCTCCAGTATTAATATATATCTAACATTCTCTACCTAACCAACTGCAGGACTATTTATCATTCACCTTTCGTTAATTTGTAAATTTTGTACAGTTTTCAGTGAATTTCATTAATTTCCCAATTCGTTGAATTTCATTCTTAACGTGTTTTAAATTGTCTTGTGCTATTAAATTAAAAATATGACATACACATCGAATATGAAATAAAAAACCATCGAAATCAGGTTGAAGTACTCTATGCAATTTATCGATAACAGATTTATTTACAGAAGCGTTGTCGAACGTAAAAAAACGAATTTTACTCTCGCATTTATATTCTCTAATAATATTCATAATAGCATTAAATATATTGTTAACGTTGTGTGGAAACTCAATAATTTTAAAAGTAATAATTTTTTTATGCATGATCAAAAGTGGGTCTATATAGTGTGCAGTTGCAGCTATATAACCTCTTTTATTAATCCTTTTTCATAGATCTGAAGTTAAAGATATCACACCCCCATATTTTTCTAAATCGGCAATCAATACTTGCTTTGTTTTTGGAAAATATTCTATTATATTAGAACGAAGAGTATTTCGATTTACCCCAACGTACCTCGGTTGAAGACATTCTTTGACAAATGTAACAAAATGTTAGTTATCCGCTACTGCTAGTGGCAACTCAGCTACGGCAACGTACTTCACCATTCCTGTTCGAGTTCTTTCCTCCAAATACATCCACGTATTAAGTAGCGTAGTAGTAGCACCGTTGTCTGGACTACCAAATTGTAATTGCGTTCAACCAGTAGGCCCATGTTTGGCCGCACATGTTTTGTAGTGACGGTTGAGGTGAGTGATTTCAATGCCTTTTTGATGGGTCAATCATTGTTGACAGTATTTACATATTGCTTTGGTTTCTGGAAGTTTATCGATCACACGACTAGTATGAACCAATTTAAAATGGTCCCAACATTTTGTCTATTTCTTCCCCATTCTCTTCCCTCTTGTATCGAGAATATCTAACACAAGTTCATCATCATGTTCCAAATCAATTGGATGACTAGCATCGGCATCAACGTTATCCAAATCAATTGGATGATTACTTTCATGAATATCGAAATCTTGAATATTTTCTGAAATGGGTAATTCATTTAAACCGGCGAATTCATTCTCAAATTGATTGTGGGGGCACAGGTGATTCACCCCGACTCCGACATCAAACAAGTTTTCAATAAATGAGCGTTGATCCATTTGTGAATAATTGAAATTGAATGTTGAAGAAGAAGTGAAATAAAATTGAGAAGTGAATGAAGATTATGTAGTAGTGTAGAAAATAGATTGTAAAATCAAGATTATAACTCAAAATAAAATGTAGAAGATTAGAGAATGAATATTATGAATGAATGATATATTGATACTGATTTGTAGAGAGTATAGTAGAGAATGAGAGATTGATAGTAAGTTTGGTGGAAAAAAAATGTTGCAATGGATGAGTATTTATAGGGGAAGAAAAATGAAATTGAAAAAAAAAAAAAAATTTAAGGACCAAAACGGTCACTGAATTTTTTCAATTTTTTTGCGAGCCACGAGCTGACATATTACACGAGCTGCTCGCCAAGCAGCTCGTCTAGCGAGCAGGCCTGCTTGACTCGTGCTCAGGCTCATCTTTTGGCAGCTCATTTTTTTAGAGCCGAGCGACCGAGCCACTCGGCTCGATTGCCACCCCTAGTTTTCACTCTAGAAAATAATATAGTTGATAATACAGACCAAGATGAAAACAAGACATCTGAAAATATATATATATATATATATATATATATATATATATATATATATATATATATATCCTAACTATATAAAAGAGGGACTTCACTTTGGCACTGTTTCTGGACACGCGTCTCAATTTTATATCGTTAACCTTTACGATCTCGTTTGGAGAAATATTGAAATTGCCCTAATTACTCTCATTCAAGGCAATAAACGTCTTCTCTCTCGCTCTATTCCAAAGAAAATAACTCCGGTCATGATTTCTGGCAGCATAAATCGGCAGCTGTTGCCAGTCACCGCCGAGGAAGGAGCCAATCAACTGCTCGACTCAGATCTTATAGTGATACGGTCACGATTTCTTGGCAGCATAAATCAGCCGCTGTAGCCTACGTCGTCACAGTCGCCACCAAGGAAGGAGTCACCTCAAGTAGACAATCAACTGCTCGACTCGCAGCAGATAAGTATTCAAAATCAGTTCTCTAAAATGAAAAATCTCAGACTGTGCTTGATTCTAACCCAAATGATGCTGGGTAATTTGCCCCACTTCAAACAAAGCCAATCTATGCTCTTTTGGCGCCCCCACCCGGTGGTAGATTCGTTCCCGCCCTACCACTTCACCCTTTGCTTCTTTCCAATGGTTTCTTGATTGTAAAATCTTCGTTTTTTCTGCACAAAATTTTTGTTACACAGAGAAGCACTGATCATGAAGTTTGTGTTGATGTTATATTGGTGATAGATTTTATTTTCACTTGCTAATCATGCTGTAAAGCTTGGTTCCCTTGGATTTGGGACTATATTCCTCAAATGGATTGCTTCATTTGCTGCAATGTAAGTTTTACACTTTGCCTACCACTTGTTTGTGTTATTTCTTCACTAAATTTTTGTTACACAGTCTGGGACGAGACTGAAAGTATTGTTCAATCCCGTTCATCACCACTTAGGGATTATATGTGTCTTTGTGAAGTTATATTAGGTTCAAGAAGAGTGTGAAGAAGATAAAATTGTGTCAATTATCACTCTTATGAAAAAGGAAAATAACTTCTAATGGTTTATGAATAAAAAAAAAATCAAGAGAGATCATATGTTACTCTATCAGGTGGTTAAAAGTAACTCCATATTTGGATCAGATTATATCTTCCAATAAGTTTTATTCAAGAATGATGATTTGTTGACCGAAGCCCTTGTTTGGTTTTTATTTTTCGAGAAGTGATTATATGAAAAATGGCTTTTTTTTTTGGAGAATGCATAGTTGTAAAAAGTAGGGAGAAGTTGCAAAATTATTTGAGCAAAAGCGCGTGGTTGAAAATGTGTTTGAGAAAAAATAGGTAAAAGTTATGGGTTATGGGTAGTCGAACTTCATTATTACTAATTATATTGCTGTTTTTAATGTTTTCTGCGCTTCTTTTGCTTGTTAATACTGAGCAAAAGACAAAGCCATGACAAAAGGGAAATTTTCTTGCTTACACGTCCCCTTTATTAGTTCTTATATGTTGCTTCTTCTCGATTCATTTAATCGCAATACTAATTGCTTACTACCATTAACACTACTTGTTGCTTGCCTTATATCATCGATTCATCAGCTGTACTTAACATTTCTATTTGGTGTGCAGTTACTTGTTGATCATAGATCGAACAAACTGGAAAACCAACATACTCACGCCCCTTTTAATTCCTTACATTTTCCTGAGTCTTCCTTCACTTATATTCAACGTGCTCAGGTAACGATCCTTACTATAACTTCAATATTTCTGGTTGTTTTGATAATTCAACTTTTCGTAAAAACTTACACTGATAGTACAGGGGAGAAATTGGGAAGTGGATTGCTGTTATTGCTGTTGTCCTCCGCCTTTTCTTCCCCCGACATTTTCCAGGTGTGACATTATTATCAGTCGGTCGACATACTCCTCCCATGCCCCTTTTCTTTTCGGAGTAATATCATCAATTGGATAAAATTGTTAATGCAGATTGGCTAGAACTGCCAGGAGCTTTGATCCTTCTCATTGTGGTGGCTCCGAGCTTTTTTGCTGGTACCATAAGGGACAACTGGATCGGTATCTTGATTTGTCTGGTCATTGGCTGCTATTTGCTGCAGGAACATATCCGAGCATCGGGTGGGTTCAGGAATTCATTTACAAAGGGCAACGGGATTTCCAACTCTGTCGGGATAGTCATTCTGTTGGTATATCCTGTTTGGGCACTCATACTTTACATTCTTTGAAGGAATTGTTTCAGTATAATTTGTGTGTGAAGGTTTGCATGAATCTGTATTGCTTTTGTGTTACGAATAAGGTGATTTGTTCTTTTGTGGAACAAGCAGCTTCATTGGACCTGAGATTGAGAGAGTTTATCACTGTGTGTATATAACAGAATTCTGCTTCTATCGGTATTCTATCAACACAGTAATCTAAATTATTATTAGTGAATTTAGAGTCAACCAATGAAATATAAATCACCGTACGTATTATTCTGTCCCTATAATATAGAAAACTGGAAGGAGAAAATGTATTTTTTCGTCCTTCAATAGTTCTTGATGAGATGGACTGAATTGTATTTATGGAGTTCCTGAAAGAAACATTTAGAAGCTCAGATCGATTTGATGGTGTCATCCATGCCTTTGTTCCTTTGGCTTTACTGTAAAGTTTATCAATGCAATCCTGCAGATGAACCAATAACAAATTTAGAATGTAGTATAATTTTCATTCAAAATATATTAGAGTATTGTCTGTGTACTGAACATATCTTAATGAAAAGTCAGGTGTAAGGCATTAAAAAGAGCGATGGACCAATCATTTTGACATATCTTGAGCAATTGTGGCCTCTTGAGCTTAAATGTTGGAGTGATTAGACCGCGATCAATGTCAAAGGGAATTGGCTCCACATGAACTGCTCTTAAGATTTCGAAGCCTCGAAGCTTAGAGAACATTTGGATCAAACTAGGGACAAAAATAGAACATGACATCAATGAGGAAAATAGAAAACAAGTACATACATTATATCTTTTAGCAGTGCCATTGAGCTCATCTAGAAAATATTTCCTGGCCTACAAGTTGCACAAAGACTCAAATCAACCTTCACCTCATTATTTGCAGTCCAATCTTCGAGTGCTTTTCTCTCTGGTACCACCACAGCCACAAGAAACGGCTCGAGGCTGTTTCCATATATCCAAATTTGCAAAATGGGCAGTCCCAATTCAGAAATTTCCGCAACTAAATAGTTATTAAAAAAAATTAAAAAAAAATGAAAGTTGTCCCATAAATGAGAAGCTTCTGTTAAGAATGTAAAATAATGTTTCCTTGGCTATTTTGAACGTACTGATGTTACAAGGTGACATCTAGAGTATGTGATGTCAATCATAATGAGAAGCTTCACAGGTTATTTTGTTTCTTGTGCCTATTTCTGTTTTGATGTTATGAGATTGTCCTCCATTTCAAAATGAATTTTCAAATAACGTAACAAACTAACAATTGGAATTTGGTTTTGTTGCAGGTGGTTCTCCACATTCCATGTCATCCTTGTTGCAGCTGGTACTTTGTATCTCTTCAAATAATGTAACAATAGATAACTATTGTACCCTTCATTGTCTTTATTTATATTGTTTATTCAGCTGACATTAATCAGTATTTGTGCGCGATATTTCTGGTTTTTGAGCCCGCGGCAATGCTGATTTTTGTCTTCATACTTGTTTGTGGCTGTAGTTGAATTAACTTAGTTCGAACCAGATTTAATTATTTATTCATTAGGACATTTGATGATATCTTTTGTGCTCTAAGGAAAATATGACTTCAATATTGAATCCTTTGAATGACATTTTTTTAGATTTATAATGAGCAAATTACTGATTTGTTGGATCCAAAAGAAAAAAAAATCTCCAGGTAAAAAATCAGATATATGTACTTCAATGGAGATCATATGTAATTGGCGTTACCTCATTGAAATGTCTTTCTTTTTATCCAATTTTTCTCATTCAAATAAGAAAATACGTCAAAAGTGGTGTTTAGGTCGAAAATTTGACGGAGGAGTGTGTTTCCTCAATATAGGATATGTTACAACTTTTGATAAAGGTTTGTTCTTCATTTCTGCTTTGTTAATGTTCAGACTGAGCTATTGGCCAACTTCATTTTCACTTGAATTCTTCAATCCTGCTTTTAATATGGAGGACCTTTATATTACATATGTAAGATACTTGCATCAGTTAACGACTGAATTTTATTTAACTTGGTTGCCTTGTTTCTCATTTGAATCCAACATTGTAGCACCAATATTTAGCCAATATATTTATCTCTCTGATAATTTATCTTTAATTTTAGCACTTTGTTCTTGTGTAGGAAGAATTCCAGCTTGCACTATGCAAAGGTTCTTACGGTAAGAACCCCTTTTTGGACCGAGTAACGCTTTGGATAATCTTAATGTATCTTCTATATTGATTGTCACGTCCGTTTTCTCCGATTTAACTTTTTTATGGGTTTTTCGCTTTTGCGTTTTTAGATCTTCATTGTGAATTTTTTGGTATTTTTTTTGAGGAAAATTGATTGTATTTTGATGTTTGTCTGATTAACAGAGTGTTCGACTATACGATGCGAGTGGCAATGCATTGAGAGGAGAGTTCATGCACTGAGGTTCTGTGATTGATTGCTGCTTCCAAGACGACTCCTTGGGGTTCATTGCTTGTGCTACCATACTTTAGAAGGTTATAGTTGTTAATAATATCTCAGGGATTTAGTTTTTCATTTTTATATGTGAATCATTTTACATTTTTTGTTTTATTATCAATTTACAGCTCAGTTTAGTTTCTAATTTAGCTGCCTGTTTTGGGATGATTGTTTAGTAAGAAGTTGATTATCTCAAAATGTATACCATACTTCTTTAATTTCATCTGTCTATGTAATTGAAGGTGAGGTAATTGTTTGGTTGTGTGCTTTTATTGTTGTCCCTAAAAATGGTGCTCTTTATGCTTCAGGTGTTCAACTATAGCAAGGATGATAATTTGGGAAGGCACGATGCACCAACTTGATATATTGAATACTCATATGCAACTGGTAGGTTTTTCTGTTCATGTTGATTTTCATTATCCTAACTATATTAAAAGAGCCATTTTTCCCTAACACGTGTCGCGACCTCCCATCGTCGACCATAACGACGCCGTATCGAAACGCGCTATCTTCTCTCTCAACCAGAAAGCCCTATCTCGCTCTCTCAAAACTCTCTCATCTCTCAACCGCCGAAGAAACTCTACCTCTTTTTCCTTCGTTGTCAATCTGCCGAAGTTCCGGTAATCTTCCTCCAGGGTTGTCTCCGGTGTTCCCACAACCGCAGGCGATTTTTCGACTACGTGATTTGACAACTAAACGAAACCCTAAGAGCTTAGGAAGAAGAAAGTAATTCCCCTCTTCCCCTTTCCCTTTTTCTTTCCATTGAGAAGAGCATCTCTTGATTTTTAGACCCCTCCTCTATTTTTATTTGAGCTTCGGCTGTGGATTGGAGTTGGGATGGAAGTGCAATCGACGGGTCAAAGGTGGTGGAGAAGGGGTTGGAGGGAGTCAATTTGGTGGTTAACCCCGAGAAGCCGAGAGGCTACTTCCAAATTATTTGCACAAAATCTGAAAATTACGAATTTTAGCTTCATTTTAATAATCTTCTGTATTTTGTGATATTTTCATCAGATTTATTGTTAAATGGGATTTCTTTTCCTCTGTCATTTCGAATTTTTCATGTTTCCAAAAGAACGAGAAAATGGGTATTGAAATAGACGACCGGCGACCTCAGGTATGTCAATTTTATAGTGGTTTCATTCTTGGCTTATTGTTTCTTCAGTTTAGGTTTGTTTCTTTTTTTCCAGCATCGAAAGAGAGTTTTTTTGTCTCAGTTTTGCAACTTTTCTGAATGTTTTTATTCAGTTTTTTTTTTCTTTTCACGCTCCAGGTTTCCGGATTTCACATTTCCAAGTATGTTTTTCTATTCATTAGTTAACAAATGCTCTGATTAATATAGTCATACTTGTGTGATATTGGTTTTAGTTGGCGAATTGTGTTGTGTTTCAATTAATTTTTATTTAAGCATTGGCGCATTTGTTTGGTTTGCATTCCAAGATATGTCGACTTCTATAATTGATGAGAATCATCCAGCTGTTGGTCACATTATCTCCACTATGGTTGAAGGCAAAAATGACGAGCCCAAAAGGGTTGGTATTCAAACTTCATCTATTCATTTTCATTGACTCTGCCAACTGAATGTTTTAAAAGTTGTAGAAGAATTGAGATGGTTATACAGACTATGGTTGTTGCTCTAATATCTTACATTTCAATTTATAAGAACCATTACATATCATACTTGCTATTTCGATAGATTGTCTGAGGTGGTGGAATATGGAAATGCTTGGTCTGTTTTACGTTGTTTGATGAGAGAAATAGGAGTCTCTTTACAGGGCTCGAGAATTTGTCCTGGGGGTTCAGAAGTTTGATGATTCTCTCTATTTTTTTTATTTTTATTTTTTGCACTCAATCTACCTGTGGTATGCTGATGTTTCATTGATATTAAAACAAATTTTGTTGAGATTGGATTGAGCTTCTAATTTATGTTTCTTTTAATACATTGCCCTTTAATTTCTCAGTTTTTTTTTTCAAGCAGAAATGGAAAATGAAACTTGTTGAGTTCATTCCGCTGTAACTCAGTTGCTAGCTCGTTTGGCACTGATTGATATACTTTTCGCATATTAATCAATATTTTTTTTTTTTTTTTGCAGTTTGAAAGGATTTCGTTATGTTTTGAACCGTCAAACCAAAGCAGGCTTCCAAAACCTTTGAGCTTCCCTTTCGCTTCTCCTCCAGCGTGTCATACGGAGACACAGCGTGGCTCCGTGTCTCCACCTATCATCGTATTTTTCAAAAAAGAGAGAATTTGAAGAGATATCTTAAAGGTTTGTTGATCAAATGACTCTTAATAATGCTTCTTTAGATCCCTTATATTAAATTTTGATATGAGTTTTCGTGTTTTTTTGAATTTTGTGATATTGGATTTAAAGTGTGTTGATTTTAGCTCAATGAGTTGTTTGTGAGATGGGTTTGCAGCGTTTGCTTTATCGTCAATCTTTACTTATTTAATTCAGTCAAATCATATCTGAAATGATATCTATTCTTTTAATAAGTAATGCTTATTGATTGTCTGTTATTTATTTATTTTGCTTAACAAGTTTAAGTTATATGTTTAAATTAATTTTAAACTATTATGTTTGATCGTTTTCTTAGGATTTGTTATTTTTTTAAATGGTGTGGTAAAGGAAGGATCTTTACAGTGAACCTGAGGTTTTGACACAAATATTAATTCTTGTGCAACTTTTTCTGTTGGGCATGTTGAGATTTAATAGAAATCTTGTAATTGGGATCCTGTATTATGAGTTCTAATGAGTGACTGCATTTAAATGTTTTAATACGAACTCATTCTTAGACTCAATGTGGGTTAGTTCAGATGGTAAGCTTATTGTTAGTAATGATTTGAATTGCTGATATAGATAGCCCATGAGTATCTTTTTTACAAAGTTCTTTTGGAAGATCATAAGTTGCTGAAGTAGAATTCAGATATTCTTCAAGCTGACTAGGGTACTAAATACTTGAAAATAGGCAAGCTTAGCTGCATAGACACTGATTTAATGAATAATTTCTTTGAAGAGTTGATGGATGATGGTATTGTTTGTGTCAGTGAATTGCTTTTGTAATTTAAGAAAGTACTCATGAGAAGTTTTGAACGGGAGTGAACATGCCCATGATATCCAATGTCAATTTCATTGTCCTGCATTCGTCGGAAAGCAGCTGGAGGACAAATGTACCCTCGCCAACTACAACATCAAGAAAGAGTCCAGCCTTCATCTCATATCCGTCTTCGTGGTTGCGCTAAGAAGCGCAAGAAAAAATGTACTCCAAGTGAAAAGAAGATCGAGCACAAGCAAGAGAAGGTCGCGCTCGTCATCCTCCAGTTCTACAAGGTCGATGACTTAGGTAAGGTCCAGAGGCTGTGCAGGGAGTGTCCCAACGCTGAGTGCGGTGCTGAAACTTTCACAGCCAATCATTTTGACAAGCACTATTGTGGTAAGTTTGGGCTTACCTGTGCTGAAAGTTGGGTTTTGTGTTTTTGATTTATTGTTTCTTAATCTATCTGTTTTCTTTTTCTTTTTCTTGTTTTTGTATTAATAATACTTGTCTTCTTGATCATGGATTATTTCTTAAGTCTTGAGCTTGCTGGAGCTGATATTATCTTATCTATTTCTGGGTCTCAGTGGCTACACGATATTTGGTATTTTTTAAGAACGTAGATACAGCACATCATCAGTAGGTACTACTAACGAAATGTGTATAGGTTCATAAAATTAGATGTGAAAGTTTTAGTTGGTTGTGGGAAGTTTTGTTTTCGGAGGATTCTCAATGGTCAAAGCCTAAAATTTGGTTAAAAATTATGTCTTACTATATTTCTTTTGTTACTGGTTTTGATAGAGTTGATTTATTATAAATAGAGATTAAGGGTTTGAACAAAATTCAACTTACTTTGATTTTTTCAAGGAGAACTAATATTGTTGGAGAATTTTTCTGCATAATTGGGTTATTTTGGGACATCAAAAAGCCCCCATTGATCTGGTAAGAAGATATCTAATTTATAGATTTTGGGGTTAAGAGTGAGATTCTAAGAAATGCATATAAGATGGTTGAATCAAAGTATCTATGTTTGGCATTTAATAAGCTCAAGCAGAAATTCCTGGAGAATTTTCTCTAGCTGGTATTTTTGCATTTAGCTGTACAGATTCTATGCCCAATTCTTCGTATTTAGCTGAAAAAATGTTGGAACGTATGGAGTCCAATCAAACTGTCATTTATTCACTTGAATGTGAACGGCACTGAGAAGACCTGCAGCGTTGTGTTGTACCACTATAATTTGTTGGTGTGCTTTCCTTGTACATTTATTTATTATCGCTCTCGTAAGTAGAGATTGGGGCTTCATTCATAATAATATACTTTGTCAAATTTTCTTGATTAGGTGGAACCTTTTATGGATATTACAAGCATATATGACTATCTACAATAGCCTAAGCAACTTGGAAAAAAATTACCGAAGCAAACAAAGAGCTTGGCTGCAATCTGCAAGGAAGTTTTGGGCATTTCACTTTCAAAGGTTGGGTTCATTTTTGGGAATTTTCCTGTTTCACTTGTTACGAAAGTTAAGTTATAGTCTCTGTATTCATATATATATTTTTTTTGACATTTTGTTTTCATGATTTGTACAGGAACTTCAATGTAGTGACTGGTCACAGCGCCCCTTAACCGAAGAGCAGAAGATGTATGCAGTTGCAGATGCTCATTGTTTGCTTCACATATTTAAGGTCTTCCAGGCCAAAATTGTTAGAGAAGGTTGAACATCTCATTCCTTCAATACCTTTATGGCACTTTTCATAAGGTTGATTATATACTACATAGTATTAAATAAGAAAAAAAATTGTTCTTTGTACCATCCATATGATCCAATACTGCTTTCCAGATATGTACTTATGGTCGAGACATTCTTCAGATGACCATATGAATGTGAAACTTTCAAAAAAATTAAAATCTTGCACTATGATTACATTGATGGGCATCTGGTTTATTATCTTTCCCATGATGGATACTCTACCATATTGCAGCCAATTTGACATGAATGATTAATTGTTCTCCATCTGAAGCCCTGAGTTTGCCATGATGGGTCTTTGACTAAACTTTAATATTGCAGAAGTTTGGCACATGGCAGTATAATTGATTGTGTGATAATCTAAGCAAATGTTGCATTGTTCATCCTCTCTTTCTTATAGCCTCCGTTGTTATGCTGAGCACTTTCTGGTTCTTGCAGGACATTCTTCTCAAAATTCCAATAAACATTGGTCATCTAACTTTGATTTGGGGTTGAAGCAGATTTTTGAGACACCTGACAGTTGTAATTTGGTAACAACGACTAGACTTTGTGAAGCTTCAGATATGCTACGTGCCAATATACTTGAATTACACAGGACCATACAGACAGATGCCGAGTTAGATTCCATAAAGTCTTGTGAAGTTACAAAACAAGTAGATGGGGCACTCTTGTGGATTATTAGAAAATATGGTGACAGAATTTTTATTAAAGGATTCTGACAGAAAGCCTAAAACTTCGAAAAAGAAAGTTAAAAAATCTTCTCCTGGATTGATGTGCAAAGAAAAGAGACCAGAAATTACAGATGATTGGCAAGGCCCTCCTCCATGGGATCCCCTAAGTTTCTGTGTGATGTGATGGTAATTAACTTTATGTTTCCTTTTATTTGTTTATATTTCATTAGGCTATGGAATCATAGCCATACAATTTGTTTTCCTTCTACATATGTGTTTTTTTATTGTGTAAAATATTGTAAAAGATGGTGAAATTTATGATTAAATTTGTCTACATTCTATTTCTATGTACAACGATTGTGTTTCACTTGGTTTTACTGATATTGAAATTGTAGATTGAAAGAGAGATTGGGATGTGATCCCTCGGATGAGCAACTTGCGACTTCCCTGAGAATTAGTCGGGCTGAATTACAGTCAGAATTCATGGAGTGCTCATTGGCAAGAGAGAAGCTGACAATGAGCAACATTCGTCTTGTCATGTCTATTGCTCAAAGATATGATAACATGGTGCTGAAATGGCTGACCTTATTCAGGTGAATTAATGTTCTCCACCATTTTCTGACTGATAAAAGTCTTGTGCTTTTGCATTTGTAAGCAGCACAAATGTGGGGTTTCTTCGATTTTTTTGCAGGGTGGTTTGATTGGATTACTCCGAGGAATTGAGAAATTTGATTCTTCGAAGGGATACAAGATCTCAACTTATGTTTATTGGTGGATTCAACAGGTGAGGGCCAACAATGAGTATGCTCTGGTGTTTGTCTTAGCTCTTTGCATAATTTATATCCCGAGGGAAGAGTTACCTCTAAAACTCTTTCCATTTTCCATCAACGAGCATAGAAAAACTTAACAGATTGGTTTCTGAATAATGAAAGAAAATCACATCCTACAAGCTTACTAGATGAAGGAGATAAAGGTACTCTGTAGTTAGGAAGAATCTACTAACTTCTTGCAATAAGTGAAGATTTACTTCAAATAAATTTTTGTCAAGTACACAAATCATTCTTCGCCACTCCATTTGATTTACCCATGCTGAATGTCTAAAGAAATAAAATCTTTTGCAACCACACCAGACCCTTTTGAATAATGATTCTTTCTCCCTCTCTAGCGTGTTTTACTAAGATAGCATCGCCTTTTGAATATTCGATTTGTTAAGTAGGTTAGGTTTCAGAATTAGAGTCAAGCCTGTTAAGCTCATAGCCACTTTCATTGACAGTAATAGTATTAGTTTCCCAATGACGATGTAAATATTCGGTTTATTAAGCCTCTTAATGAAGTAAGTAAACTTTTGAGGGCCTAACAGTACCATTTCCTTCACTAATTCCCAGGGTGTTTCAAGGGCTTTAGTCAGGAACTCAAGAACCTTAAGATTGCCTACCCATCTACACGAAAGACTAAGTTTGATTCGAAATGCAAAGGCCAAACTGGAAGAGAAAGGAATTACTCCATCAGTTGACGTAAGTCTTATCTAATCTCTTACAGTTAAGATTGATTCATCGTTTTTCCTTGAAAATGTTATCAGACCTTCAAACTGAAAAATAAGACTGTTTATACCGGTGATTGATTATGAAAGTATATTCAACTTCTCATGTTCTGTTTGATGCTCCAGAGAATTGCTGAATGTCTAAACATGTCACAGAAAAAAGTCAGGAATGCTACTGAGGCACTGAATATCTTTCAGGATATCTATTAGTCCAATAGATAATGCTTCTCATCCGATGATTACTGAACATTATGTTTCCAGGCTATTAGCAAGGTATTCGCACTTGACAGGGAAGCATTCCTCTCGTTAAATGGTCTTCCGGGAGAAACACTTCATAGTGTAAGGAAAAGAATTTGTTATTTCATTCATTATTATCATTTATTTAGGTATAATCTATATGTTCCTTTTCTTATTTGGCAGTACATTGCTGATACTCACATAGAGAATAACCCATGGCATGAAGTTGATGAATGGGCTCTTACGGTACTTTATCAAAACTTATTTTGGGTAATAGAATATGCGACCGGGGAGACTTTTAGTGAAGAACTGCATATGTGATATTATTTATATATCTTAATGCTTTTTAGTGATTATCTATAAGCCTTTCAAGTATTTGATTGTTGGTGATGTTACATGATTACGTTTTCAAAGTAAATTGCCTGAGATTATACTTATATATCGTTTTGCAGGATGAAGTATATAAGCTCCTTAGTTCAACCTTAAGGGAGCGGGAGCAAGAGATTATCCGTCTTTACTATGGTCTAGACAATGAATGTCTCACTCGGGAAGATATCAGCAGAAGGTGAGGCATATTGTTTTCAAATGACATTTGATCCATCAGTACTTGATAATGAAGTTCGTATAATATCTATATTTGTATTTTTTCATGAAATTCAGGATAGGTTTGTCGAGGGAGAGAGTTCGGCAGGTGGGATTGGTTGCTCTTGAGAAATTAAAACATGCTGCAAGGAAGAGAAGATTAGATGCCATGCTGCTGAAATTTTGATTCTGAGGTCTCTGTCTCATTCACATTCTAAACAGTATACCAATTTCATTGTGTATATATTACTTTTAAATTTAAAGGGAAGTAGCAATCTCACTGTATGTATTTTTTCTGATGACTAATGAAATAGATACTTAAAGATCCCATAAATTTATCATATACATCGAGATTACTCTGTATATGTGTAATGCTATTCACGAGTACCTTTTTAGTGAGATTTTTAAATTACGATAATGACTAAATGTTGATTCCAATGTCAGACGACAATATTTATTCAGAATCTCAGTGACTAGAAATAGGATTTTATTTTTAGTTTTCGACGCATGAATGATTTTCTTGGTCGGCTTGTAGTCGGCTAAGGCATTGGTTTTTTTTGTGGGGGGTCTTCTTTTGGTTTCTATAATTTCTCTCGTCTTCTTCCTCTCCGTATTTTTGTTTCTAGGTTTTCTCAAATTTTCCTGAGATTCTACACCCGTCGGCTTGTGGTCTTACCCGTCGTGAGTCCGAACCACTGCAAAGCTGAAATCGTTGTTCCAAAATAGAAACTCACAAGAGCCCATAACCTATAAACCAAACCAACAACCCAACTTTAACCTAGCTTTCCCAACAAATTCTGTTTGCACACAAACGATTCTGGCCAATTTTATTTGAATGATTTCAGGTCGTGGTTTCATTAAGTTTGCTATTCTTCTTCCTTTTATCCATACCTCTTAGGTCTTGAAATTCGTCTTCCTCTGAAATAGAGCTTAGTTTGAGGTGCATGGTTATAAGTAATTATAATAGGTGAAATTAATTGAACTCAACACTATGGAAAACAATTATTTTTTTTTTTTAATAATACATTCGTCTTCCTTTTTTGCTTTACTTACCTATATCACACAAAGAAAACACAAAAAAAAAAAAAAAAAAAAAAACATTTGCAATAACATATTCTAATTTTTTAATTAATTTCAATGCGCTATAGCTCAAAATTAGTTTGCGTAAAATGATGAAAAATTGCTCCATGCTAATACGTAGCCAACTAAACTACAGCACGTGCCTTGCACGTGCGTCGACTAGTATATATAAAAGCTACGAGAGAAAAAAGATCACGAGGGAAGCATAAAACAAAGGGAATTGCAAAAAAATAATACTATTGTACATAATGAAATTACATAATAGTTTACGTACAAATGAGATGTCAAAAAAGAGTGGAGAATTTTATTTTATTTTTATTTGGTTGAATAAATTTTAACCCAATCATATCTAACAACATCATGTGCATGTAAATCATTTTGTACATGTAGCACAATCAATTGCAGAATCAACATAATGGTATTTCCTTCACTGACGCCGAACGTGCACTCTCTTTTTTGCATCCCAAACTATCTATTCGGATTCGAGAAAAGATTAATTATACATCTACCTCAATTAATTGAACCATCTATATTGTTAGGATCGTTAGACACAGAGCAAATCCTCAACCTCTTACACACAAAATCTGTGAGTAGTCCAATGGAAGAACCTGAGATAATCAACGTACAAGAAAACGAAATAGAACCTTCCCTCTTTAGTTATAGTAAAAAAAATATAATAATAATAGTAAATTAGAAATGGATTTAAATATGAGCTATTTCATTGTTAATTAAAAAAAAAAAATAGAACCTCCATTCATGAATCTTGTCCACTGTTAGATCCTTTTGGAGGGTGATTTTATTACTTTCGGCATTTCATTTGGGTGGTGATCAGCTATTTATTGTTCCTTCACTTATTTCCTCCAATCTTGTATCCAGCTGAGCATCAACGTGCATGATAGATTCATATCAAAAGTTTGACGCAAACGCCAATTGTTATGTATAAGTAATAACAAGACAACGTGAATGTAGTACCTTTCTTGATTATTTAATCTCCATATATAGAAGTTTAAAGGTTGGAAAATATTTATTTATATATTTCGCTCCCTGTTTGGTTTGCTAAAAATCAGATTTTTAATAGATTTTAATAAAAGTTGATGAAATGTATGGTTAAAAGTTGTAAAAGTTGCGGGTCTCATGAATGTGTGATTAAAATTAATTGTTGAATTTGACTTAAAATTTTATCAATTTTTTTAGCTATATCTTGAATTCTTTTCTCATTAGGCTTGAGGTCACGAAGTCGAACTTTTTAATTGCTTTATCCCTCTCAATTACAAACTTTCCATTTTTTGGTAGTGCTGATAAAATTAGGTCATTTTGTCGCGCCCGTTTGACACCCATTATTCCACATTATAATGAGAGGACTAATACTTATTTTTGGAGAACGTATAGTTAAAAAAGAAAAAAAAAAAATTGGATTTACGTATAATATTATTTTATTGAAAAATGTATGATTGATAAGAAGATAGAGAAAAATAAATTATAATTTAATGGGAAATAATAGGGCCAAACGGATCACCATTGAACCGAGAGCATATTTTTGTCTGCCCTTCAACAAGTCATTCATTGATGAGACTAAATTTCTTGTTTAGGAAAAATTATGGTAGATTTTAAATGGCTTATTTCAAAGTTTTTAAAATAAAAAATATCAATAAAAAAATTTCGACGATTTCAAAAAATTTAACTTGTAAATGAAGTAGTTTAATATGACATCATAGCAATAAATTAAGCTAGCTAGTTTAAGTATGAACCAAACATGATCATCTAATTCAAAAGAATTCGATTTTGATAGGATAATGTCAAACTAAATAGTTATTATCCCCAGAATTTTTATATACATACACTATTTCATTATTTAGTAGTGATTAAAAATTTAAATTAGAATCTTCCATTTGAATAAGTTTCCTTGTTGACTTTGAAATGTCGAAATGTGAGGGAAACAACTACTCTTCCTTAAACTACACATAAACAGATAAACAAAATAATTTTCAACTATCAAACCCTCAGTGTTTATTGTAAATAATTGTTCTTTCCTTCCTTCCCAAGATTTCTTCATCCATTCAAGGTATTAGGCCTCTTGGAACCTCTGCCAATGGTTGTTTTCCTCTTGAAGTTCATTTTCTTCATTGTGACAACCATATCGAATCTGATATCTCGCTTGATTTTCAGTACGACGGCTCATGCTCTCGTGCAGTTGATCCAAGCATTCAAAGTTCCCGGGGAGATAACCCAAAGCGCGCTAGAACAAGTTAGAAACGTAGTCCAAGGTTGTCTCGAGTATATAGTGGATCTTGCAATAGAAGTAACGACTAGTTTCGTCTCTTTTCTCTTCGATCTTCTTAAAGAAGGCATATCAAGTTCTTCGGCTGCAACTGTCTCGGCCGTCACCGGATTGATGGAAAATACCAAGACTACCCTTGATGGTCTGTTGAAAGATGTGCCTGAGGTTTTGGAGGCTTTCACAGAGATGGTAACAACAATTGTGACTGATTTATTGAACAATTGTAAGGATGCTATAGGATATGTGACTAAGAATATTGCTTGAACCCCATTACAAATATACTGTAGATTAGATTAATCATATATTTAAGCATTGATAGGGTTACATAATGATCGAAAAAAATTGGTTCCTATTCAAACATTCATATGAAATCACTGTTATTAAATCCGGATCGACCTGATATCACGAAATTATTTGAATTGAAGCTCGACCGAAATGTCAAAATATCACATTTTTTTTCCTCTTCTTGTCTAGTTATCTATAATAAATCAAATCGAAGTATTGTATGTGTTGTGATAATAACAAATTTGCAATATATTAGTCGAGTATCATTTCCATTTATTAGTTAATTTTAGGGTACCCAAATTTGGTTAACTCGAGGAGATCACTATGATCGTTATTTTATTCTTGTCGAATTATAACTTTATCTTCTGAACAACTCATTGAAATAAAAAGTAATTAAACATAGGTGTAAAATGATTTGAAAACGAAATCCGAATAGTTTAAGGCACCAGGACTTCCATTTCACCCATGTTTATTTACTTTAAATCAACTAATTATGTAATTAACAATATGCATTCATGTTACGATTAATGTCCCTAATTTATTTGGCAATATCTCCTTGTTGGGAAAATTAGGTTAATATTTAATACGATATCTAACCACAATGCAACAAAATAAGTAATTTCTTCTTGGATGGATATATTCACACCACTTTTTATTTTTTGTTTTTTTTATAAGTACACTATATTTTTATTACATCAACTGTCATTAAACTTTATTCATTATCACATTTAAATCTTTAATTTTTTTTTCGTCACATTCTTATTTTTAGCATTTCATTGATCAGAAAATCGGGTCCTTAATTATGGTTTTTGTCCAAAAATATTGTTAACGCGTTTTAAAATGGAGTGATGCTTCAAATGCACTCCTACCTTACATGGAGTTTGACACTTCACTCACATACGTGGGGTTCGCGATTAAATTTAATCATCGGAAGTGCTACACGTACATAATACATCACACAATGCATTACACCCCTCTCACATGAAGAGGAGTCCACACACAATAAAATATTCGTGGATCCTCCATGTGAGAGAGGTGTAATGCATTTGGTACACTAGAAAGTATACAAATAACATTTTCCTTTAATCATGGACCACACACTCCACATGTGAGTGGAGTGTCAAATTTCATGTAAAAAATAATGTACTTGGAGAATAATTCTTTAAAATAAGGGTCAAATATTTAATCTCATTTTTTCATTATTATTTATTTTGCTTATTTAAAAAAATACAGACAAATAAGTCTTTTTACTATATTTCAAAGAAAATTTTGGAGAGAAACCATAATCAAGTAGAATTCAACATGCAAAACTTTGAAAATAATCTTCACTATAACAATAATGGGAATACCATGTTTTCTTCCTAGTATTGACTAGGGGTTAATCCAACAAGAACACGTCTTGGCAATGACATAAACCATTATCTAATAAAGATGGAAACTCACAAATGTTCTCTCTAGTCTAGGGTACAATAAACATCGAGACTTCAACCAATTCTTGACATAATCAACTTTTGATCAACAATTTGCACAAGCGCACAAAATCGTGCAGATATTCGTATTGTTGCTCTCCATTTTCTCTTTTTTGGGGGCTGAATTTGGTCTTTTGTTCCTTCAAGCATAAGGATGGACAATGTACAAAGTTTTCTTGATAATTTGGACTTTAACTAAAGTTCATAGTTACAGTCTTTTCAATCATGATTACCATTTCTTTTTAATTGGACCAATTTATAGGGTTTAGACCTTTGATCGGAGATACCCAACGAATCTCCCCCTCCGCAGCATGTCCATCATCCCAGCAATTGAATGGAAAATATCAAGATTCTCTTTCTTTGGCACTACACTAACCAATTCCTCTTTGCTTTCATCTTTCGCAATCTCTGAAGAAATCTTTGACTTTTTTTTACTTCTTGACATGCCCCTTTGACCACAGTAATAACACTCAACATTGACACACTCGTTGGACTCGTCTCTGCTTATATCTTTGTTCTTGGATCGATCTAGACCCTTATTCCTCCCCCTATTCTCAACAATCTAAACTACGTGGATGCATTTATTTACTGACATGGTTCAACACATTATCATTAACACATTGCTTAATATAAGAACACGCTTGCCGATAACAGCAAGTCCCCTCTTTTACTGGTCTCATTCGTTTTTCACTTGGGCTCTGATTGATAAGGGATATTTTCCATGAATCCATTTTTCACATTTTGTGGTGTTTGATAGCAATATTTTCTTGGCAATTGAAATTCCACCTTTTTGGCCTTTTTTTGCTTTTTATGGAATTGACTTTCCCACCACTTTAGTGGGAAAAGTAATTTCATGTTTTTTTTTTTTTTTTTTGACAATTGGAACAAATTCTTTAAAAAAAATAAAATCCCTTTAATTGAAAATTTTCATGGAAAACAAAGCCAAACGAATGGTATTTGGTTCCTCGCCCCGCCCCCCCTCCCCCTTTTGACAATTGGAACAAATTTTACCCCCAATTGTAACAAATTTGATCCCTTTAATGAACAATTTTCATAAAAAAACAAAGCTAAACGAATACCAAAAAATTCAAATTTTTTTAGGTGAAAAATTATACTAATCAAATACAATTAATCGACAATTTCCGATCAAAATAAGTTCTAGGCAATTCAATTATTTGGAATTCATTTATTTCCACCCCAAATTCCATCTTGCAATCAAACGGACCCTTAAAGAAGATGTTCCTTCTTTCCTCTTTATGTGTGATAATTTGAACCATTCAAAGTAACCATTCTACTTAACCTCCATCACTCATCACAATAATACCAAATAATATCCAAGCTCTTATACCGCTTGATGCGGAAGTTTGGCATCTAAACATGATATCTAACAACAATGCCATGGATTAAACAATTTTCTCTTTTTTAGCCAAACCTAATCGGAAGCTATAAATAGAGCAAAACATGAGAGGAACAACAAAATCTATCAACATAATATTCAATGTGGTTTTGACAATGTGCTTACATCCATGGCCCCAACTCCGAAAATAATATTCACTATAACAATAATAGGAATATAATTCCCTTACTTTGTGAAGGTCCAATCCAACTACATCAAGAGGACATGTCTTGGCAGCAACAATAAACCGTCATCTAACAAAGATGGCTATCCACAATGTTCTCTCGAGTCAATACTAGAGGCACAATCAACATCAAGAATTCATCCAAGTCTAGCCACAATTAACATTTGATTGACGACTATGAATGCTAGCCGAACTGTAAGAATTTTCTTATTGTTGATCTCAATTTTCTCTCCTTTTGGTGCTGAATTTGATTTCTTGCACATCGAATTTACCTTGGAAAAACTCAATAGTTAACATAAAAAGGTATCCATTATTACAATTAATACTTATTATTATAATACATTAATTAAGTTCTAAGACATAATGCAAGTTTTTTGGATCTTATAATACATTTAAGAGATGACATAGCAGAAACAGTGACGTGCATGTTTGATTACATGGATTAAACTGTTTTGCCAGATAAATTCTGACTACTTAGATGACATCTCCTGACATGTGTGGGGCCTGAGCAAGTAAAAAAATGCAAAAAAAAAAGGTAGGACCCCCTATTATGAGTGTCGGTCAGGGAGGGTGTCACCCTCCCTGTCACCAAAGCATGATTCTTTATGAGCTTCTAAAATATCTTTTAGGCCATTGCCAATGCCCCAGTTAGTCCTATACATGTGACCCGCTATCAGGAACAGAATTGCAATAGCTAAATGATGGTGTGCAATATCGGTCAGCCATAGACCCCCAGTTACTGGATCTAATCCTCCACGAAAAGTAAGAAATTCCGCATATTTTGATCAATTCAAGGTGAAAAATGGGGTTGCTCCTCGGCAAAACTTGGATAAAGTTGAGCCAAAAGTTCTCGATTCAAGATAAATTCATGAGGAAGCGGTATCTCTTTAGGATCTACTCTAGCGTTTAAAAATTGGTTAATCGGTAAAGATACATGTACTTGATGTCCCGCCCAAGAGAGAGACCCAAGTCCTACTAGCCCCGCTAAATGGTGATTCAACATAGATTCTACATCTTGAAACCAAGCCAATTTTGGGGCCGCTTTATGATAATGAAACCAACTAGCAAAAAACATTAACGCTGCAAAGACCAATGCACCGATTGCGGTACAATAGAGTTGTAATTCACTAGTTATTCCACATGCTCACCAAATCTGAAAAAATCCAGAGGTTATTTGTATTCCTCTTAAACCCCCGCACACATCACCATTCAATATTTCTTGGCCCACTATTGGCCAAACCACCTAGGCACTAGGCCCAATGTGAGTTGGATCACTTAGCCATGCTTCATAATTGGAAAAACGAGCACCGTGGAAATACATACCTCTCAGCTAAAAAAAGATGATGGAGAGTTGACCGAAATGGGCACTAAATACCTTTCTAGAGATCTCCTCCAAATCACTGATATGACTATCGAAATCGTGAGCATCAGCATGTAGGTTCCAGATCCAAGTGGTAGTATTAGGTCCTTTAGCTATTGTTCTTGAGAAATGGCCCGGTCTGACCCATTGCTCGAAAGAAGTTTTTACGGGATCCCTATCCACCAAAATTTTGACTTTTGGTTCCAACGAACGAATAATTATTGAGTCCTCCTCTTTCCGGACAACACATACAAAGAGACCCGCCAACAGTCAAATAATTAGTAAACTTTTGAGAGATATTTCTATAATTAGTTTGTTTCTCTTCTATCTCCCATTTATCTATTTTCTTTAGTTATTCACTAGAGCAATTAGGATCTGGAAGTCGATCCGGGGCAAGTGTTCGGATCTATTATGACATAGCCATGAGGCGCTCAACGGACCTTTTTTATCTTATAAAATCTTATAAAACCTTTTTGTAGTTTTGGATTGATGCAAAAACTCCTTTTTTGTACAACCTAGTGTAGATTCATATCTCAATTAGCAGGTCTTAGATAAAGCTGCTTTATCTTTTCCATATGTGATATGAATTACTCTATTCCAAATCACGCAAGCAGCCATTACTAAGAGACATCCCGGTATATATTTTATTTAGTTGTTAATTTAGATTTAAATTTAGGTTTTTAAAAAAGAATTCGTTTTCATATTAATAATAAAATTTTTAATAATAAAAAAAAAAAAAGTAAAGAAGTCTATTTTTGACTCTATCCCTTTTTTATCCCTACGAAATATCAAATGAAATAGAACGCTTAGAAGGGATATAATGAAATTCTTTGATTGGCTCTTCCCAAAGCAAAGGCATGATCCATTTTTTTATTTGACTGATGGGGCCAACAAACAATAAATTCTAACAAATATATAGAAATAATAGAATAGAATTAATAAACTAAATAAACGGCGTCTTCTTTTATTCGAAACGCCCCGTGATCTTCAACCAATTATGTGCTTCAATATAATTATCAGGAGTAAGCGGTTTAACCTGTTTCCAATACTCAGCTGCTTGATCAAACTAAGCCTCCGCAATTTCAGAATCTCCCTAGCGAATGGCCTGTTCTCCCCAGTCGGAATAGGTAGGTTAATTCCTTCCCTTAGAACCATACTTGAGAGTTTCCTAACTCATACGGCTCAACAATCATTTGGTGTCCCCCTTTAATCTACCATATCTAACGAATGAGATTTCTGATCACATTTTGGGGGTTAACCAAAGAGGTTCATTACTTGAGTTTTAAACTGAAATTTGGATTAATAATCCATTTTATTTCGTTTTATCTTTTTTCCCACCTTCAGAAGAATAAATTCCTCCTATCCTTAGAATTTTCTAAAAGGTAACTATCTCAGTTTCATATATAAATTTTTATAGAATCTTTGAAAAAGACTTTCCTTCTTAAGAAAGAAAAGACTTACTATCTTTGGGATCTGATCCTACACCGCTGCTCAAGACTTTAGTGGATCGACTCTATTACATAAGTTGATTCCTAATTTTTATCTCACATCATGAGTAGGTATATCTACCATCATGACATAAGTACATAGTTATTATCGTATCAGTCCTAAACCTCGCTAATTGATCTTTACGGTGCTTCCTCTATCAATTAGATCATTTTTTATTTATCCATAGAAAAAAGTAGCTAGGCATATCTATTTCTTCATATTTTGACTTCTATGAAGTTTCTTTCTTTGCTACAGCTGATAAAAATCGTTGTTTTAGACGATGCATATGTAGAAAGCCTATTTTTTTCGTATTTACTAGCAGATTTTTTTTTTTGTTTCTATCTTAATTACATGGAATGAAGCTACTAGCATATAGGCTTGGGGTTCAACCTTTAGTTAACATGTTTGAGGTAATGGATCTAATTATTATATAGTAGTTAGAGGTCTCCTCGTACCAAAAGTTTTAAATACTTCTTTACGAGATGTGATTAAAGTAATTTTATAGAATAAATTATTTTCTATACTTTACACGAACATATTGACACACGAGATGCTAATTAAAATTCTATCAACAATTGTACAATAAAACAAAAGCAAATGCAATTATTTTTTCAAAGCATGATTTAATATTTTATAGTCATATAAGAACAAATCAAAAAATTAAATTAATCCATGCCCAAAAAAAAAAAAAAATGAGTATTTGTATTTTTTTCCTTAAAGGAATAAGTACTTTTTCATAAATTACGCATAGATCACAAAAATTATTTTCTCTTTTTGTGAGATTAGTTGATAAAATATTCTTCGAGACATGTATTAAAGGATAATAAAGTACATTTGAAAATACTGAAACATTTAGACTAATGCTTCTTCCGAGGCAATATATTCTTTTAGAATATTGAAATTTATAATGTTATGCTACTTAGAAACAAGTAATATTTATATAAAATTTACTTTTCGAGAGCAAGTAATATTTTGCTGAAATATTAACATAATAAAATCTAGAATATCATGCTAGATGCAAAGATGTGCTTCTTCAAAGCAACAACAAAATATTCATCTACAATGTTAATAGGATTATAAAATTATTTTTATTTTTTTTAGTAGAAAAAGTAGAATTAAAAACAGATTAATTGGTTACTAGACATTAAAATAATAATACTTGCTCAAAAAGTTCCTTGTACGTGTATCACATAATAATATTAAGCCGTGTTTGGTAAGGATTAAAATTTAAAATTTAATTTAAATCAAACTTAACAATTAATTTTAATCACATACATTATGAGTCCACAACTTTTCAATCACATATTTCATCATCTTTTATCAAACTTTATTAAAAATTTAATTTTCATTCCTACCAAATATAATTTAATATATGCAATGAACAATAATTATGCATGATTGTAATATTTAATTATGTGATTAAATTTTACCACCTCATATATTATATTCTTACCCTAATATGAATTCTAGACTGGTGGTGGCAAATAAGCTTGTGGGCTCGGGTCGCTCGGGTTCGACCCGCAAAAGTTCGAGTCGAACTTGGCTTGCGGTACACTGGAACCGAGCTTAGCTCGGGCCGAGTCTTTTTCAGGGGGACAGGCTGAACCCGACCCGACTCGCGAGTTCGAAAATATTTTTAAAAATGAAAAACCCTGGAATGAGAGAGAAAAGGGCCGGGCCGGCCCAGAAAAGCCCGAGCAAAAGGTCGGTGCGGGCCGACAAAAGCTCGGTTCGTCAAGTCAGAACTTTGATTTTGGGCTCACGAGCCGACCCGACCCGACTCGTCGACACCCCTAAACCAATTGAGTGAGACCAATTTTGACCAAAATGAAATTGAGGATAGGATGGCAATATATTTTGCTGCTATTGGAATTTCTTTTGAAATGTAGATGAAGCAATGTCACCTGTGTTTGAGAGTGATTTTTGGGGTAAGAATTAATTTTTGAATAGTGATATGATGGGAAATGTGTAGTTAAAAAAGAAGTAAAAGTTATTAATGTGATAGAAAATATTATTTTATTGAAAAATGTGTGGTTGAAAATGAGAATTGATTCTCAAAATCTGTACCAAACAGGCCCCTAATTTCTTTAGAGAGAATATGAGACTTTTGAATTATTCTAAATTTTCCTGGGCTATTTACAAAAAAATCGAGCTATCTTTATAAAACCAGTAGAATAAAAGAAGAAGATTGAGAGAGTCGAGACTCAACCATATTTTATTAAGAATCAATATCCCATATTTATAAGATATAATTAGGATGCAAATTACAATAATCATTCAAAATTTAACATTTAGCCCCTGTTTGTTTAGCTATAAAAGTAGATTAAAATTCAAATCAAATTAAATAATTAATTTTAGTTACGTATTTTATGGGATCCACATCTTTTATACCATATAATTTATGGGTTAATTTCAGAAATGGTCACTGAAGTTATATGAAAATTACAAAATGATCACTGAAGTTCAAAACTTTCATGAACGGTCACTCAAGTTTCAAGTACTTTCAGAAATGGTCACTGAAGTTTAAGATTTTCACCAACGGTCACTGAAGTTTAGGAGATGTTTCATTAACGGCCACTGAAATTACAAAAAGTTTCAGGAATGGTCACTGAAGGGTCATGCATTTTTTCAGTTTTTTGGGCGACTTTTTCGGCCACTTCCGACCACCAAAACCGTCGGATTTTGATACCTTTGGAAAGCCCACAACCTCCTCTTCAATTACCACCCAAAATTTCCCCCAAACTCCAAACGATTCGACCGAAAAATAGTCGCAAAAGTCGCCCAAAAAATTGGAAAAATCTGCCCAGATTTTTCCAATTTTTTGGGCGACTTTGCGGTGACTTTCCGGCAACTTCCAATCACCAAAATCGCCGGATTTTGATACCGTTGGAAAGCCCACAACGTCCTCTTCAATTACCACCCAAAATCTCCCCCAAACTCCAAACTATTCGACCGAAAAATCGCCGCAAAGTCAGCATGAAAAATATGGGCAGATTTTCGACCTTTTTGGGTAGCTGACTTTGCGGCGATTTTTCGGTCGAATCTTTTGGATTTTGGGTGGTAATTGAAGAGGACGTTGTGGTCTTTCCAACGGTATCAAAATCCGGCGATTTTGGTGGTCGGAAGTTGTCGGAAAGTCGCCGCAAAGTCGCCCAAAAATTGGAAAAATTTGGGCAGATTTTTCCAATTTTTTGGGCAACTTTTGCGGCAATTTTTCCGTCGAATCATTTGGAGTTTGGGGGAGATTTTTGGTGGTAATTGAAGAGGAGATTGTGGGCTTTCCAAAGGTATCAAAATCCGGCGGTTTTGGTGATCGGAAGTGGCCGAAAAAGTCGCTCAAAAAACTGAAAAAATGCATGACCTTCCAGTGACCGTTCCTGAAACTTTTTGTAACTTCAGTGACCGTTAGTGAAACATCTCCTATACTTCAGTGACCGTTGGTGAAAATCTTAAATTTCAGTGACCATTTCTGAAAGCACTTGAAACTTGAGTGACCGTTTATGAAAGTTTTGAATTTCAGTGACCATTTTGTAATTTTCATGTAACTTCAGTGACCATTTCTGAAATTAACCCTATAATTTATTATCTTTTATCAAAATCTGTTAAAACATTGCAAAAAGAAGAAGAAAAAAAAAAGAAATAACTTAAAAAAGGTAGGGGAAAAAAAAAAAGATAGGACAGAATAATGCGCCAGAAAGAATTAATAAAATATATAAACAGACACAATTCTGATTCCTACGCTGATTGAAACAGTCCGGAGTATATTAAGCAGATGATTCTGGTGATTCTTGATTCTCATATTAAAAGAGAGAATTGGGTCATTTTCGAGTTATTATAATAGTCATTTTCTTCTATTTTTCTCTAGTTTTCTGAATTGTTGAGAAGCAAAAGAAAACGGATATACTCGAGACGTGGGAATGGCGGAGAAGCTTATGCATGCGGTAAGGTACGAAAGTTATGGCGGTGGAGCTGCTGGTTTGAAGGTAATTCAGATTTCTCTGCGATTTCTTGTTATTATGAATGATTTATTTATTTATTTATTCTCAATTATGGTTTTCTTGATTATTAAATCCATCGCAGGGAAGGGATCATGATTGGATTTACAATGTCTTAATGTTAATTGATTTTCTTTGTGTTGTATTTTATGTTATCTCCCAGTACATCTAGTTACGAACAAATGGAATTGCGAAGGAAATAAATAGATCCACTTCACTGAATTATATTTGTTGAATCATGAGCAAGTGCAAAAATATACACGTGAAAGACAAATGGATATAATACAAAATATTGAATCAGTTGACAGTAGTAACATAAATGAGTATTTTTCCGGAATGGATTGATCACAAGTCGAAATATGGTTAAAGAATTCATGTAGCCGACCCTTAAATGAGGCTTAGTTTGTTGTTTACGTCATCATTGCTGTCGTTTATTCGGTATAGTATCTGATGTTACGCGAGAGCGTTATGTTTTGATTAATCAAAAGAGTGAGTGTTTATTTTTGTTTTTGTTGTAGTTTTGTATGGCTTTCTTTGTATGTTTGCGTGGGCCGTAGAAATGAAGTTTTGGTGGGGAGGACGACAAGAGTGCGATATTCATTTGTTTATTTTTGTTATTTCTTGTGTATTAAGATCCCATGCATTTGTGTTCTTTCTGCAAATGTAATAATACGTGATATTGGAATTGGGAGATGGAAATTTAAGATGAAGTTTCTGGGGGGCTGGTGGTAGGGGAAACAAAAGTGGTCGGAGTTAACATTCACAAAAGCGATGGATATGAATTAGTGGAAGATGTATGATTGTTTAGGTAATTTATTCCCAGCTAGTTCTGTCAATCTATTTAAATGATTTAGCAAGATTGTTATATCTACTTATTTCTTCCATGTGGACTTGGATTTATGATTTCAATTTCACATTTATGTGGGGAGAATCATCTCTGTTGTTTATTGATTCAATGCCAAATGGATCGCGCAAATTCCAATATTGACAATACTTACATAGTATTACTTGTAAATATCAGCAGATAGAATGTGAACCGACTAAGAGTTTTCTTCATTGTGTTATGGGGTACAGAGTTAGGATTCAGTTAGGTGAACATTTTTGCTTATATACATGCTACTTAAGAATTAATAAAAAAATTCTCTCGATTTTCTGTCGAGCTTTTTATTTCTCAGTTTCGTTTTTTTATTTTGGTTTTTCCATCTTGCAGCATGTTGAAGTTCCAGTTCCTTCTCCTGGTGAAGGTGAGGTCCTGCTAAAGTTGGAAGCCAGAAGCTTAAATCCAGTTGATTGGAAAACTCAGAAAGGCATGCTTCGTCCACTTTTTCCTCGCAAATTTCCTTTTATACCCGGTAAGCTTGCTACCTGTATTTAAGATTTGTCTTGAACTATTTTGTTAGTTGAGCCTTCTTCTAGCTACCAGTTTAGGGTGTGGTTGTTTCACATTTTGAAATCCATGTTGACTAGTGGTTTAATGTTGAAATTTTGGTTTTTGTGTTCATACAAATTACTATATAATTAGCTGGTAAAAGTTGGTATACATCATCCGACAATTTTGATATATATTGGAATATGTAGGGCCTCAATGCTTCATAAAGCGTTAGAATAATGTGGGATTTCCCATAGAAATCTTTTGTCTCCTTCCACCAATGTAGTCTTTCAGAAACTTGTATTCTCCTGCTGCCTCCTGGGATGACATTCAATTACTTGACAAAACCCACTTTTATATTTATTGGGCAAGGAAGATGACTGATACTTGTATGGCTTTGAGTAGCTAGAACAGTTTTTCCTCATGACTGGGGCATTTGGAGATAGGTTTTATGCTGTTTCTGAAGCTCAACTTGTGAACCAGGTTTTTACCATCATCAAAATTGGAATCATGTTTAGACTTGTATGTGTTCATTTGGTTTAATATACAGCATTACATCCTCTCCATAGTTATTGCAACTACTCGGGATTTTGCCAGAAGCTTGAGTGGTTATGAATTTTCAGGATTTTCTGATATGAGTTGAAAGAAATAGAGCATTACAAGTTGAAACTGGTAAACTTATGAAAGTTATGAAAAGGAGTTATAATCCTTGAAACAATTATGTAGAAGGTGTTGTTAAATGGAGTAATGTTTTCTTTCAAAAAAATCTTGTTGCATCTAAGTAACAAAGTCTTCATCTGTTATATGCTTGCATCTAGAATTTGAAGAATTTTAAAGAAATTGTAGGCTACTAGTTAATTAATTTATGAATGGGTATGTTAAGGGATATAATCCTACATCAAATAAAGATGAAAACATAGACCAATTTATAAGGTTTTGGACTCTCCTCTTAACAATGTTGACCTTTTAAGATGAACATCCAAATCTTTACATGGTATCAGAATCCATTAAACTCCAACGAGCGATTCGATCCGATTAAGACTCAAAAAATGAGCATACGAATTTCAAGATTGGTCTGCTCAAACGAGCCGCTATCTTGCGGGGGGGTATGTTAAGGGATATAATCCCACATCGAATAAAGATGAAAGTATAGACCAATTTATAAGATTTTGAACTACTCCTCTTAACAGGGTGCACTTAAGTACTAATATTCTTTCAATTACATGGTAATCACTTGATTAAAAGAGTAGAAATTTTAGTAGCTACAGATGGAACAATATAGCCGATTTAGTGACAACTATAACAGATTTGATGCTAATCTTTTCTTGACTATCGGCCCGTGTATTGACTAACATTTCCACATTCTCCACGATTATTGGAATTTTTGCAACATTCCTAAACATAATTCACTTGTGCCAGTTTGTGGCTGGACCATGGCTAGTAAAATTCTCATAGTTGTTCTAATATATTTTTAATACTCTTTGATCTTTTCTGGACCAGTTTCTGATGTAGCAGGAGAGGTAGTAAAGGTTGGACCTGACGTAAAAAATTTAAAAGCTGGTGATAAAGTTGTGGCCTATCTGGGTCCTTTGGTAACTGCCAGTGTCCTTATTTGTTTCTTTTTTTGTTTCTGTTGCTCACTTGCTCAAGGTCACTTGACTTTCTGATATAAATGGACGATTTCTCTAACGTGGCATATCCATGTCTGACATTACTTGAACACTCTAGTACATGAATCGAACACGCCACGTGGTGTGCACTAATTTTTTAAATTTCCGACGCTCGATGGATACTTCGTTAACATGCATGGGGCACGTTTCTGACATGCCATGTGGTGTGTCCTGTATCGTTCATATTCTTCTAACAGGCCTGATACATGTCATCAAGGCAAAAGCAATGTCAAGTAGTGTGTCTGAAAGTTGGGTTCACTATATTCTTTATTTTCTTTCATCCAAAGTATGTGGCGATCTTCATTAGTGAGAATGATTGATTTTGCTTCAAAATGAAGAATAAAAATTCATGAAAATGTTAATTATTAAAACATTTTTCATAAATTAATAATGTGAGAAAAGTTCAAAGAACTTCTTGTCTTATTTTGTGAGATATTAATATTCACCTCAGAGATCATAGTACACCAGATAGCCGTTGCTTTGGTTCAAAAGATATTCACATGGAAAAATCAAAGCTAAAAATTATAATATTTTTATTAAAAACTAAATTAAATATAGAAATAAACATAAATATATATAAATGTTCAAAATTTTAAAGAATTTGAATAGACATATCTGTATCCAATTTTTTTATTTAAAAAAAAAAAATCATGTGTCGGCATCTCCGTACATCTTAAGGTGTGATCCAATACTCTGATTTATTGCTGATTGTTGCTTCGCTACTTGTGCATGTATGTTAGTGTTTTCCCCATGGTTCTTAAATCTCCATGTTTAATTGGCAGTTGGGAGGAGGTTTGGGTGAGTATGCTATAGCCAAGGTGAGCTTGACAGTTCCAAGGCCTCCTGAAGTATCGCCTGCTGAAGCTGCAGGCCTTGTGGTTGCTGGTCTTACGGCTCATATGGCCCTCACCCAATCTGCAGGGGTGAGGCTCGATGGATCCGGCCCAAGGAAAAACATTCTTATCACTGCTGCCTCGGGTGGTGTCGGTCATTATGCCGTTCAACTTGCAAAGCTTGGGAATACACATGTGACTGCTACTTGTGGGGCACGTAACCTTGATCTCGTGAAGAGCCTTGGAGCAGACGAGGTTCTTGATTATAAGACCCCGGAAGGAGCTGCTCTTAAGAGTCCATCGGGCCAGAAATATGATGCAGTGATTCATTGTTCAACAGGGATTTCTTGGTCAGTTTTCGAGCCGAATTTGAGTTCAAAGGGGAGGGTAATCGATATCACTCCTGGTCCGAGCTCCATGTGGACATTTGCCGTAAAGAAACTTACCTTCTCCAAAAAGCAGTTGGTACCATTGCTTCTAGCTCCAAAAGGTGAAAACCTCGATTTTCTTGTTAAGTTGGTTAAGGAAGGGAAAATCAAGACAGTAATTGACTCAAAACATCCTTTAAGCAAAGCCGAAGATGCCTGGGCTAAGATCATTGATGGACATGCTACCGGAAAGATCATTATTGAGCCTTGAATGTTATTGTTTTGAGCTTATAGTTCTATGTTTATCGTCTAAAAAGGCGTTGATTTTATTAGACTCTATTTATTTTGGAATTACGACATGTTCTGTTTAAGTTATTATTACATTTAACAATAAAAGTAAACACAATTATTGTTATAGTAGGTTTAATGAAATTTTTTGTTCCTAGTTGTGCTGTGTTTTACGCATTTTGAATTCCTAAGATGGCAAATCAACTGTTTGTATCGTTGAGTCTTGAATGTGCAGTTTTGACATAAGATTAAAGAATGCAGTTTAGACATTAGAGAGGACATTGAAGGTTTTATACAAGGCTGAGAATCTATTGCCCATAGCATGGATGTTTCCATTATCAACTATGCTACATGTACATCAAGGTTGACACCTAGGAGTGTATTCAATCGAAACTTTTGAAAACTTTGATTGACTTTTTTTAATAGATGACGTTCATGGATTTCGTAGATTTTTCATAGATTTGCATAGAATTAGTGGAAGTTTTTCATGAACTTCTGTAGATTTTCATTTTAAGACTTTTGTAGAATTCAAAATTTTTTATAAAGACTTTCATTTGAAGTAGAATTTACGTAGATCCAGTGCAATAATATGAAATTATCACATATGATATTGTAGTTCTCACAATTTTCATTATATTTCCCCTCCTCATATAATTAAAAAAAATTAAAAAAGAATAAAAATTTAAGATCTTAATTAAATAAATAATAATCTTTTACATATATATGCTAAAAAAATAAATTTAATATTCAATATAATTAATATAATATACTTGTAAAAATAAATATATTTATATTTAATTATAAATTTGTCATACAAAATTTTATTATTTAATAAAAAAAAATATATTTTTCACAAAAAAATGAATGAAAAAAATTACAAGAATCCAATTTAATTTTTTTCATAAAAAATAGAGATAAACGATAAGAGAGAGAAAGAGAGAATCAATATAAAAAATAAATTTTAATTATACATCTAATGTTCGTAGAAGGAAAAAAAAAAAGAAATATTGAAATTTTTTTTCTTTTTGTAAAAGTCTCCCAAAATCTCGTAATTAATGATAGACAAATTTTGAGATTTTATATGAGTACTTTCTCTTTAAAGTAAGTACTCCAGAGACTTTTATAAAAGTCTCTAGAAATCATTAAAATTTGAATACCCCAAAACTTATATAGACTTCTAAAAAGTTTGAATTGAATACACCGTAACTTTTAAAGACTTTTTAAAAGTCTATAAAAGTCTCAATTGAATACACCATAACTTTTAGAGAGTCTCTAAAAGTCTACATTGAATATACTTAAACTTTTTAAATCACAAAAAGTCATTAAAAGTCTCTCTTGAATACACCCCCCTAGTTTGGCTCTCATGTGAGTTGACAGATTTTTATACATTGATTTTAACAATATTTTTTCCAATTAATGGTCAGATTTTTGACAGATTGGGGAGTGCAAACAAGGCGTACACATTGGGTGTACAACTAGCTTAATTCTTCCATTATATACAAGAAAGAGATTCTATATATATATATATATATATATATATATATATATATATAACATAAAAGAGATATGGATCGTGATTTTGACTCGATAAGGATCAATTCCATGAATCATTTTTCCCTGTTTGCTTTAATTTATTGTTATATATATACTAAAACAATTAAAACTACTAGATTTTGAATATCTATGGTGATAACTTCGACTATATATAAACGTTTTACGGAATGCTAGGAAGAACAAAACCTATGTTGGACGAACACTACCATGCTGGAGTCATCATTCGCACTGCTCGATTGCAATTGGGAGATGTGATGCCGACTCTAATACCAAATGTTAGAGTTTGATAGAAGAAGAAAAAGAGAAGAATGAGAGGGAAGATTTGAATGATATGACCCACCTCCTAACAGAATTCCATCAACTATTCGAACCACCCAATAGCCTACCTCCAAAGAGGTCACTTACAGCTTTCACTTCCAGCTCCATCCATGTCTCCACTTTCAGCTAGTGCAGTGACAAGGTTGTGTGAATGGTGGCACGTATCAATCAATTATAGACTTAGCTTAGCTTTAGCGTTTGTTTGAGCCCTCTTTTTCGAAAGAATCTGATTCTCCATTTTAAATATGTGGATCCATGAACACTAATACCCTTGAATTGTGTCCGTTGCTTTCATGAATCTATTGAATTTTCAACACACAAATGTGCATGCTTTGTTCCCTATCCCCATTTTACCCCCTTTACAATTGCAAAAATCAATAGTATCATTAACCGAACTCCAGCAACATGAGGGGTAAATTTGAATTTTGTGTATAGCAATGGAAGGAGAAAATTGGAATCAACTTTTTCAATGGAAAGATCTGTCATTCATCATTTATTGACATTGAAGACAGTTGCATGTTGTTTTAATTGAAGGCATATTCAAGAATCTATGATACACTCACAATGAGATTCATCGATTGAGATCAAACATGGGCCAAGTCTTTCTCATTTCGTCTAGTATTGGAACCAGTGGACCACAAGAACTAGACAGCTGCGCGGGGCAGAGGATTTGTAGTCCTCCCTTTTTCTTGATCGATCATTCTCTCTCTTTTCCATGTTAAAAGAAAGAGAAGTCTGCACGCCTTATTTGAAGTCAAGAATCAACTACGCCCTGTTTGATTTCAAAACTTTTCCATGGAAAATGGAAAGTAAATTAATTCCCCCAACCCCCCCCCCCTCCCCCCCCCTCCCCCTCCCCCTCCCCCTCCCCCTTCCCCTTCCCCTTCCCCTTTTATTCTTGGAAATGGAGTGGGAAAATAAATTCCAAGTTTTTTTTTTTTTTTAATTTTTTTTTTTTAAAATTTTTTTTTTGTAATTGGAACAAATTCTAGACCCAATGGTAAAAATAAAAAAAAAAAAAATATCCCTTCAATTGACAATTTTCATGGCAAACAAAGTTAAACGAATGATATTTGGTATCACTTTTTATTTATTTATTATTTTTATTTTGGCAATTGGAACAAATTCTAGACTCAATGGTAAAAAAATTTATTACTTTAATGGATAATTTTCATGAAAAATAAAGCCAAACGAATATCAAATAATTCAAAATTTCAAAAATTTTCGGATAAAAAATTATATCATTCAAATACAATTAATCGACAATTTTCGGTAAAACAAGTTCTTGACAATTCAATTCATTGTAATTTATTTTCTTTCCACCTAAATTTCACTTTTACAATCAAAAGATTCTTAATCAAAAGATTCTTAAAGGTGACAAGAACATGAAAATAAAATTGTGATAACATCATGTGCTAATTGTTATTGATCAATGTCCTTGTCATTTCTAAACCAAGAAAGAATATATACATACATACATATATATATATATATATATATATATTTTGGCATTTATGGAAAAAAAAAAAATGGATTTCAGTGGACAAAATTTATGTAGCCCACTCGTCAATGTGGGGTTGCCATGTTGACTGATCAAACCTTTGTTTTTATTTGTCAAAAAGGCGGCTTGATCCACCAACGTGTGGCAACTTCACGTCGAAGGTGAGAAAAGTTTTTCAAAGTATGATATCGGCGATGGCAAAGTTTATCCAGTGTGGATAAGAGATTAGGTTTGTTAATAGAAAAGGAAAAAGAATTTTTCTAAAGAAAGAGGCTGCAATAGCAACTTTCCCAAAGGAATTCTTGACTCTGATACAAGTTGGCTTCAATTTGGGCACATATTATTTTTCTCGAAAGTTTATCAACCAATAAAATTCCTAGTTTGCTTTCCCGGCTAGCTCAAGAGGCACCAGAACACGAGTTCCGCTCATAGATAATAATTCATAATCAATAATAAATACTATTTTGTTCATTTTTATTTTAGCCCTTGTTTAATCGTCGTTACTTTTAAAATATATTTTTCTCTCTCTTATTTTTAATCACACATTGTTCAATAAAATAATATAACACGTAAATTCAAAAAATTTCCTTATTTTTTTAACTACTTATTCTACATCAAAATACTATTTCAAAATACTATTTTAGATTAAAAAAAAAAAATAGAGCTCAAATAGGCTCTTAATTCAACTACAAATTGAAGTAGGGGTGGGCGTGGGTTGGGTTGGGTCGATTTTTTTTTCAACCTAAACTCAACCCAACTTGGTCGGTTTGATAAAAAAATCAACCCAACCCAACCCAATTATTGATTTAAACTCAACCCAACCCAAACCGATTTTGATCAGTTTGGGTTGGGTTGGGTTGGTCGATTTGGGTTTCGGCCCAATCAAAGTTAAATTCGATTTATTTGTTAAATTTGGATAATTTTTTAGAATTTGAAATTACTTGAAAATCTACGCTTTTTAAACACACATATAAGGAATTCTTTCTAAAAATAATGTATAAATAAGTTTAAAATTTAAGAAGCATTTTTTTTTTTACAATTTTTTGAAATTCAATCACTTCATTATCATGTCTTTAATTTTTATTTTAACGTCAAATGACATTGCATTTTAAATAGTGTTCATGTGAATCGATTTATGTGAAGAAAATTGATATTTATATATTATAAGTTATTATCTTATCTTTACTATTATGTCTATTTAATTTATTTTTTTCATCTTAGATATTAATTTTTTTAATTCATCGGGTTGGATTGGGTTGGGTTGGGTTGGGTTGGGTCGGGTTGGGTTTTAATTCATAACCCAAGACCCAATCCAACCTTAAATTCAATTTTTCAACCCAATCCAACCCTAAATTCAATTTTTCAACCCAATCCAATCCAATTGAACTTAAAAAATCAACCCGAATAGATCGGATTGGGTTAGGTTGGTCGGGTTTTTGCCCACCCCTAAATTGAAGTTGTCTACGGAATATGAAGTCTTTGATGACTTTATCATTTATCAAACACGTCGAAAATGTGTCCCATCAAATGCCTTATTTAAAAAAAAAAATAAAAATAAAAATGAAGAAGTTATGATCACCAGTGACACTCAAATACTTGGGGAGAGTTATTATTTTTTCCTTGTTCATTTGAGCTTGAGACCAAATGTTTTCGTGTGTTCCTATGAATGCATTTTTAACACTGTGCAAACTGCAATGCTAACCAAGAAAGATCACATGCTTGCGTGAGAGATGAATTATACATGGTACAAGACCATCACAATTTTAAAGCGAATTGTGAATTGGAAAAGAATATTGTAAACCAGTTGAAAAAGAGTAGAAATAAAAATGATCTACGAAAATGCGCGTAACTTTTAGTTTAGATGTCGAATTTTTGCAAGCGAGTACAATTCAAAAGCGTTTTTTGATTTTCCACATTTTTGCCTAATGACGATGGCTTTCGGCCAATATTGTCAAACTTTCAAGGTCAAATTTCATGGTCTATTTTAGCAATTGTTTTGTTTTTGTTTTGAGATAGTTTAATAATATTTTCGTTATTATTTTTATTTTTTTTAGTTTTATTCAAATTTATATATCGAATTAGGATTTCAATTTAATTAGATTTGTTTGGAGTCTTTAAATATGTGTTAAATGTTCGTAAACTTTACATTCTTTTTTTATTAATATGTTGAAAAACAAAACGGATAGAAATAATATATATGACACGATATGAAGTATATAATCGCAAATAAACAACATGATAACATGAAAAGAATTAATTGACAGATGAAACTAGTATTTTATTCAATTGACGAATATGAAGAAAACAAATACAATAACTGTGTCTACATAATTATTCTATATTTCAGTAATATAAAATTTGTGAAAAGAGATAACAAATAGTGTGGAATAAAGGAAATAATATTTTTTTAAAAAATGCGTGAAATAAAGAAAATAATAAATTTCCAATAAAAGCGCGTATAATAATGAAAACAATATTTTCCCAAAAAAATTCAACATAACTTGAGTCAAAAAAATCCAACTCAATAATATTATAGTTTTTACCATTATTTGGTGAATTTAAATAATTCTTATGTCTATTTGAATGAAATTCGAGCAATACTAGTTTGTATGTAACGAAAAAATATATATTATTATTAGTCATTTTTGCGTCCTGTGTCAATAAAAAGTATTTTTTAAGTCAAAATGACTTTCAAATCATATAATTCCTTAAAATAACAAGTTTTTAGGCATCTGATAATGAGACAGTAATGTTAAGCATAGTAACGGGAATAACATTAATTATGTTAAAAGTGGTTCATGGTAATGAAAAATAAAGTATACTCATCGTTCTTGTCTATTTAGCCCTTGTTTGAGCTCCATTTTGCGAGAAAATTGTGTTTTGAAATAGTGATGTTTGGTGAATGTGTAGTTTAAAATAAATTTTGAAAAAAAATGATTTTTTGAAAAATGGGCTATATTGAGGTCCCGTTTGATTCTCATTTTTGAGAAAATAATGCATTTTAAATAGTTGATTGATAAAAAATTTGTGGTTAAAAATTAAGAAAAAGTTTTAGATTTACGTGTAATATTATTTTATTGAAAAATGTGATTGAAAAAAAAAAGGAAAAATTAAAATTTGAGAGAAATTAGAATTAAACAGGGGTTGAATATATATTTTGTGAAAATGTTATATTCATAGTAAAAACTATTCCTACGTGACTTAGGTGGTGTCTGGTAACGATTTTAGCAAAAATTGTAATTGAAAAATTGACCGTTATATATAAAAGCGGGGCCCACATCTGTAAAAAATTGTGGCAAAAGAAAGAGACAATTTCTGCAGCCGTCATTCAACAAATTGGTTTAATGTCAAAAATGTTCTTTTAATTACTTCTACTACTCAATAATATAGGGACAACATGGTCATTTCAGCAAAAAGTCTATGAAGGATTTTTGGTACAATCAACAGTTGCTACCAAAGAAGGGCTTCACTTACTGTACACAACGGTCAATTTTCTGATTTTAATTTCGGTGGAATCACTTCCAGAAGAGGGCTTACACTTGTCACGTTAATATATTGCTCTTATAATAAAGAGAAAATGGACAAGAACCAAAATCGATACCTTCAAAATAGTGCATAAAATCATGGGAATCGCACACCTCGTGTGGTGGCTGAGTTGGTAGGATAGGTGAGCGCGAAAGTTTTTGATCATGAGTTCGAATTTTTCTACTAACACTTTCTTGATCGAGCATGTCACATCAAACTTACCTAGTGTAGTAACCTGATTGACGTGATTTACATATTATTACATCGGCCCGATAATTTATCCAATGCGCAAGACAGCGACTGCGGTTCCCGCCATATTAAAAAAAAAAAAAAAAAAACGGTGGGCATCGCGTTTGTCCTAATTGACCCTTTAATATTCCACATTAGCCGTTAATTATGCAGTCAATTACAACGACTAGGTCCTGCAAGTTTCCACAAACCCACCCGCTGACTTTCCATTTGAATCGATATTTATTCTGGGTTTGTAACAGAGCATTTCATTCACAATTTTTCAGGAAAAAATGTTTTTTCTTTGCAAAAACCTATGAGCATAGAGTCAAGTGTGTGTGATTGAGAGAGAAATTTGTGAGTGTGATCAAGAAATGGCAACAGCAGGGTTGTACAGGCGTGTCCTCCCTTCTCCCCCTGCTATCGATTTGGCTTCTTCCGAAGGCAAGGTATGTCTGTTTGTTGTCTCAATTTTCATTGTTTTTCGTATGCTCCTTTATGTTCATCGTTGATTTTTCTATTTTCTTACTCAAAGCTATTTTTACTTCTAAATGTCATCAATTATTGGAGGCATTAATGTCTGTTAATGGGAGGGAGGGAGCTATCTAACGATTGCGTGGGAGTAGTATCACATAGATAAGTTTTACATGCTGAAGCATTGTTGGAACTCTCGTCAAATTAGATGTCACAGTGTTGAATTTTTTTGTTAACTTCATTTGCTTTTTGTATTTTGTCCATTCTCTTTGCTGGAGAGTACGCCAAAGCAATAGCAAAAACCTTCATACCCAACTCTATTGTTGATTTGTTTGATTGCCAGCAATCTTAATTTTAACGTTCTTTTTTCCCCTGAATGTGTTGGTTTATTGTTTGTCTGGATTTTCATTTCCTATATATCTACCTCTATGCAATTTTTTGCGTAGTGCCCATGGGGACAGATTTATCTTCATTTGGAGGAATGAGTGCAGTCCTAATGTTAAAGATTAAGCTGGAAGTAATTTGGAACCAGAAATCGAAGCTTTAGTAGGAGATTATTAATGTTATTTTGCAGATGGCCTAGAACTACTAGAAGCCACCAACTATTTGTCTATTCTGTAGTATTTAGCCTTTTATGTTTTCTTCCACTGCAGAACCTGTTCACAGAGGCAATCCACAATGGAACTATGGAAGTCTTTTTCAAGTTGATTTCTTATTTTCAGACACAATCTGAACCTGCGTACTGTGGTTTGGCTAGCCTGTCAATGGTCTTGAATGCCCTTGCTATTGATCCGGGTCGAACATGGAAAGGTAACTTATATTATTATAAACTGTAGTGAGGTATGCACTTTGCTGTTTCAATTTGTGAGTTTTCTTCTCTGTTTCGTGTGAGACTTTGCTTTAAGAGTTCTCTTAGTTATTTATCGCAGTGAGCTCTTCAAAAGTCTCTTTAATCTACTGCATCACTGTTTATACATGGTTTCTGTTTTGTGAGTTTGGACATATTGACTGTTATGCTTGAATAGAACTTGCACAGGCTCTAGTGGGGTTTTTTCTTTAAATGAGGTGAAGATGAGGAGGAAATGGCAAGCTAGAGACTGAATCTAAACTTACAAACTAAATGACCTCATGCAACTGACAATGTCATAAATAAGTTGATGCCGCAAGCTATTGTCAAATGACTGCTGAAGACAGAATCAATTTCAAGATCTTTTGATTTCCTCACTACATGACTTTTCAGATACCTCCTACCTTGAAAATCAACCCCATGTTTTACCTTTTCTTTTTGAAGCTACACTGGCAATGGAGTAAGTGCCCTAATCTAATGTATCTGTGCCTCTTGCATATCAAAGGCTTCCTTAATTGTTAGGAACTGTTTTTCAATATTTTGAAGTTTGAACTTTGCATCTTTTCCTATCTGTTAAAAAGCAACTTTCTGGACTTCAATTTTTCTGTCCACAAGTTTCTGTGTCTTGAGCTAATTGTTATCCAATCACAGTGATGGTAATAGAAGTGAAGTTTGGAACTTTTTCTATATTCTATTTTCTTCTAATTCCTTGATTTAAATTTGTATATCACTAAATTTTTTGACATTAGCTTATCAAAATCCATTTCTGGATGTGTACAACATTATTACCACATACTCTATCTTGTATCACTTTGGTAAATAGGAAAGTGCAGAAGTCAAACTTTCTATGACTTGGCTGAAATTTGGGGGGCATCACTTACCTGATAAAGCATGGCAAGGACGGTGAAAGTGAGGTGGCCTTTTTCATAATGGAGGCTTCTTTAATCATGGAGAACACTTTATAGAAATTTCAAACTTGAACATTTTTTTCTGTTTTGTTTTATTGACAACTTAATGTTTTAGGATTTTCTATCACTAAAATTATGAATCATGAGCTTATAGAAGTCCAACTCAGGACCTTGGAGGTGGTTTGATGAATCTATGCTGGACTGCTGTGAGCCTTTGGAAAAGGTTAAAGATAAAGGCATCTCGTTTGGGAAGGCGGTATGTTTGGCTCATTGTGTGGGAGCCAATGTTAAAGCTTTTCGCGCAAACCAGAGCACTATCGATGAATTTCGTAAGTATGTCATGTTGTGCTCGACTTCAGATGATTGTCATATCATCTCATCATATCATAGAGGAGCTTTTAATCAGGTTAAATACGTAGCTTCCGATTTGCTTATTTTAATTTCTTTCATATCTACATGACTCTTTGCCTTTTTCTAATTTTTCTAATGGAATTACAAAAATGCTGAACGAGCAAGGATTAAAAGCAGGGTGATTTGGTAGCCTGTGATTGAGTGTTTTTATGTGTCTTTTTTCTTAATTTCCAATGAAAACCTGTCAAGTGTTTGTCTGGAAAAACAATCTGTCATTGACTCTGGCTGTGTAGCATGATTGATGGAATTATTGCTTTTTGCACCTTGATCTCTTGGTATGAAAAAAATTTGTTGGGTTCTATGTTGTACTCACAGGTCACTTCTCTGAAGCCTGAACCATGTGATGGCGGCTAGTTAGTCATTAAGTGTTCTCAATTAATTAAAATATGTAATGCCTCATGTGCTGTAGCTATGCTATGAAAAGATCATTTGTGTTGGCTATAACTTCTTTTAAAAGCCCCATTTTTGTCAGTTAGTTGGAGCCTGTTCTAGGATATTGTTACTCACTTCTATTTTTCATCCATTAAGTCTTGTTATTGTTGTTTTCCATGTCCCGTGGATTTCATATCATCTATGTAGTAGTAGTTGTTATATTTATTGCCGTCGACTTTGATTTCTTTATATTTCCTGGAAAGATGCAGACATAGAACATTGCTTCACTTCTTCACTAATGAATAGGGTTTGGTTGCTATAATTTTTAAAATGGATTCGCATTTCTTCTGTATTCACAATTTAATTACAATATTTAAATCTTAATGAGCACTATTGAGCCTGTCTCACATAGTGCTCAATGATGTTCAGTGCGTCAGGTTCTCCTCAGTGTCCTTTCATAATTAAGATGTGTGCCATTTGGTTTCTTTCTCTGGCTTTCTCTTCACTTATCTATCTCTGGACGGTTGCAATACTATCCTGTTAACTGAGTATCTCTGTTGATTATGCTTTGGAAAATTACCCTCTAGTTTGGGTACTTTTTATAGTTCTTTGCCTTGTGTGGTAATAAATTGATCAATATGTAGTATATATTGCAGACTGGAAATGGTCACTTTTCTCCCATTGGTGGATATCATGCTGGGAAGGATATGGCACTTATTCTAGATGTGGCAAGATTTAAATATCCTCCTCATTGGGTTCCACTCACTCTTCTCTGGAAAGCTATGGATACTGTTGATGAAGCAACTGGACTACATAGAGGGTATGTGTAAATGCATTTCCAATTAGTCTCTTTTCATAGATATTATGTTGTTTTCCGTATGTAAAGGTATCTGATGATAACATTCCGGCACTCAGTAATTTTATGCCATATGGGGCATAGGCATTCAAGATGCTGAAGCAGAATTATAACAGAGGAACTTTCCGGACTTTTGAAAAGCCATCTTATTCATTCATGCATCAATCAGTATTTGAAAGGGTAAATAGGGTATCAAGGTGTTTTGCCTCCATTATGAGGCGGACACATTGAGGCTTTTTGAAGCACACGCTTCAACATCAACCATTAAAAATTTAAAACAGTTCAAAAATTATAAAAAGACTATTATACTCGTCATAAACCAGAAATCATTGAAAAAGTACATAATAAAACAATTCATAGTCTTATTTGTATCTAGAATCATAAAATAGTTCACAATGTAGCAACAATATATTAACGAAGTATTAATCAATAACACAACCACAATCCGCAAGTGAACTGAAAGTCTAAAACAAATGACCGACTCTAAGAAATTTTATTGCTCTAACTTCAAAAGTGCAAAAGAAAGAGTGCAGTTGTCAGTCTCTTGTAGGAGCGGAGGGCTAGGGCCATGCTCTTCACTTGTTCTCTTCTCCTATCCCAATCTTTTCTTTTTGATTTTCAAAGTTGGGCTGTGTTTGCAACAAGTCAAAATAAAACTTTCCGGGTTATGAAACATTCAGACTAGAGAGCTGAAACTGAAAAAAGACAATTGAGGAGGGTAAAACGAAGTGGAGCACGCCTCAGCCCCCTTGTTATTATGCCCTGAGGTTTGCACCTCAGGAAGTCATTTTGGGACCCTTGACAAAGAGCACTCGAAGGTCAAAGCGGAAGTGACTGATGAGATTTGAATTCACCTTCAATTATTGTGCATCCCAGTTTTCTTGTTCTCATAATTAATGCAATTTTGCTGTATCCTTGGATTTTAACAATCATTCTTATTGTTTGATTTATGTTAGTAATGTGCAGTTTGCTAATGTATTGACTTACAAGCGTTTCTATTTGCATAATTGAAACATATTCCAATGCCAATCTGTACTTTAACATTTACTTAGATTATTTTCAGGTTCATGCTTGTATCTAGGCATCAGAGAGCACCATCTTTGCTTTATACCCTGGTATGATCCTAATAACCGGTATTACATTACTAACCTTCGTAAGCAAAACTACATTTAACAAGCACATAGTTTTCTTGATATATGTATGATATTTTCTTAAAAAAGATTCTTTATTACTGAAGAAAGAACTGACAGAATTCTTTGAACCTTTTATTTTTCCTTTTCACATCACTTGTTGATAAGATGTTTTTACTTGATATTGAACTACGAAGCATGGATGTCAACATGGGAATCATAATTCTAGATGGGGAAGCAGACATGGAAATTTTTGAAATCAGGATACATACATTATAGATAAATATATCATCAGATATATGTTCTAATTAATGAAATTGAGAAATTTTAACTAAAGGACTTCAAAATAAATTAATTGTCTGACCTACCATTTACATTTGGTGTAGACAATTTATATGAATACCTTTACTTGTGTACATAGATGGTATGTTTTACCCACATTGCTCTATTTTCCTGGAAATCTTCTTTATTTCATGGTTTGATACTTCTGGCAGACCTGCAAACATGAGAGTTGGATTAGTACTGCTAAGTACTTGATAGATGATGTTCCAGTGCTGTTAAGTTTATACAATGTGAAGGACATAAAACATGTCATCTCTATTGTTTTCAAGTCACTTCCATCAGATTTTGCAGAGTTCAGTAAGTGGGTGGCAGAGGCTTGTAGACAAGAGGAAGATGGCCAAGGTGTAAGCCAAGAAGAGAAAGAAAGGGAGGCTATCAAGGTAAAAACAAGGAAACATAGAGATTACAGAAAACAAATGGCTTCTAGTTCAGAATTTTATACACCCGTATTAGTAACTTTTATCCATATAAAAAACCATGGGATGGTAAAAGTTCTCTACTGAATTCACTATGGCTGTTCAATATTTCAGGTGGAGGTGTTGAAACATGTACAAGAGACTGGCCTTTACAAGCACGTGACAGATATTTTATCTTCAGAAAAATCTTCCTGCCAAATCAATCAGACTATTGGTCTCCGAGATAGTTTGCCTAACATTGCATCAAGTGTTTGCTGTCAAGGGATTGGGTTTTTGACTGGGAAATCGGGCTTGGCAGACAGATTTTGCTGTAGGGAGATAGGTGTGAGATGCTACACGGCTAATGGTGACAAGCCTGTCACATTAGTGTCTGGGCCCGTGGTGAATGGCACTGTAGAGCAAGGAGTTGATTTGCTTGTTCCTTTATCTCAAAAAGAGCCTAACTGCTGCAATGCCGGCTCCTTCCGTTACTCTGGACTGCACCCTGCAAGCAATGACATTTTGACATCACTTTTACTGGCATTGCCACCACAAACATGGATGGGTATCAAAGACTACGAGATTTTGCAGGATATGATTAGCTTAGTTTCCACAGAGAGGCTTCCTCCTTTACTTAAAGATGAGGTACCAATATCATTGTTACATTTTCTCAAATTTATTACTTTTCTAACTTTTTCTAAACCTTCATTATTGTTCTAGATTGAGGGTATACATTGTTTGAGAAAAACGTGAAGTGTTGATTTTGTTGTGCAACTCATTGCTTGATCTCCTCATTCACCATTAAGAAAAAGACAGTGATGAAACATTAAACCTCATTTCCCATAAATCTCGGTTGGTTGCATAAATCCTTCTTCATTCCTCATTAAGAAAAATAAATATGATTATTATTATTATTATTTTTTTTTTTATGTGGTCATTCTAAAGATGGATAAGATAGAAATGAGAATATACATCTAGAGTGAAGGTGACGGTGATTGAGGATAAATTTAAGTGTTACAAGTTTATAAGGTTATTTTCATTTGGATATCTTTATGTTCAAATAGAAGTTGCTTAGGTACAATATTCTTTTTTATTTCTGCTTTTAGCATTTGATGTTAAGGGCACATAAGTTAAGTGTTGAAGTCTTAGGTGCCAGCTAGACCTAGGTTGTTTTATTCCAATAAAATCTAAATCCATTGGTTTAGATGATTTGTTTGGAAGTTAGGAAGTTCCCTTTTTTTATGCTTTTTTAAATCCCCGGTTTGCAGCCTAGTTGGTTATTATTCATTGACCAATTTAGGCTATAAATATTTGTATCAATTATTATTTTCATAAGAGAATAAGAATATTTTCCTCTCTGAAAACCTACTTGGTAGTAGAGCTACGTTTTCTTGATCCTTTGTTTTAATGGTAAAGACGATGATCAGAGCGAGCCGAAACCCCTCGACCACTTCAACAGATACGTCTAATAGCGCTCAACTTGTTCAACCAGTGGCTTCCTCATTATCTATCGATATCTTCTCCCAGAATTCCAACCTACAACTTAAGGTTCATATACTCAATAGGAAAAACTGTCTCTAATGGTTATGATCCGTGAAATTGGCAATTGATGGCAGGGGAAATTAGGCCCTGTTTGATTGCCACATTTTCCATGAAAAATGTCACATCCGAGGAAAACGAATTCCACTTTGGCCGTTTGATTGCAACGTGGAAATGAAAATCGAATTTCAAGGTACAACCACTTTAAGCTTGTTTTCAACCAATTACATGAAAAATGATTTCTTATGGTTTATGTAGGTTTTTATTTTCCAGCTTACGTGGAATTAGTTTGCCTTTCCATTTTTGTCTATCAAACGGACCCTTAGGGCATCTGACAGGGAAAACTGTGCAACCTGCAACAAATGCTCCATCCCTGAGAAGATGGAGGTCTGAAAATTCCCTTGTAATTCCTTGGCTAATTAATTCAATGGAGTCATCCCTGAGAAGATGGAGGCTGTTCGGGAGTGTTACTCTGACCTAGAAAATTCATCTTAGATATTTGACTTAAAGACGTAACTTTAACAATCCAAGCAAGACAACCAGGATGTCACCATGTATTACAATTTAATGGTGACTCTTTGGCAAGAATTGGATCAATGTTACGAAGATGATCGGGAAAATCCCAATGATTGTGCTCGTTACAAAAAAAAAAAAGGAAGGAGAACGATCGGGTCTACATGTTTCTTGCCAACCTTAGTCGGAGCTTGGATGAGGTATGGGGCCGAATCCTAGGCCGGAAACCACTGCCCTCCATTCTGGAAGTCTTCTATGAAGTTAGATTTAAGGAGTCTAGGTGGAAGATTATGTTGCACAATCATGAACCAGCTTGAATTCCAGAAATTGAAAGCTCAGTCCTTGTAACTAGAAGATTTGATTCAGAAGGAGATAAGTGAAAGAGGCCATGGTGCGAGCATTGCAAACAACGTTGGCATACTAGGAGATTTGCTGGAAAATACATGGAAAACCACAAAATTGGAAGAAAAAAATCCAGTAGAGATGGCCGTGCATTTCAAACCACTATTGAGGAGACTCAGGAGCCACAAATTAATTCTAAGACAGTCCCATTTACAAAGGTGCAATTGGAGCACCACAACTTTTTTCTTCAATATTGTCTGTAAATCCATCTTGTTCTTTAGTTAAAAAAGGTACCTACCTCACTTCTGTCCCTCCTAGTACCAAACAACATTCAAAAACTTCTTGGGTCATTGATTCTGAAGCAAATGATCACATGACAGGTTCCCCAAAATTATTTTCCTCTTATAATCCTTGTGCAAGCAATAGAAAGGTCAAAATCACCGATGGTTCTCTTTCTGCAATAGCCGGAAATGGCTCTATTCCTCTCTTACTTTCGTTAACACTTCATAATGTCCTTCATGTTCCTAACTGTCATGTAACTTTCTATCCATCAGTAAAATTACTCTCAATTTTAGATGTCGTGCTAACTTTTCATCCTCGTATCGTGAACTTCACGAATTGAGTACGAGGAGGAGATTGGTAGTCCTAGAGAGATTGAAGGACTTTAAGTCTTTGAAGATGGGATCTAACTCGAGTAAACATACATAAAGTACCTGTTTCAATTCTATTTTTGTTCCTAAGGATAGTGAAATAATGTTGTGGCATTATAGGCTAGGCCACCCAAGTTTTCATTATTTAAAGTACTTGTTTCCTGAATGTCATCGCACTTCTTTTTCATCTCAACTTTACAAAGCATCCAGTCCATTTACCATAATTCATAGTGATGTTTGGGGACCTAGTCTGATTTCCACACCTTCTAGTAAATGGTGTTTTGTTACGTTTATTGATGATCATACGAGATTGACTTGGGTTTATTTGATGAGAGAAAAATCTGAAGTTGAAACAATTTTCAAAAATTTTTACAAGATGGTGAAAACCTAGTTTCGATAAAAAATTTAGATTTTGAGGGATGAAAATGGCAAAGAATTTTTTAACAAATACTTAAAGCCATTTTTTCTTAGAAACGGGGATTGTTCATCAGAGTTCTTGCATTAACACTCCTCAACAAAATGGGATGGCTATGAGAAAGAATAAACATTTGTTTGAAGTAGCTTGGGTGATACTATTTCAAAATATGGAACCTAAATACCTTTGGGGCTAGGAAATTTTGATTTTAATATATTTAATTAATCGAATGCCTAGTAAAAATTTGAATTTAAAACTCCTTTGGATGTTTTTCTTTGTATCTATCCAACAAATAGGCTTTCAACTTCCTTTACCTCTAAAAGTATTTGGGGGCTCTACGTTAATTCATACTCATGACCAAAACAGAAGCAAACTCAAACCCCGAGCTCAAAAATGTGTGTTTATTAGATATGCCCCAACTCTAAAAGGGATATCATCTTTTTTAGTCAACGCCGTTTTTTACTACTCATCTTTGGGGGGAGAAAAATGGAAGATTCAGAACAATATTTTCAACCTGATGAACCATCCTCACCCACATCAGTTGATCAAATCGAAAGCACAAATATTATTGTACCAAATATGGGTGGATAAAGCTCGTTAAATGATGAAAATACAGACTTGTATTTAGTACCAAAACATGAAAATCACAACTCCAATGTGATAAATAGGAGAGAGACAAGTACCAAATATGTGGGCGTAACACCCTTTGACATAGTTTACTCCAGAAGGAATATTACTTAAAGGAAAGAGTCTAATGATCTCTTATTGTGCCATGAGTCTGTGAACCCACCCGGTAACATTCTTTCCAAACCTACAGAACCTATATAATCTATTTTAAGTCCTATTTTTGAGTCCAATGACTCTAATCTTCCTATTGCCATCTGAAAAGGTACAAAAGCATGTACCAAACATCCGCTATCCAACTATGTGTCATATAAAAATCCTTCACTTGTTTTTGGTGCCTTTACCTCACAAGTGTCAGGTATGGAGATTTCAAAGAATGTGTAAAATGTCCTAAAGGTTCCTGAGTGGAAGAAGGCTGTCTCGAAAGATAGAAGAAGAAAGACAAAAAAGGGTGCAATATTGCAGTGAAAGTTACAGGGACTCGAACGTTGAGATCATCGTTGATGCCAACCATCCTCAGTGTCTTTGTTAGCGTAACATCAGCCTCAGTCTTCAGGTCAGCAACTTTGCTCAGCATTTTGTACCAATTGTCCATGAAGGCTCTTGAGAAGAATCGAACATGGGAGATGGTAGAACTATCGAGAAGTAAGACAACGGTGAGATGCAAATGGTTTTCACAATCAAATGCAGGGTTGACGGAACACTTGAAAGATGCTCAATTGGCTGTCAAAGGATTTACTCAAACATATAGCATCGATTACTTAGAGAAATTTGCTCCTGTAGAAAAGTTGAACACTATTAGAGTTCTTCTATCACTTGCTGTCAATCTCGATTGGTCTCTGCAGCAATTAGATATAAAGAATGCATTCATCAATGGAGATTTAGAGGAAGAAGTGCATATGGATGCACTTTTGGGTTTTGAGAAGAAGTTTGGTTCGAAGGTATGTAAGCTGAAGAAATCTCTTGTACGGACTAAACCAGTCACCAAGAGCTTGATTTGAGAAGTTCACTCAGTTTATTAAAAATCAGGGGTACACACTGGGACTAGTAGATCATACTATGTTTGTGAAACATTTGTTTGAAAGGAAGATTGCTATACTAATTGTATATGTGGATGACATAATTCTTATCGGGGATGATGTGTCAGAGATGAACCGATTGAAGAGATCTCTTTATGTAAATTCGAGATAAAGGACTTAGGATCCTTAAGATATTTTCTTGGAATGGAGGTTGTAAGGTTAAAGAAGGGAATCGTTGTCTCTTAGAGGAAGTATGTTCTTAATCTTCTTAAAGAGACTAGAATGAGTTGTTGCAGACCAGCAGACAACCCAATAGATTCTAACCAAAAGCTTGGAGATAATAGGAGGGCGAACTTGTGGACACATCTCGCTACCCTTTATTGGTAGGGAAGTTGATATATTTATCACACACACAACCTAATATTGCTTTTGCTGTAAATTTGATAAGTCAATTCATGCATTCACCCTATGAGAAATACCTTGAGCTGGCATATTGAACCTTGAGATACTTGAAGAGCACACCAGGCAAAGGTCTACACTTTCAAAAAACTACAAAACATACCATTGAGGCATGCACAGATGCTGATTGGACAAGATCGGTTATTAGTAGAAAGTCAACATTAGGTTACTATACGTTTATATGGGGCAACCTAGTTACATGGCTAAGTAATAAACATAACGTGGTTGCAAGGAGTAGTGCCAAAGCAGAGTATAGAGCTATAGCTCATTAAGTTTGTGAAATGCTATGGTTGAAGAGGGTTTTGAAGAATTAAAGAGGACTATCAACCTACCAATGAAGTTGTATTGTGACAAGGCTACAATTAGTATTGCTCAAAACTCAATGTAGCATGATCGAGCCAAACATTTGGAAGTTGACAGACACTTTATTAAAGAGAAGATTGATGATAGAGCTATTTGTGTGCCATATATTCCAACAAAGCAGTAGATAGCAGATATTCTCACTAAAATTTATTCCGTCCTAACTTTGAGCTTCTTGTTAGCTAAGCATGATTGATATTTATGCACCAACTTGCGGGGGGGTCGAAGTCTTAGATGCCTGCTAGACTTTGGTTGTTTTATTCCAATAAAATCTTAATCCATTGATTTAGATGATTTGTTAGAAAGTCAAGAAGTTTTCCTTTTTATGCTTTTTTAAATCCCTGATTTGCAGTCCAGTTGGTTATTTTTCATTGACCAATTTAGGCTATAAATATCTGTATTAATTATTATTTTCATAAGAGAATAAGAATATTTTCCTCTCTAGAAACCTGCATTAAGGTCTACTATTGAAGAATTATAAATATTCACTGACTAATTGTTCACTTTATTGTTCTCATCGTACTATCATATCTCTTTATAGCATCATACTGGAATTTGCGGTCTTTCGTAGCCAATTATGGAGCGTGTTTGAGAAAGTCTTTGTGTTGTGCCTTTCGCCTCCCCCCCACCCCCACCCCCACCCCCACCCCAACCTAGCTGTTGTCTTTTTTAGATTAATTCGAGACATTTTCAAGTGAGTAACGATAGCAAACTAAATCATTCATTTGGCTACATGAATCATTTCTTTTTTATTCTGCTTTTAATTGCTAGATTTACTAGGATATCTAAAGCAACAAGATTCTTAGCTAATACAACATGACATGTTAATTTTGGTTTGCTCTTCCCTCTTGTGAATTACTATTTTGAAATTGCATCATTATATGAAACGAGCCAAAAATAACCCAAATACCTAAGTTGTCACTGTGTTAACTTATCTTTGATCATCACTTCTTTCACTTGTTGAGGTATATTTTCATTGTCTTATCCATTTTAGTTTGACTTGATTGTACATCCATCTTAGCTACCTAATTTTGCTACATTCATCTTATGAAAACCCAACGTTTAGAACCATAAGCATAGCCAGTGTAATTATTTCACGTAGGAATTGCCTTTTTAACCTTAATGGAATGTTCTTATCTTATCAAATTCTTTTAGCACCTCTCCATTTCATTCAAGGACGGAGCCTTCTATGGTTGCATTAGGCATAGTCCAGGGTAGACTTTATGCCCAATCTCTTCAGCATTATTTTCTTGCCTTGACCCACAAAAATGTTTGGCCCTAATTTTTTAAAACTTATCTTTTCTCGAACACATTTTTAATTACACATTTTATGGACCCACAACTTTGATCAACTTTTCAATTACACATTTTATTAACTTTTATCAAAATCATCTAAAAATCTTATTTTTAGCTGAAGCAAATAAGGGCTAATTAAGTTAAACAAACATGTCCAAAATTAATCAACAATCAATCAACTCATAACACAAGCGACAAATAATTGAGATGAAATTTTGAAATCTTCTACTCAGTTTTTAAATTTCAAACTCTAAAGGCTCGTTTGGCTTGTGTTTCAATTTTCAATTTTGAGTTTTGAGTTTTGAGTTATTTTCAGTTTTTGTTTTGAGGGGTCTGTTTTAAGATTTTCTCAATTTTTAAATTTTAAAGCCAAGGGCTTGCTTGGTTTGTGTTTTAGTTTTTATTTTTGAGTTTTGAGTTATTTTCAGCTTTCTATTTTGAGGTTCTGTTTTAAAATTGCTAGAAACGTGTTTGGTTTGTCATTTTGAAAAATTATTTCTCAAAACAGAAAATTAGAAAATACGTTTGGATTGAATTTTTGAAAAAAATTGTTCTATACATTTTATTCCATGAAATATGATTATTCAATAAAAGTAGAACAATTTTATGTTAATATATTATCAAATAATGTATACATTTTAAAGTTTGTGAATTTTAGAATATTTTTGTGTTGCCTAGGCATCTCTATATGATGACTTTTTTTTCTACAGGAGGAATAAAATAAAAACAAATGATACTTGAGTTCAAATTATAAGAAATAAAAATAAAAATTAATGATGTGGATTGAGATATTTTAATTGTGGTCATTTAAATATTTTTTTTAGAAAATTTCTCTAAATAATCATTAAGAGCTTTAAATATATATATATATATATATATATATATAGAATTTGTGTTATAGAATTTTAGATTTTATTTTTTTCAATTTTTTTTAAAATTTTATTTGTTAGAATTTATATTTATATTTTTCAAAATTTTATTTAAACGCTTGTTTTCCAAGTTTCAAGTGCTTTGAGAATTTTCAAACACTAAAGACGTCAAAAATGCATTATGAGTTTTATGTTATAAGTTTAACCTTATTTTTGAAAATGCATTTTCAAAAATACTAGACCAAACATGTTTTTAGTGTTTTGCAAAACTAAGACACGCACCCTAACTTTCTAGATTTGGGATGATGATTATTAATTCATCTCTGGAATGTGATGAAGATCAATGAGATTTTGAAAAGAATGGATCAAATTCAGGCCTAACATTAAGTATGCTTTACGTTGAATTTTTACCTTTGGACTTCTAAAAATTTGAACAGATTATGTTTATGTAAGTTTGTCAATATGTGTTGTTTTTACATGATCATTATTAACATATTCCTTGTGGCTTGTTTATTCTACTTTCTAGATTTGGGATGATGATTATTAATTCATCTCTGGAATGTGATGAAGATCTATGAGATTTTGAAAAGAATGGATCAAATTCAGGCTTAACTTTAAGTATGCTTTACGTTGAATTTTTACCTTTGGACTTCTAAAAATTTGATCAGATTATGTTTATGTAAGTTTGTCAATATGTGTTTACATGATCATAATCAACATATTCCTTGTGGCTTGTTTATTCTACTTTGTCGTTCAACGTGTCTTTACTGTTTAGTGTATAGCATTGAGCATTTATAGAGTTCATAAATAAAATTTGAAAAATGACTGCAGTTATATGTGCTCGTCACTGATTATTGATGTTTAGCTTTAATGCATTTCATGCAAAATGATAGGGATTTCTATACATGTTTGTGCTATTCTGATTTAGTTTTACATAGACGCTTAAGGAAATAGAGTATGCTGCTGTGCATTTCTATGGAGGGATCATCTAGTTTTCATTATCATATATTGAAGGCTTGGGAATCTAATATTAGGAAATGAAATTTGATTAGCCGGATTTGATAAATTGTTGAACACTGCTTCCAACTTCTTGAACAACAATTCAGATTTACTCGAATTTGATTTTACATTGCTGACTACTAGAATCTTTGTTCCGTTTCCTTCTCTTGTTCATTGTTTTTCCACTTTCTTTTTTTTCTCTCTATTTCAAAGGAGTGCATTGATCATTGTTTTGCATAAATTAATTGTACTTTGTCTTCCTTTGTTATGCAAATTTGAATACTCATTTCATCATTGTGTAGTGATGTAAACTAGCACCATGTTTTAATAGCTTGAATGTTGTTGAGAAGGTTTTAATGTTAATTTTTTTCGTCTTTCTTTTTCAAAATATTAGCCACCCCCAAGGTGTAATTCTAGCTCCGTCCCTGATTTCATCCACCCCTCACTACATCCTCTTCAGTCCATCCTTCCTTGTATCGAACTGAGACACACGAAACAATCACTTTTTGGAACAACGCGATCTTCTATAGTCAGCTCCACTATTGTCCTTATCTCTGCACTACTAAATAAGCATTTTCAAGTTCATATTATTCATTTTGATTTCCAACTTTTTCGTGTTTACTCGTTCTGAAGTTCTGTTGTGAATGAAGTTGGACCATCAATTCTCATGATAAATGGTAAGAAGGGTCTAACTCTTATTAGATTATTGAGTTAGATGAACTGCTTGATGAGGTTTTTATATCCCAATCTCATTTTTTTCCCCACCTCTGGTTCTTTAGATTCCCTTAGACTTCCATGTAGCTATTTCTCATCATTAACTTTTGCTTTGCGACTAATTTTCATTTTTTCTCGTTGACGTGGCAGATATTGCACTTGCGAAGTCAGCTACTTCTTTTCAAGAGATGCAATGATAACAAAGTAGAAGAAGATCTGGGCGCACCCCAAATTTAAATATACTTTATTCTTCAGTCATTTAGATGTAAGAAATGAATCCTTTACAACTGCAAAAAAGTACTTATAAGCACTAACATTTTTAGGAGACCACTGCAGAAAAATTGTTTTCTCGTTTTATAGGTTTGAGACAAACCAGCAGTGTACCTCTCCGATTGTCAATTCTCTTTAGCTGTGAAGTAACAATTTTCCAGCGATTCAAATTCTGTTTGAATCGGAATTCTTCCATGAATAATGTCAGCCATGGTGTCTCCTATCGAGGTAACAGCAGATCCGGAAAGGAATATTCATTTGGAATCTAGTTTACCCGATGGAATCGGATTTATGGTTGCATGTCCCGAAATTGCATTATATATGCCTAATAATTGCTTAAGACATCAAAATTTGTCTTTTAATGGCATTTCCTAATTTCTGTACTTACTGGAAAGTCTGGAATTCGATGGGGGTTGGCATAGACCAAGTGTTCAATAGATCCTTTGTAGATTATATTCACCTCCCCTGCACCCTCTAGTTCACATTGAGATGGTAGCTATTGAGTTGCTTATTGACTCTTCACTACACTGAACAGGGCATTACAAATAATGCGTATATCTATTTGTTTTAAACATTTTCCTAGGTCTGTTAATCTTATAGCATGTTTGGTAGGCAACATCGAATTGAGTAGCACTCAATAGTACTAGTGAAGAAATAAAAGTTAAATTTCGTTTATTATAGTGTTTAATATGTTGTACCAAACACACGATTAATGTTACAAGCCTTCGTTTTTAATGCACGTATTTAATTTATTCAGAGCTATTAGAGCGAAATATTTGAACCCGGTTCGCTTTCGTACTAATGTAGTAGCATGCGAAATAATTCCGTTTAATTGGACAATGAATGATCATAATTAAGTTTAGAAGTAATTTTCAAATGTAATTGAAGGCAAAGAAGAAAGATTTCATGAGACTATTGAGAAACAGGTTGATTATTCAGGTCATTTCATCATTATCGTGGGTTATTTTCTTTCATTATAGCGATGTGGATTGAATGGAAATTTTTTGGAATGAATATTGTGTGCGCGTGTGTGTGTGTGTGTGTGTTTTTTTTTTTTTTCTGGTATTGAAGAGAAATTTCAAGTTTTGTGTTGAAGTATACCACAATACTATTGCTAGATTCTGTTCATTCTCATGATATTTGAATGATACAAACAGGTATTTGTTCTCTTTTGGCAACTTTGGAACAGACTCACAAGTCATGCATTCTTTACACGTGTTTATAGTACTTGTCTCCTTCCAAGCTAAAGTATTTTGTTTTTTGGGAAATTGTGGTTGAGGTCCCCCTAACTTATGTAGTAAGTTGGTTTTCAACATTTGCACTGCGATGTGTGTATGGCGAACGATCTGGTGTTGGAATTTTTGATGGATTAAATGGGGGGTATTTACTTGAATGCAACTTGGATGGGCATAATCTATTGAGGGGGTGTGGACCAAGGGTGGATTCAGGAAAAAATTCAGAACCGGCTAATATACCGGGGGTAAAAAAACCATTCATTTTTTTTTCAATTAACATTTGGGCTGGAGGGATGGGCTGTAGCACAATTCGGTCTGCCTCTAGATCTGCCCTTGGGCGTGGTATAACAAATTTTGAAGATCGGGGATTAAAATATTAAGAATTAGAAATCAGAGGCTTTGCTATAAACGCAACAAGTTGGTTGCAATCTGAATTTGAATTTTGTGCATACTTATTGGTTGACTTTTGAAATCATACAACCCATATGTCAAATTTAATGTACTTATCTTGACAAACTTATAAAATACCATTTATTTGTTTTTCACTACTTGAATTTTATTGTCAAAATTGGAGTAAAATTAAATTTACAATTAAACTTTGACTGTAAGTCAAGTTAACATTATTATTTGAATTAAAGGAATATAATCTTTGATTTACAATTAAATTTTTGATAGCTTATTGGAAAATAAGGAATCCTAAATCTAAATTTGAACTTCTATAGCCTCCTAAGGCTACAGAAGTAATATACAATTTAACTTTTCATAGCTCAAATGCAGATTATTATTGCGATTAAAGTATGCTTCTTGTTACAAGTTTAAATTACTTGCATTTCTTAACGAATATCGAATTTATTTAATCACTTAGGCCCCGTTTGATTGGGGTGGAATTGGGTGGAAAATGAAAACATTTTCCTTTTCCAACCTTAAATTTAGTCTTTGATTGCATAACTTTTTCATGGAATTCATTTTCACCTATTTTCTAGGACAACCATTTAAAGCACATTTTCCATATTTTATTTTTCTATGGGTATCGTGGGAGAATGTTTTCAAATTTATTTATTTATTTTTATTTTTTTTGGAATGGAAACATATTCTAAATCCAAAATTCAATGGTAAAAAAATTTATTCATTTAATTGATAATTTGCATGAAAAATAAAGCCAAACGAACACAAAAAAATTTCAAAAATTATTTTTTTTTAATTTTTTTTTTTACTTTTTTGCAATCCAAACAAATTTTAATACAGATTGTGAAAAAATTTATCCCAAAAGGTAACAATTTGTATGAAAAATAAAGTCAAACGAATTAGGTGAAAAATTAAACCAATCAACACCATTAATTACAATTCATTCTAAAACAAATTATATTCTATTCTATTCAATTCCCTGCCATTTATTTTCTTTCCGCCCATTTTTCATCTTTACAATCAAACAGACCCTAACATCTATATCCCAGTACATGTAAATTTTGACACTTCACCAGTAGTAGCTCATCTTTAATATGATGTCTTTTTGTTTGTTAACAAGCAGCACTCCTTGTTTTGACCCCGTTAAAATTATAATTCATTTTTCTTTCTTTTCTTATAAATCACACATTTTTTTAATAAAACAATATTACATATAATTTCAAAACATTTTCTTCTTTTTTAATCACACATTCTCCAAAAATACTATTTCAACTATTAAAAGTTCAAATAATGGGAGCCAAACGGGGGCACAATGAGATGTCAAAATTTTAGTGAGTGGATAGCTAAATTGAGACTATATTTCGAGCTCCATAAGAATATGTAAATAGTAATCTGAGTTAAGAAGCAAAAATTAGCTTTACAAAATTAGAAACTCCATGGCCCCATGAAGATTTAGTTGAGATTTGAATGATTTTTAGTGTGCAACAATAATAATAAGAAGTTTGAGGTCATGTTGCACCTTTTTAAAATGTGGAAACTTAGCTTATTACTACAAAAATAGATAGAGGACCCATAGTGCAACTTTCCCTATCGTTTGTTTCTTCTCAACGGCATGGCCGCCAAGAAAATTCCCACAAGACTCCAAAGGACCAAAACTACACGCCAATAACTTATCATAATTTTATATACATGCTTTGCCTCGATAAGTAAGAGAAGATTTGTCAATATTTAAGAATGCAAGATGAGGAATGAAGATTGGATGTGAGAGAGAGAGAGAGAGAGAGAGAGAGAGAGAGAGAATGAAAAGGTGTCATCCATTGTTGAGTAAAGAAAGAAGAGAGTTTAGAAAATACAGCCATGGCTTCTCTTCTTCTCAGATCCATGTTCTTGATTCCATATGTGAAATTTTAATTCCACCTCTGCAACTTTGTGACGTCAGCGATGGCGATTTGCCCAAACAGGCCTTCAACTACTTCTACAAGTCTTCAGGGCCTGATGAGGTAAAAACTTAATTTTCTGGTCTAATTTGCTACATTCTAGTGTATGATTGTCTAAATTTTTTGGAAACAAGAAATTTTATATCCTTTTTTTATGCTAGTTTGATGACAGAGAAGGATTCAGATTGTCGAATTAGCATGCTTGGTTAAGCCTAAAAATGATTAAAAGTAATTTCGGAAAACTAAGTAAAGACGGTACTTTTGTGTAAGAATTTGAACTAAAAATGAACTCTTTTACATTTTTTGGGCATACACGTTTGACAAAAAAAATTATTTGAAAGCAACTTGTATGTTTAGATATTTGTTCGTTATTTGAAAGTTACTTTTAAATTATATTACTTTTTCTAAGCTTAGATAAGCAATGATCTTTGCTGTCTTCTTTTTATGTTATTTCACTACAATTATAACAACAATCAAGTCTTGCTCTCGACAAATTTGGCTCGACTACTCGAACCTTTTTCGCAACTTTGTTCATAATTCAAGTTGTTTCACTATTGTCAGTAATTCAACTGTTCTAGTTCAAGTAGTTTAATTCTTGTTTTTTCTATTTGGATGACAGGTTGCAGAGCTATTGGCGAAGAGGGTAAAACCTAAGGCTCAGTTCATAGTGAGCCAAGTATTAAAGCTTCTATCAACCAGATTGGGAACTCTTTTGCTTTGTGGGCTTGTCTGTTTAGATTGGAAGTGGCCATTCGTTCACAAATTTACAGAATTGTCCTTGAAGAACAGAGAAATTATCCTTCAAAAATGGTCAAGAGTAACCTTTCTGCTTCCTCTGAGAATAGCCTTCTTATTGCTTAAAATCACCTGCCTCTACATCTTTTTCTCTCTGGTAATGCTTCTTATCGACTCTACAAATTTACTTTTTATGACGTGTTTGGTAAGTGGATAAGATATTAGTCAGCAGCTCTTGATGCATTTCTGGGCAAAGGTTTCACCTTTTCTTGTTTTGTAGTTAGTTGATCTTAATTTTGATGCCTGAAATGCTAATCTGTATATTTTCCTGTAAGGCACATGTTAAGTTCATGAAATAAAATAGGGTCTTAGATTCTTATAGCCATGAGGTTGTACGTCGTAATTCAAACAAAACAACTAAGCTTTGTTTCTAATAAATTTGGGGTCAGCTACTCGAATCCTTTTCGTCACTCTTTTAAGTTCATTGCTAGATCAACAGTTGCAAGCTCGAGTATAATGTACAAAATTAAACCCTATGAGATGCAGTATCAAAATGCTAAAAGCTTAGCAACTTCTATTTCATTAAGTTAGACTCCTGCGTGAAGATTGTAGAAGGTTCTGCAATTGTTTGATCATTAGTCCGTTTGATTCTAAGTTTGCATATTTAGGTACATAATATGGAATATAAGCATTTCGTTATGTTTGTTGGGATCATTTATCTGAGGCAACTCTTCACATAATTGGGTTTATTTTCTTGATCCGTTGCAGACTGATGAAAATTCAAGTAATCCGGCATGGGAACCAATTGGATACCGTGTAGAGGACATAAAAGACTCGGCCAAACCCAAAAAGGAGAGACCTCTTGAAAAGGGCATTATTGAAACCGCGAACATAAGTGAGTCGACGCTAAAGGAATCGCTTATTCAGAAAGGTATACATGTCATCGAGGATCCAACAGACAATGCATTTAAGATCAAATGTGATGTAGTGATTGTTGGATCCGGTTGTGGAGGAGGTGTTGCAGCAGCAGTCCTTGCAAACTCAGATCAAAAAGTCCTAATCCTCGAGAAAGGTCACTACTTTGTGCCGGAAGATTATTCAGGTCTTGAAGGACCTTCAATGAACGAATTATATGAATCGGGTGGAATGCTAACGACCGAAGATGGGAAAGTAATGATCATGGCCGGGTCGACTGTTGGTGGTGGTTCTGCGGTAAATTGGTCGGCCTCCATAAGAACTCCTAATTATGTTCTTGAAGAATGGTCCACAAAAAAGAATATTCAAATGTTCAGTTCCCCGAGATATCAATCTGCTATGGATGTAATATGTCAAAGAATAGGCGTTACTGATAACTGTTCAGAAGAAGGGTTTCAAAATCAAGTACTTCGAAGAGGATGCGAAAATCTTGGTCTGAAAGTTGAGTCGGTGCCAAGAAATTCCTCGGAGAATCATTATTGTGGTTCTTGTGGTTACGGCTGCAGAAGAGGAGATAAAAAAGGAATAGATTCCACTTGGCTTGTTGATGCTGTAAACAATGGTGCAGTGATCTTAGCCGGGTGCAAAGCGGAAAATTTTGTGTTGGTGAATGGAAAAGATGAAAAGATTAGAAAAAAATGCATTGGAGTAATTGCGACTTCTGAAAGTAAGAACATCAAAAAGAAGTTACATATTGAGGCACGGGTGACAGTTTCAGCCTGTGGTTCTCTCTTAACACCCCCATTGTTGATATCTAGCGGTTTGGAGAATAAAAACATAGGCAAAAATCTTCATCTTCACCCGGTTTCTTTCGTCTGGGGATACTTTCCGGAATCATCATTAGAATTTACAGGTAAAAATTTTGAGGGAGGAATTATCACTTCTCTCCATAAGGTGTCATCTGAAGAATCCAACATCCAGGCTATTGTAGAATCTGCTTCACTTGGACCTGCTTCATTTTCTGCATTGCTTCCATGGATTTCAAGGCATGACATGAAGGAAAGAATGGCAAAATATTCCAGAACTGCTGTTTTATTTGCATTGACAAGAGATCAAGGTTCAGGCGAGGTGAAAGAGGAAGGTTATATAAATTATCGGTTGGATAAACTCGACAAAGAAAATCTTAAACTCGGGTTGAGAAGGGCTTTGAGAATTTTAATCTCGGCAGGAGCTGTTGAAGTAGGTACCTTCAAGAGCGATGGACAAAGAATTAAATGTAAAGGGACTAAGAAGGAGGATTTGGACGAGTTTCTTGACACCGTTACTGCAGAAAGTGGCCCGAGATCGAGGAGCGAGTACTGGACCATTTATTGTTCAGCACATCAGATGGGCAGTTGCCGGATTGGTGCCACCCCGGAAGATGGTGCAGTTGATGAAAATGGAGAATGTTGGGAAGCAAAGGGGTTGTTTGTATGTGATGCTAGTGTATTACCTTCTGCTGTTGGTGTTAATCCTATGATTACTATACAATCAACTTCATACTGTATATCGAAGAGAATAGCCTTGTTTCTGAAGAAAGGAAAATTTGTCTAGATTATTACTTGGCACGGGATCCCCGCGGCCTGAACATGACCAGTTATCTTATCCTCGGGTCTCGACTCATTAAACATAACAAAAACCTGGTTTTATAGCCTTGGCTTCGAAGCTCCATTTGTGGCATTTTTTGGCAGGCCTAGAAGTGTAAATCCGGTGGCACAACATTCTTTAATGAGTAAGTAGGAACTTACTGTAATGCTCAATGCTCAATTTTTCCCACTTATTTTATAATAATATACTTAATTTATTTATTTTTATAGGATAATACTTCATTTTATTACAGCATAAAATTACAGATTCCTAAAAAACAATGATTTCAAACGAGGGCAGAAATTGTATAGCTTGTGGTAGACTCGATGGGGCTCTAATAGTAGTCTCACTATAACAGGTTAGATAAGAAGAGAGGATATATCAAAATGAGTTGTCAAAAATTTAATAACTTCGGATTTTTAGTAGATTTAATGTTTAACTTAATAGAGTGCCGAAATAAGATTCATATAGTAGTTCTAACATGATGGTGGCTATTAATGTTTAACTTAACAGCCTGCTTGATATTTATAATTTTTAAATCTAATACTTAGAGTTTCATTACTATTTTTGTACATGATATTATCTTCTGGTACCAATATTGGTTTTTTTTTTTTTTTTTTTTTAAAAATAAAAATAAATAAAAACTCCAATCTAAACCTGGATTTAATTCTGAAGAGAATTTTTAGCTGGGATGATTTTTATACCTTTTTGTTTTAATAAAGTAATTATTTGATTATTTTCTAATTTATAATTAGTAGTGCTATTTTCACTAAATCTTCCTATAAATCCTGTACAAATTAACAAATTATCATTACATATTTTCCTTTTTGTTCTAATAAAGTAATTATTTGATTATTTTCTAATTTATAATTAGTAGCTATTTTCACTAAATCTTCCTCTAAATTCTGTACAAATTAACAAATTATCTTCATCTCTTTTCATTTGATACCTTTAGATTTATTCCTATTTTAATGTCTAAATAATTTATTTATTTATTTTTGTTTTAACTAAATAATCTGATGTAAGGTATACTATTCCTTCTTTATTATTCATATCCAATTTTATGCTTCCTAATAGTCCTTGTTCTATATCTGTAAATCCGCTATCATATAAATATATTGATACTTTAGCTTCTAAATTTTCTCTACGTAGTCCTTTTACTACTACTATAATTCAACCATGCTACATAACCCGCTTGATTGATCACTTGGTTGACACCCACACACACATTGGGGGAAAAATATTATTTTATTCTCGTCGGACCCACACACCCATATGAGGAGGGTGTCAACCAAGTGGTCATCCAAGGTGTTTGAGTAGCTTAATTCACTATAATTAATCCTAAATGAATCCGTTGAAGATTTTTATTAACAATTTCTTTATACGATTCTTTTTCTATTAGTTCTAAGGACGTGAATTATCTTCATGTATACATGAAACAAATCTTTCTACATAATGTTGATATATTAAAGATTTGCTAAAGATATTTCCTTTCTTGTAAATGTCTAAAATTTTTACAAATTTTAACTTATTTGTCTGAAAGTTTTTATCTGTTCCTCAACATCTATTAAAGATTCTAATCTTGTTTCTGATTCCATTTTTCTACTTAATGATCTTTTTAAAGGATTGCCTAATATTCTACTACTACTAACTACAATTGGCTTTTCTTTATCAGTCACGTACAGCACTGTACACAGCCTGGGTTACAGTGCTGATGTGGAAAATGTGGGAAAAAAAAAACCACACATTTCAAATATTAGACCAAAAACGAGTTATTTGTTGTATATTCATGACCAGAATGCAAAACCTAACCCCTCCTCACCCAAAAGCTCTACAGCGGCGCCGTTTAAAATTCTCCTGCAAATCTCCAAATTTCAGGCGACCTTGGACCGTACCACCGGCCGGAAAACGTCAGTCGTGTTCCCTCAGTTCTCCACCCGGTTTCCCATTAAGAAGTAAGCCCTCCAGCTACGGTAAATTTTGAGGCGAACAATGAACTACCTCCGGCTGTCGCATAACGAGCACCACCATCGTCACGCCCCCTCCGTCGGCAATAGACGACCACTGAACTACCTCCTTAGTGTTGGTTAAGTAATAAGAAGGCAACACATTTGATTTCCATTTTTTGGTTTATAGAATTTTCTCTGTGACATTATGTGATTTTTTGGTTTTATTAGTTGAGTTCGTATATGTGTGAACGAAGATGGGTGAATTAAACATGGCAAATTGAGGTTATTTGCTTTACTGGATAATTAGGCAAAGTTTGGTTCCGGCAGACTGTGCTCGAAAAATTTATGTTATGTTAACCACACTTTTTAGCAATTTTTTGTTTGGTTGCACTTTACTAATTTTATTGGTTGACAGAATCTGCAAAGTGGATTATATGAATTGTTTTGGGTTGATTGCAAAGTGGATTTTATGCATAATACAGAATCTGCAACGTGATTCTTTAGCATTGTTTTGGTTTGAATGCAAAGTGGATTTTATGCCTTATCCAAAAAAATAATAATAACGAATTAGCATTGGATGTTAATTACCAATAACGAATTCGAGTTATGTTAACGTGGTTCTTTTATGTGGTCCAACTAGACTACTTCAATGGCAGGCAAGAATAGGGGGCATAACCAGGATAACCAACAGCAAGCTGATGATCAGCAAAAGGAAAAAAAAAAAAAAAAGGATCAGATGAAACATGATGGCAAAAGGGCATAATGTCACTGTAGAAGGAGGATGTTGAAGACCATTTTCGCTTTCTGTTTTATGTCAGTTGTATTGCATTTTCTGTTGAATTTTTGTTGTATAGTGTCAGTTTTCTTCAGCCAATCGTTCATTAGTGCAGGTTCTAGATTATTCTTATTCATTGTTATATTGATGTATAGCTGAATTTGTGAATTCGAGACTTCTCAATACAAGAATCTCAATTGGCTTTGTCCTGCTTTCTCAAAGATTGTTCTTGTATATTCAAAAGCACTGACTGCATCATGGTTCTTTTGCTATCAATGAAAAATAAGTGTTGTAGATTTTAGCTTGAACAAGTATTGGTTCAAATGTTTCTTCACATATAGTGCAGGAAAAGAATTTGTTGATGTCCATAAATAGTTCATTTTCATTTGTATATTTGGCATATAGTAAATGGCATTCAGGTACAGAGTCTTCTTGAGACACAAAGATAAGAATATATCTACAAAGCCGAGTTCAAACATTTACATGTGAGATTTAAAATCATCTATTACATGTCTTCACATTCACAACTACATATTTACGAGAACAAAACTACACATCAGAATACAACTACATATTCACAAGAACAAAACTAATATAACAAAACTGAATAGAGTCTTCTTCAAATTGCAAAGCCTTCATCTGGATTAGCAACTCAAGTTTTCCATTTTTCAGCATTTTTTGGCGACATTCTGATTCTTGATTACAAACAATAGAAAAGATAGATCATCATCATCACTTTTGCATATGATCCCCTTGTAACTATACTGGGTTATATACTCCTACGACATTACAGAACACTGGAATGCATCAGTTGCACTGAAGGTGTATACAGAATCTGTCACAAACATATATATAATTCTTCCCCCAATATTTCGATATTAAAATGAAAATCACAAAAGAACCCTTCAGCTTCTCAATGCATCTCCCTTTCCATTGAAAGGTCTACCAATCTTTCTAGCCTCTTACAACATGATTATCATTTTCTAGCACAATCATATATTCAAATTGAGATGTTCCTCAATCCTCATGACCTGCAAACAGAAAGAAACTTATAAAAGCCATAAGCAACTAGAAGAAATCTGACGATGGTATGTAATCAGGAAAAGCAGAAGAAATCCACACATATTGAGACCGAAGTTCACTTATAATTTGCATAACAGAGCAGACACTCAGGTATAGTCCAATACGGCTGAGTTAAAAAATTTGCATAACTACGTATATAATTGAAGCAAAAATCCTTCGAAGATGTAGAATTAGAATATTTTTTTGCATATCTAGACATGTGTGAATTTCACTATTTTTTTGAGCATTTTTCTGTCATCATTAGCATTTTTTGATGTTAAAATAATTTAAAAAAACGGTGTGTGGCAGTCAGCCCTCAAGACCTGCTCTCTTTAACATATAAATTCAGGAATAAAGCTTGTTCTAATCAAAGGAATCTAGAATATTTTGAAAGTAAAATTTCATTACAGTTTCAAATCTACCTTTGTCAGTCATTTGTTCGTCGGGAAAGAACACGGAACATAACAAAAATGCGCGAGTATGTTTCCTGTTCTCGCCGGAAACGGAGCAAGAATGTTGAATATTTGTCGTGTTCTAACCGGAAACGAAAACGTGGATCTGCCGGAAATTTTTCGCGAGAATGGGATCTGCCGGGAAGGAGGTTAGTAGATCTGGATTTGAGATTTTCAATTTCAAAACCCTTAAAGGCGTTAATGGGCCGGGTTAGGTAATATTAGAAACACCCCGCGTTTTCATTCGTTGTTTAAAAAAATTCACTGCCAGCTCAGCATTTTTGAAAGGCTGTGTAGTAAGCTGTGTACGAACGCGTACAACCAGCTTAATTGTTTCTTTATTCATTATGTATAAATCCACGTAGTGTTCTTAAATCTGCTAGATTCTAGTTTTTCCTAAATCTAAATTTTCTAACTTATTTATTAAAATCTCAGTCTTGTTTAGGAGTATCTATTGACTTTTCTTTTTCTAATTTGTTTAAGCTAATCTTTTGTAAATTATTAAAGTTTTCTTGTAGATTTTCAATCTGTTGTAGAGATTTTTCTAAAGGAATTTTTACATCTATTTCACTTGTGTTGCAGAACTTCTTTTTTAACATTTCACTATTTTTATTTTTAATATATTCTAAATTAGTTTCTAAGGTCTTTATGTTTTTACTTAGAAAATTATTTTCTAATACGTTTTCTACATTTTTATTACTCATTGAGATATTTCTATCTGGGTTTTCTCCAAGATTTACAATTAAATCTACAATATTATATAACTGTTTATCTTCAAAATATAAAAAAATGTTCAAAATTTCTCTCGACATAGCAACTGTAACTGATATATCAGTAATATTCTATAAACAATGCACACATTTGAAAAACAACCAACATTTTTATGCAGTCTAAAACTTCAATCACCTTTTTGGTGTCTTCTGACAGATAGTTTCCAACAATTTGTTGCTCAAAAAATAAACTTACGTTTATCAATTTCATAATCCTTGTCATGCTTAATTTTTTCCAAGCTTATGACATCAACACCTCCAACAATTATCATCTCAGTTTGCAAGTTTTTTTAAATCAAACAGAAACTCAAAAAGCATTTTTCCCACTTTTAAAATTGTTCAAAGATTAACCTAGGTGAAGAAATAACTTAATCAACTATAGATAATAAATAAAAAACTCTAAAAGATTTTTTGGCATGTTTTATCTCATCTTAAACATTTTGATCAAAGTGCTTCTTTCTATGGATAATACATGAAATGTAGGTTCAACTTCAACTCAAGCAGCAATTTCTTTAAGAGATTCAAAATTTAGTTTCTCTATATATTTCAAAGAATAAAATAAGTTCTTTTAAGTTAAAAATGGTAGCACCAATATACATATTCTTATTTTGAAACATTTTCTTACTCTAATAATAGCACACAATATATTGTACCAAATAATCATGTCAAACAAGAGCTCAAAATTCATATTGTCATAAGATAATTTTTTAGCATCCTTAAATACCTTAGCATCATCACATGTTTTCACTAAGTGTTTTAAAGTAATTTTTATATCAGGCGATTAAATTTTATTGCTTTAACATTTTCATCTTAGTGTTCTTAGTGTGTTTGTGAAGGCATCTTAAGTCTTAAATCTTTAAAAAAAAAATAATTCATTGCTTTGTAGAAGATGAAAACAATATACACGTGTTGTACAATTTCAAAAAAAACATTTAGCTTCTATACAAAAAATTGTCATATCACAAAGTGCAAAATGTAAAACCCTTTTTTTGAGAAATTTACTTTATTATTTACAATTATAATGTATAATAAAAAATTTGGTTTGGCAATACGCTTACGTTTAACAGAGAAAGAAATGTATTTTTATTGTGTGTATCATCAAGTACAATTTGGGTGAAGAACAAGTGGCAAGCCCCAAATATCGAAGTAATGTAGGCAACCAAGTTACTTCACTAGTGATTGAGGACATAGCGTGATATATATTCAGCTACTGCACTAGAGTGCTCGATGACATTCAATTTATTGCTTTCCATCTCACTAACTTACCCCCAACAAATGTATAATATCCAATAGTAGATTTGCGATCAACTAGACATCTAGTCCAATCTGCATCATTACATGTATCAATGTCTTTCCTATCTCTTATAGTAGATCCAACACATACTTATAGTAATTGCTATCCCTAGAAATATTTTCTCATTCCAAGATCCTTATTAAACAACCTTTGTGTAATAGTATTTTTAAGTTATGAGATTTTAACGTCATCTTCACATGGAATTATAATGTCATCAACATATACCAATACGATCGTGTTACATGTAGCTCCTTTTAAGCAACTAATGAGGGGGTTAAGTAGAGATCATTTTAAAGTTATTTTCCAGAAGAATAGAAGTGAGTATAGTTTTAGCATGATGAAAGTTGATTCAGAAATTATCCAAATTTGATTTATTCTTGATATTTATTTTTCCTGCAGTTTCTTGCTCCTTAATTAACTATTTTTGGTTAGTAAATAAGTCTAGTGGCAATAATATCTTATGTTAGTTGAGAATTTTTATCTTTTCAATTTGCTTTTAAGTCTATATATAGGCACCTTCATTTCTCGAATAAATGAAGCAGCAGATAACTTGCATATTCTACACTCTCGAGTGTTATTTTCTCTCTGCAATTTCTTTTTGAAATACTTTGCTACTTTAAATTTCCAATATTTGTGGTATCAGAGTACGGTTCAGATTCAACTGAACTTAGTGGGGGTAAAATACTTGAGAGAAAAAGAGAAACACCATGGCTTCAAATTGAATTCACTGAGCATTTCACAACTTGCTATCCCTATTTGTAAAGGAGAGAGTTATGAATTTTGGAGAATCAAAATGAAGACTATTTATGTCTCAAAACTATATGGAACTTAGTAGAGAATGGGTTTACTGATCCAGATGAAGAAAATCGATTGAGGAAATATAGAAAGAGGGACTCAAAGGCACTGTTCTTCATCCAACAAGCAGTTCATGATACTGTTTTCTCAAGAATTGCAGCAGCTACACTTTAAAGGAAGCATGGACAGTTTTGCAAACTGAGTTTCTAGGCTTATCAAAAGTAATAGCCATAAAACTCCAAACTCTTTGGTGTGAGTTTGAAACTTTGCTCATGAAAAGTAATGAATCAGGGCAGGATTTTGTCTAGAGTGGTGGCAATTATTAGTAAAATGAGGTCATATGGAGACAAAATAAGTGATCAAACTGTAATTGAAAAAGTGTTAAGGAGTTTAACTCCTAAGTTTGATCATGTTGTAGATACAATAGAGGTGTTGAAAGACGTCAAATTTTTCATTTGATAAATTGATGGGTTCTTTGCAACCTCATGAGGCACGGATAAATAGGTCGGTTGAAAAACATGAAGAGAACGCATTTCAGGAGAATGGGAAGGCATTCAATTCAAGAAAAATTCATAAGACAATAGGAATAGGTACATTTCGTGGAAAAAGTCATGGACGAGGTAGAGGTAGAGGTTATGAGCAAAGGCACTCCACCAATGAGCAAAACAACTACAAAAATGGCATCCAATGTCATCATTGCAAGAAGTTCGAGCATGTAAGAGCAGATTGCTGGTACAAGGAAAAACAAGTGAATTATGCAGAAGAAATTGAGGAAGAAAAAGTTATTCATGGCTCATTATGACATCAACGAAGTTCCATGTGATGTATGGTTCGTAGATAGTGGCTGCTCCATATGTTAGGGATGAAGGCAATATTTAAAGAGCTTGATGAGACTCAGAAAAGAATATCAAGCTTGGTGATAATAAAGAAATTCAAGTTCAAGGAAAAAGGCATAGTAGCAATCAAAACCAACCATGGTAAATTAAAACTTCTGCATAATGTTGAATGTGCTCCTAGTTTGGTGCATAATTTATTAAGTGTTGGGCAATTAATGGCTAGTAGATATTCAATTTTATTTGATGATGCAACATATGTTATTAAAGATAAACAATTAGGACAAACAATGGTGATAATATATATATATATATATATATATATATAATATTTCCACTTGAAGCCTCAAATGTGGAAAATTTTGCTTTTGTTTCTGGTGAACAAAATGACTTGAAATTGTGGCGCTTGCTATATGGGCATCTTAATGTCAAGGGACTAAAATTGTTCGGTCAAAAAGGTATGGTTCTTTGATTCCCAAAAATTGATTTATGTAAGGGATGCATTTATGGGAAATGATAAGTGCGGGTTTTCGCACTTATTTGAGCCATTAAATTTAGATATTTGTGAGTTTTCATTAAGATTTTGCTACCTAATATAGTTTATTCTATTTTGTAGGTATTTCAATGCTAAATCTCAATTTGGAGAAGAAAACGGAAGAAGAAATGAAGAAAAGTTCAAAAAAGAGGAATTGGGTTTCGATAAGTAAAAAAAAAATATATATATATATATATATATATATATATTTTATTGTAGCGCCGCGGCGCCCAAGCTTCAGGCATAGGCGCAGCAGCATCACTTACGCGGCGCCCGATAGCGAGAAACCCGATTTTTGACCCTTTTTGGCTTATTTTTTACCCAACTTATCTCATTTCCTTCCTACAATATAAATACTACTTGAAGACCACTTCTAGGGCAAGAAAAGAGGGGAGGAGCTGACCACAAAAATGAGAGAAAACTTGGGAGCTTCACTTTCTACAACAATGGTGGAAATGGGAAGATGAAGAAGAAGACTTCATTGATGAAGAAGGCCACATCTCCTTCAATAAGCCATTTCTTATCTTTAATCTCGTTTTTATCATTGTATAGTAATATTTTGTTAGCTATTTGTGAATCTATTTATGGATAGTTAACTTGTATGTGATTGGGGGTTATTTTGGAACCCTAGAATGATTTTCTATCGATTTGTGTTTTAAAGTTCTTTTGATTAATGTGATTAATTCATTGTGCTTAATGTGTTTATTATTCTTCTCGATTATTTAGCGTGCCAACTAGATGATTGAGTTGTTTACAATATATGCTATTTTGGGAATTTTAGTACGTAATCGCTAATTTAACCAAAATCTAGTAGCAACTACACTTTGATGGATTATGAGGAATTTTCTATTAAATGTAGGTGGATTATCACTTAAGTTAACAAACCGAGCTTGTATGTTTGCATTTAATTCAATTCAACTCTCTCGTCGTAATGCTTTTGTTAAATTAAATCTAGCGAGCTTATCCTAGGTTGTTTAATGAATATGGTTGGGTAAAGAGCTTGTTTTATTCAACTAAAATGTAAGGGGAGTTTGAGGTAATCGAGCTTGTGATTATTCTTGAATTGTTGTTAATCTTTTGAACGAAAATCCTTTGCGAATATCGATTAGAAATTCATTCTAGCGGCGAAGAAATATCCCTCGATCACATTTTCGTTTCCTTGTGTTCTTTGTCATTTTTGTCTTTTATATTTTTAGTTTATCGCTTCATTAGTTAAACAACCAAACCCCCCTCATTTACTTGCTTTCCGTATTTTTACTTTCTTATTGCAATTGACGTAATTGAAAACAATCATCTGCGGGAATGACCCTTACTTACCAATTACTACTTGAACGACACACTTTAGAAAAGTAAGGAATATTATTTTGACCCCCTTTCGGGCGTGTCAGGAAACAATCTAGAAAATCATTTACAATTGGAAAGGCTTGGAGGGCTTCTACTTGCCTTGAATTAATTCATGCTTATTCGTGTGGGACAATGAACCCTAAATCATTTGGAGGGAGTCTTTATTTTCTACATTTTACTGATGATTTCAATTGCCTGAGCTGGGTGTGTTTTCTGAAGTACAAATCATAAACTTTTGAGAATTTCAAAAGATTCAAGGTTTTGGTAGAGAAGCAAAGTGATCTTGCATAAAAGCTCTTCGTACAGACAAAGGTAGTGAGTTATTGTCTAATGAATTTAACCACTTTTGTGAAGAAAATGAAATTCGTAGGGAATTAACAACACCTTACGTACTGTAGCAAAATGGGGTGGCTGAACACAAGAATTTCCATTGTTGAAATGGTAAGAAGTTTACTAAAAAGCAAGGGGACTTTCCAATCAGCATTGGACAGAAGCAATTATTACTTCGGTGTATCTACTGAATATTTCTCTAACAAAGCTGTCTTGAATGAACTTTGCTATGGTAACAGAAGGCATGACCGAACCCCCCAAATAGGGGGTGGCGCTCCTTTTTTTAAGGGGGGCCCACCCCCTATTTGGGGGGTTCGATCACCCCTTCGGTCAGGCCTTCTGGCCATTAAGCAAAGTTCGTCTTGAATCAAACACCATATAAAGCTTGGAGAAGCCTTTGGCAAGCCGCTTAAGAATTTGGTAAATTCTCGAAATCACCAAAAACTATATCAAAAATTTGAAAAATGCATTTTCATCGATTATTGTCTTGAATCCAAAGCATATAGGTTCTTAGGGTTAAAATTGTAATTGGCATATTTGTGAACAAAATGGACTAAAATGTACACTTGTAAAAGTCAAGGACCTAGGTGAAATTATATATAGTTGAGTTAGGGTTTGAATTCGAGTTTGGAGCAAGGTTAAAGATCTGCCGCAATTTCGCTAGCTGCTCACCAATGGATCGCTCGAGCAGTACATGCAGAGACCTCTTCGCTCGACCCTCGCTCGAGCGACAAACCCCTCGCTCGAGCGACAGTCTTATTCGGGCAATGCGCGTTCGCGATTTTGGAAAGTTTTACTCGGCCCAAAAGACTTGTTCTAGCCTACATATAAATAGAGGTAAGGTGCACGATTTTATTAGAGGTTGCTTCATTATTCTTTGAGAGAAAAACATACTATATGATTTGAGAGATCCAAGAACAAAATACACTAGAGAATTCATACATTCATTCTTGAGATCCACCAACCCGATTTTGGAAAACATCAAATGTTCCATAATCCAAAACACCTAGCGTCCTTAATCTTTTAAGGAACTTACTCTTCCATTGAGATTTGGAAGAGGTGGACTACAAGCACAGGAATAGCACAAGAACAGGAGGTTCTTGAAACTCTACTTGGAAGAGACAATAGAAGGAGATCAGGAAGCTGGAAGGAGACAGCAGATCAGGAAGCTACGGGAGGTAGATCGAAAAGTCTAGCAAATTGATTAGACAGTATCTACGGTGGTAGATCATGAAACTGGAAGGAACAGTAGATCTTGGAGATTGCAGGAATTACAATAGCTAGAACCAGTGAAGTTGCTAGTCTGGAATTACATTGTAATCCATATTATCTATAGTGGAGATAACTAGCTTGGTCCCGGAGTTTTTACCTTGTTGGGTTTCTCCGTCAACATATTGGTGTTCTTTACTACTTTCTTTATTAACTGTTTGAGGCATTCAAACATAAGATTAATTGGACTTGATTGATTAATCATCTAGAAACTAATTAAAGTGACTTGTTGCTTTGGTTAGATTAATGCCACACATAAGGTCAAATTAAAAACGGGTAATTAGTAACGGTCTAGCGCTATCCCGTAACTTTCAAGTGGTATCAGAGCCTAATTGCATGTCCTGACCTTAATTTTGTCTAGATAAGTAGCTCTTTACATGTCCCGCCATATTTTGATGGCAGTAATTGTGCTTACTGAAAGTGAGGATGAGAGCCTTTTTTAAAATCTATGGATGAGAGAATCTGGTTGAGTGTAGTGAAGGGTTGGAGTTTCCTTAGTACAAAAGTAAGTGATATTGTCACTCCCACTCCCATTGAAAACTGGTCTAAAGCTGATTTAGATGAATGTAACTGGAATAGCAAAGCTCTACATGCCCTGTTTAGGTCTGTTTCTCTTGATAAGTTTAGGAGAGTGCCTATGTGTGAGGTAGCGAAAGAGTTTTGGGATATTCTAAAGATCACACATGAGGGAACACATACTGTTAAAAATTCTAAGTTACAATTATTGACCAGAGGTTTAAGAAAATTAGAATGAGTGAAGATGAGTGCTTTGATTCCTTCTATGTGAGTTTAAATGATATTGTGAACTCGAGCTTCAACCTAGGTGAGAGGATCCTTGAATCTAAGATAGTGATAAAAATCCTTAGATCCTTACCTAAGCGTTTTAGGTCGAAAGTCACAGCCATTGAGGAAAGTAAGGATATTGATTCTATTAAATTTGAGGAGTTACTTGGATCCCTGCAGACTTATGAGCTAACCTTAGAAAATCATGTTAAGAAGAAGTCTATAGCTTTGAAAACTACTAGGACCAACCACAATGAGTCTTTTGATTCTGACTCACCTAATGATGAGGAGTTGACATACCTTGCCAAAAAATTCCAAACGATGTTTAGGAATAAAAACAAACCTCAAGAGAAACACAGAGATGCCTCGAGTGAATCTAGGAGAAGATCTAGAGGTGTGAGATGCCATAAGTGTCAAGGATATGGTCATATGAGGAATGAGTGTCCTAGTAGGAAGAGATCTCAGGAGAATGCTATAAATGCTTCTCTCACTGATAACGAGTCTGACTCGGATAATCAGAGTGAGAAATCCACCCGTGAGGAGAGTGAAAAAATTGTTACCCTTGTTGCTAGAGTTAAGAGTGGATCTGACCAGGGAAGTAAAAATGATGAGGATATGAATAGCTGTGAGGAATCTGGTGAAGATGATGAGAGTGAGGTAGACATTTATGAGGCCTATGATAAAATGTATAAGGAGAGTCTTAAGATTCTTAGCAAGAACAATGCATTGAGTGCGAAAAATGAGGAACTTAATTTGGAAAATGAGAATTTGAGAGCGCATTTTAACGAATCCACCTCAATCCTGAGTGAAATGAAAACAATGAATGAAACTTTAGATACTCAAGTTAAGAAACTCACCAGTGAGCTTGAGAGGTCCGCTAGGAAAGTGAGTGAGTTGACCATAGAGAGAGAGAGACTTTAGAGATCCAGGTTAAGAACCTTCTGAGTGATTTAGAATATTCTAAGTCTCGGTTGCTTGCCTTCTCTAGCAGCTGAAAAGCTAGATAACATTCTTGGAATGGGCAAGCCAGCTGGTAATAAGGGAGGTCTAGGTTTTAAGGAGAACAATGCTAGCACTTCTAAGACCACATTTGTCCTTGCAACTGACCAGCCTAAACATGTGTCTAACCCTGAGCCTAAGGATAAGAAATTTGTTAGACAGAGGCCTACTAGACAGCGTAGGACCCGTCGACCTAGGAATAGACGTCAGCGTCCCCATAATATTGTTCCTAGGTTTGTCCCTACATGTTTTCACAGTGGTAAGTTAGGACACATACGCCCTAGATGTCATCAAGTCTTGAACAGTCACTTGAGCTTTAGTGGGAATAAAAATCAGGAGGTTGTTGGTCAGATAGGATTCCTTACTACACAAGTGAGTCAGTTGAACAAGTTGGTGACAAAATTGTCTGGAAATTATTCTTTCACTAGACAAGTTTGGGTAAAGAAAAGTGATCTGAATAACTTTGATATAGATCACCATGCTCTTAGAGATAAGAGCATTCATGTACCTATCTGATTAGGTATTTCTGATGCATGTCTGTGCTTAATGGTTATATGATGTTGACTTCTGCATGCATCACATTTTTTTTATTTTTTTTTTGCTTTTTAGGATGTAGTTTCATGCATGTGCATTTTCCTTATATTTGTTTTGGCACATGCACGCTTTGTTTTATTTTTGTGTGCTTGATTAGTTTATTTTTATTTGTGTGTGATGCGTTCTTGTTTGTTTTGAAAAATGAAAAACACAAAAAATTTGATTGAAATATTGAAAAACAAAAATTGGGAATGGAAAGTTTAATACTGTATGAAGTATAACATGTTTGAACGTGTATGTTGTGATCATGTTTGGGTATAACTAATTAGCTATAGCATTGTTTCCATTACTTGCTTAGGTTGATTTTGAGTATTTAGTATAGGTGTCTTCATGTACCATCTGCACTGCACATACTATGAGATTATAAATTGGATTTAACCGCATGTGTGAGATTTGGGATGGCAGTCACTTGTTGATAAGTTGACTTTGAACATGAATTGACCATCATTAGTAGACCAAAGCTTAAGTATGCTCCCTTATGATAAAAGGTTCATAACTTAATGTTCTTTTTCGAAACTATTTGACTTGAGCAATTAAGTCTTAAGGGTATTTCAAAAGCTGGTGCCTATGGTCATCTGACTTGGTTAACCGACCCAAAGCTCGCTACAGGGGTCATATTAGTTGCTCAATGAATTAGAACATGCACTTAAGATGAAAAAAATTATGAGCTATTGAAAAGAAAAGAAAAATATGTTGAGTTAAGTACAAAATTGAAATATGAAAAACAGATATGCTCAAAGTAAGGGGGAGTAAAAGAAAATTTTGAAAGATATATGCAAAATGAGCTTCCTGTGAAAGGTCCTACTATTCTTCAAGATTTGACTTTTATTAGTAGGAGAATACACTAATTGGCAGTGATGTTTCGCATGTCCCTTCTCACAAAATTAAGGTTTGGAGTCCTATTTACCTTGGCTTAGTGACACTTTACACACATGAGTCACTTATATTATTTACTCCATTCTGACTTATTCTGAGTATGTGGGAAGGTCTATTACTTGTTAATTCTGCTCTTGCATGCTGCATATTTGATTGATTGCTATCTCTCATTGCGTTGCCTTAGTTGTCTTTTTCCTTCAGCATTTGTGACAAAAAGGGGAAGATATTTGATAGTGAAGGGGAGATTTACAAGATTTTGGCTTGTGTCTTTGAGCAGCTACATTGTCATTTGCATGCTTGTCTGTTGGGGTCATTAGGGTGAGATATAGATAATTGGTTACTTATTCTTATGCATGCTTTTGATATATGTCTGTTGAGGTCGTTGGGGTGAGACATAGATACATTTGCCTATTGCATAAATTTATTGAGAGTTTATAGTCAGAGGGAGTATGTGCATTGCATCTGCATTGCATATTGTGCATAACTGTTTGAGTTTTGATGTTTTGTGGTATTAATGTTTCGGTTGGTGTTTTGATTAACCTTAATATCACATCTCAAACTGGCATGCTTCGTGAAGTTTTGATTTCCTGTATCACGTGCTTTTACACTGGGTATTTGAGTTTTGATTTCAGAAAACAGGTACAACATAAATTGCAAGACACATAAGTACTTTGATACGTTAGTATATGTTTAGTGTTTTTGTTTGTAGAGTGCCTTGACTTCATTTATTTAGTTTTGTCACAAAATGCCAAATGGGGAGTTTGTTAGGGTTAAAATTGTAATTGGCATGTTTGTGAACAAAAGGGACTAAAATGTACACTTGTAAAAGTTAAGGACCTAGGTGCAATTATGTATAGTTGAGTTAGGGTTTGAATTCGAGTTTGGAGCAAGGTTAAAGATCTGCCGCAATTTCACTAGCTGCTTGCCAATGGATCGCTCGAGCAGTACATGCAGAGACCTCTTCGCTCGACCCTCGCTCGAGTGACAAACCCCTCGCTCGAGCGACAAACCCCTCGCTCGAGCGACATCCTCCCTCGCTCGAGCGACAATCTTATTCGGGCAATGCGCGTTCGGGATTTTGAAAAGTTTTATTGGGCTCAAAAGACTTGTTCTGGCCTACATATAAATAGAGGCAAGGTGCATGATTTTATTAGACGTTGCTTCATTATTCTTTGAGAGAAAAACATACTATATGATTTGAGAGATCCAAGAACAAAATACACTGGAGAATTCATACATTCATTCTTGAGATCCACCAACCCGATTTTGGAAAACATCAAAGGTTCCATAATCCAAAACACCTGGCATCCTTAATCTTTTAAGGAACTTACTCTTCCATTGGGATTTGGAAGAGGTGGACTACAAGCACAGAAATAGCACAAGAACAGGAGGTTCTTGGAACTCTACTTGGAAGAGACAATAGAAGGAGATCATGAAGCTAGAAGGAGACAGCAGATCAGGAAGCTACAGGAGTTAGATCGGGAAGTCTAGTAGATTGGTTAGATAGTATCTACGGTGGCAGATCATGAGATTGGAAGAAACAGTAGATCTTGGAGATTGCAGGAATTACAACAGCTAAAACGAGTGAAGTTGGTAGTCTGGAATCACACTGTAATCCATATTGTCTATAGTGGAGATAGCTGGCTTGGTCCCGGAGTTTTTACCTTGTTGGGTTTCTTCGTCAACATATTGAAATGAAAGTGGAGGAGTGGCTAAATGCAACTTATAAAGAAGTGACAAAAGTGGAGGAGTGGCTAAATGCAATGAAGGAATAACTCATGGCAATACAAAGAAATGAAACTTGCGAGTGGACAGACTTGCCTAATGGAAAAAATGCTATTGGCTTGCAATGGACATTCACAATAAAGTACCACGCAGATGGAAGTATACAGAGGCACAAGTCTCGACTAGTAGCAAAGGGATACATATAGTAACATGGTATTGATTATGAAGAGACATTTTCTCCCGTTACTCGATTTAAAATCGTGAGAACAATTTTGGCCTTGGTTGGATTAGAGCACATGGCTACGAACCACGGTGTTGGGGGTTCGAATCCTTCCTCGCCCACAACCCACAACTACAATGGCTTATTTATCAATTTGGTGTAAAGTCTATATTTTTGAATGGTGAATTGAAAGAGGAGGTTTATGTTACTCAACCTGAAGGTTTTGTAGTCGACGTCAAAGAAAAGTTGCACAAGCTAAGAAATACACTCTACGGGCTAAAGCCAACTCCACAAGCATGGTATAACAAGATTAATTCGTATTTTCTGCAAAATGAGTTTGAAAGGAGTGAAAATGAGCCCACACTTTACTTGAAGAAGCAAGGTAACTATGATATTCTTATAGTCTGCCTCTATGTTCATGACATAATTTGCATGGGCTCATTTCACTCTCTTATAGCTGAATTCAAATCTAGTATGAAGAGTAAGTTTGAAATGTCAAATTTAGATTTGCTGCATTATTTCCTTGGACTTGAAGTAAAGCAAGGAGAAGATGGAGTGTTTATTTTACAAAGGAAATATGTAATAGACCTGCTCAAAAGATTTAATATGGTAAATTGCAATATTTTAGCTATACCCATGAATGTGAATGAAAATTGCAGCTTCAAAATGGCACTGAAAAAGCTAATGCAAGAAGTTTCAGAAGTTTAGTTGGAGGTTTGATTTATTTGGCTCATACTCAGCCAGATATTTCATTCTATATTAATGTTAATTTAAGGATTATGAGTAATCCTTAAAAGCATCATTTTGGAGCTACAAAAAGGATCTTACATTATGCTACTGGAACATTGGCCAATAGAATTTGGTATACTCATGTTTCAGATTTCAGATTATTTGGTTTTATTGACAGCGATTGGGCTGGCTCTTTAGATGATAGAAAGAGCGTTTCAGGCAATGTTTTTAGTCTTGGATTAGATGCAATTACATGGTGTTCAAGGAAACAAGCTACATCGCCGTTATCATCTTCAGAGGCAGAGTATGTTGCAGCTACTACTTCAGCTTGTCTATGTAGACGGTTTAGGAGACTTCTTGCAGATATTCATCAAAGGCAAGAAAGTGCAACTAAATTTTTTTGTAACAACAAAGCCACAATTGCAATAACAAATAATCCTACATTCCATGGAAGAACAAAGTACACATATTCGCTTACATTTTATTCGTGACCACTAGTGGCAAAAGAAGTGATTATATTGAAGTTTTGTAACACAGATGAACAAGTGCATATTTATTTACGCAGGCTCTATCATGTCTAAAGCATGTCTACTTCAGATCACTACTTGGTGTGTGCAATTTTGAATCAAGGAAGAGTATTTTGAATCAAGGGAAAATGTTGAAAGTTGATTTAGAAATTATCCAAATTTGACTTAGTCTTTGATATTTATTTTTCCTGCATATTCTTGCTCCTTAATTCACTGTTTTTGGTTAGTAAATATTTAGTTAAAAAATTTTAGCTTTTCAGTTTGCTTGTAAGCATATATATAGGTACCTTCAATTCTAGAATAAATGAAGCAACAGATAATTTGCATATTCTGCATATATGAGTGTTATTTTCTCTCTGCAATTTCCCTTTTTAACACTCGGCTACTCTAAATTCTCAACATAGCATACCAAGCTGAAAGTGACTGCTTGAGCTTATACAAAGCCTTCTATCAAAATGTGATTCTTGCAGATGACCTGGTGAGACATTTATATAAACTTCTTTTTGCAAAAATGCATTTTTTACATTCTTTGAAATAATTTCTCTCTTTGACTGTGAAAAAGATAAGTACTTTAGCCGTGTTTCGTATAGTTAAAACTTGAATATTTAGTAGAATTTGATAAAAGTTGATGAGATGTGTGGTTGAAAAGTTGCGAATCCCATAAAATGTGTAATTAAAATTAATTGTACACTTTTACTTTAACTTACATCAAACAAAGGGTAAATAGCAACATGATCAGAAGTTTCTTTATAGCCTTTTGTACATGTTTAAGTAAAACCTTTAGTTACTGATGAAGTGCATAATTAGTTGGAGTTTATGTTGAAGTGGGATCGGCGCAAGCAAAAGTGTCAAATTCCATGATTTCTAGTGTAATTCGATTGGAAACGGGCGAATAATCACAACTCACCGCTTCGCCATGACGTGCGTTGAATTTTAAGCAAATTCCATCGTTTAGGCCCTCGATTAAGCGTTTTTACTATTTATGATAATTTTTATTTTTTCAATATTTCATTCAATAAAATTCGGATTCAAATTCCATTTGTTGGAGGACGATCCTGAATCTTAGGAGTTTCCATTTTAGTTGCAAGTTTGAATTTTCCATTTATGGAAAAAAAAAAATTTTATTTTATTATTTATTTTCCAAATTTTGTTAGAGTTTTACTATTTAAAGTATTGTAAGCCCTTTGAAGCAGCTGTTTTTTGAATTGAATAAATTTTTCGTGAGTTTTCTCATATTTGTGTCGTTGTTCATCTTTCCTATAATTTTCCGTCACGTCAATTACAAGCTCACGTCGTTCAATAATGTCACCGCTCTTGTATTTAATTTTGTAAATCCAGTAATAGCTCAATGTTTTATTTAGTCGTGGTAGCTTAACTTTTTCCTTAGTTTTGATGGTTAGACAACTAAGTATACATAATATGATTGTCACATTGTCGTATGTCAAATTTGTTTGCATAAGATAGTTGACATCAGTGTTCTAACATACACGTATATGCCAACGTATTCTTGATGTGTTTCGAAATGTCTCGGATATGGAATATGTGTGTGATAATGCGGTCAATCCATTTCGTTGACCGCATATCATTGTTCTAAAACATGAGTGGAGGAAACGCCAAACTAAGTGACTTGATGTCTTATTTAGCGGTCAACGACAATCTTTGACCGCTAATGCACATCTAGACATGATTATGCGCGCCTTATTATCTTTTTTTTTTTAATTTACAATTTTTTAAAATTAAAACAAAAAGGTTGATTTCCTCACTTCGTCTGTTTTAAATTCAAAACAACAGCTTGAAGCCTTGAACAAATGAAAACTTTCAAAAATTTCTATCTATTTACCATTTAGTATTTGCATTTGAAACTTATCATTTTGTTGGAAACTTTGAAAAAATTGTGTAAAGTTCCTATAAATCTATTTTAAATGTTTGGTAGATATTATTTTTAATTATTGATTTTTTTTATTGATTAAAAATTAAAATAAAATTAAAATAAGAAAACTTTTTTTACGCATTTGCCTCACCTAACCCATAGCTTGGCCTCCATGCATTGCCACACATTGCGTCTTTTAGAACACTACCGCATATGCACACTTTAACACCAAAATGCACACATTTGTATTAAAAATCGTGTCAAAAATAGTAGGGCAAAGCCAACCTATATTTATCTTTAAAAAAGAAAATTGAGCTCAATAAATTGATAACCCAAGATTAACTAACCAAGAGGGGGGTGAATTGGTTTTTGAAACTTTTTCGATACTTAGTCTCAAAACTACTCAAAACACAAATAACAAATGTTAAGTGAAATGCAACAATTAAATATGCAATTTGTTAACTTAGTTCAAGTATATATATTGCACAAAATAAATGACAATGTAAAGTAAAGTGCAATAATGTAAAGATAACCACCAATTTAAAGGGGTTCGAACACAATGTGATCTACGTCCCCGTTACCAAGCTCTCCGTCACGAGCAAGGCCAAATTCACTAAAGTGGTAACTTACAACAAGGAGTACCAATTCCTTAGGTGACTTACAACAAGGAGCACCTATCCTTAAGTGACTTACAACAAGGTGCACTTAACCTTAAGTGACTTACAACAAGGTGCACTTAACCTTAGGTAACTTACAACAAGGAGTACCTAGTCCTTAACAACAATCGAGTTTTCACAAGGCTCTCGAAACCGTTACAAAGTAAATGATAATTTTACAATAATAGAAAGAACTCTCTTAACAATTGATATAATCAAGTCAAGTATTTAGAGAGTTAGGATAACACTTCAATAGATAGCAAATAGTAAAGCTCAAGTGTTTATGAAGTAAACTTTGATAGATGATAGATAATGAAATAGTTTGTGCTTTTGTATCAAAGTTTTCAACCAATCAATCTCTCTTAACAAAATAATACAAGTTAAGTATTTAGAGAGATTTACACTTCAATATAAGTGTTGGCAAAGAAAACCTTTTTCAAGAATAGAAAATAGATGAGATCAAAGTTTTCTTGCTAGAGAAATTTCTTGATAAAGAGATGAAAACAAGTTTTGGATCAATCAAGAAATTCTTTGCAATAGATGAAATAAAAGAGCAAAAACTAATAAATGCAATGCCTTTCAATAAATAAGCTCTCTTAAAATCTCTTGTAAGTTGGTGGTTTTGAATGCCAAAATAGTGCCCTATTTATAGATGAAGAAATGAGGTTCAGGCACTTTCGGTTGAGCACTTTCGGTCGACCGGAACTCGTAGCCGTTACAAGATTTTAAACATTTGAAATTTCGGCTGACCAACGGAGGAGTTCGGTCGAACTTGGTTCGGTCGACCGGTACACATTTCGGTCGACCGAAATGTGTAAAAATCATACTTTCCTTTTTCCATCAAAATGTTGATTTTTGCAAACTCAATTTCATGCCATGGATGAAATATGAAAAATATAATTTGAGCTTTATGCACTTGCTAAATATTGATGAGTTATACCTTTACATATATAACGACGTTCGATAAATAACTCTTTCTTCAATGTTCTTGTTCTCTTCGAGCCTCATTTTGACTTGTATATTGATTTGCGATTCTGTTAAGTTCCAAGTCGATCGCCATATGCCATTTGCTATTGTCTTGAATGATTTGCCTTGAATACTTGTTTAACGCTTCACTTTGAGTATGAAAAATCCTTTCGATGGCTTTGAAAGCTTAAATACTCAATTCAATTTGTTAGTAAACAAAGATGATTTGTTTGTTATAATCAAAACAATAAGGTCATAATTAACCATAGGTCAACATAAATATCAAATGATCCCAAATCGCCCAACTCCATGGATTATATACATCAATATGTAATATTTTGACATTTAAAAAAAAAAATTAAAAATCAAAACAAATCTTTCTTAGAGTTGTAAACTATCTACACCTATCCCGAGCCTCCTCTGTCTTTCGCTAGTTTTACTAGCAAGTGATTCTAGTTGTGCACAATCTTGAATTGTTGATGATTGTGATGAAGAGGAGAAGGTTGCCAATAATATCTTACAATCTATAAGAAGTAATTTTTTGAGTTGAATTAATGGAGTACGATAAAGATGATTTTGTATTGGATAACACGAAAGATGACTTGGATGAAGAAGATGAGATTGAATTGGAATCCAACAAACAATTAGACAAGATATAGAATATACTTGTAATGCTTGATGCTTGACTGAAACACATTGTCAAGCATTACGCATTTTAGAACCTTGGTTGATATTATAATACGTGAGAAGTTATCTATCTACTTGGTTGTCTTTGAAGCGTAGACCCAAATATAGGTTTAAATTTCTTCATTGTGAGCTACAATTTCACTTGTAATCTCTAATTCTAAGAATTTCTCAAGTTAAGTTCTTTCCTTACACAAAATAACACCACCAGTTGTTCGTAGGAAAGGAAACAGATCAAATACATCCCCTCCCTAAGTTGATTGTCGGATCATTTTATTTCAAGATACGATTTAAATTCTCAAACTATACAGCATGGGCAATGTTAGAATTAGGGTGTGACCTGAATTCAATTTTGAAGATAATTGAAAATTCTAATTAAAGTTGACTTAAGAAGAATTCTATTTGTAATACTTTTTAGAATCCTATTAGAAATTTATTTGGCAAATTCTAGTTGAAATTCTATTCTGAAGCCCAATTGGGAGTTATAATTTGTGTTGGACTTGAAGAGAACAAGATAAAGACAAATGAATGAAGAAAACATCATTGGAGCAATATTTCTAGAGATCGGATGTCGCAACGCCATGTTGCCGCTCTAGAAGAAAAAAGGAACAGCGGATGGGAACACTGACAATGACTAGGTGCCACGGCGCAACGAAGACGGCGCCCCAGCACCACATGTACAAGAAGAATACTATTTTGACGTTGATTCTTGCATTCTACTTCAACCAGAACTCCAAAATTGGATTCCTATATATATTTAGCTCTATGTCGTATTTTAGATTAAGTAAGACAAAGTATAAACACAAAATCAATAGATTCTTTTTCCATATTTTATTGAATTCTTCTTTCCTCTGCAAATTATTTTGTTTTTGAGTTTGTGATCAATTAGTCCATATTGTGTCATATTTTCTTTTCTCGCCTATTATTACAACAGGTGACAAAACTTGCGATTGGCGACATTTTAATAAATATACACATTTATTTGTTCAAGAATACAAAGAGAACATGCACTTCAATGCTTGAGCATCGAACTTATCATGTTGCATGTGAAGTCCATATTGTAATTGACAATTTTGTAAGTCAAAATCAAGTTCTAGTTTAATTGTATTAGGTGTTTATCGAGTTATAATCAAAGTAAAAATAGTTAATGATTGGTAGTATAGGTCTTGAAAGATTTTAAAATATCACAAATGTCCAAGAAGATCAAATATGATCAACGGAATGCAATTAAAAGTCTAAAGGGTATAAAAGAACCGCACAAGTTATGATTCAAATTCTTAGTCACAACTTCCAACTCATTTTTCACATATATATTATTCGAATTTGGAGAAGGCTATATCTAAAAGAATTGTATCCCTTTGAGTCATCTTTTCAACGCATTTTGAATCACTTCAATCTGATATAGAAAGAGAAAGTTATGATGAAAATACTAATAACTATCCAGCCGGCGCTCGCCTGTCGCTAGTCGAGTGCTTAAGCGACGGGTCGACGTCCAAAATTCTGTTTTGCTTCAAACACTTGGTTGTTCAATCCATTTTCATCCCAAGCAATTTTCCCTATATATATCCTACCCTATGAACGTCTTAAAGTGTGCTGAATCATAATTATTCCATAGAGATCATTTCTTTGAAGATCCAAATTGCTTTGATTCATAGAATCATCTAAACTCAGATTTGTTGATCTCGAGCTATAAACCTTTATATAAAACCACAAATCAAAACACACAAGTTCGCTGATCAAACACCAAACCTAACTTAGCCAATCAGCCTTCAGAGTTACTGGAGTTTTGGGAAGAGGCGTTAGGAGTTTCGACGACTGTAGAACAAGGTTCCATTGGAAGAACAATGTTCGTTCTTGAAAATCCACAAAAGATAAACGTTACCAGGGGCGGGAGTTGGTGTGAGGTACACACAGTCTAGGAGGCCCAAGGTGATTACAGGAAGAAGGTCAGAGGGAACTAAGAGTTAGTCGGGTCTGGACCATACTATAAGTCTCATCGTTTATAGTGGATTGTTGACTAGTAAAGTGTCCGAAGTTTTTACCCAATTGGGATTTCTTCGTGATTATATCGGTATTATTTACTGTTTTCTATTTACAAACTGTGATATTCAAATTTGGGATAAATTGACTTGTTTGACTAATCATCTAGAAACAATTAAAAAATGACTTTTTGCATTTAATTGTATAATTTGGCACGTTGGGTCTAAATCAACTGGCTAATTAGAACTTTCAAGTGGTATCAAAGTTTAATTGTGATCATTGACCCAATTTTGTCTAGAAACAATTAAAAAATGACTTTTTGCATTTAATTGTATAATTTAGCACGTTGGGTCTAAATCAACTGGCTAATTAGAACTTTCAAGTGGTATCAAAGTTTAATTGTGATCATTGACCCAATTTTGTCTAGATGAGTGAGTAAATTTAATGAACACTCATTCAACTTTAAACATGTTGCTACATACTCACTCATTTTTAATGGGTTACTTAATGCTCATTCATATTTCTATATAATTACCCTTCCACCACTCATTTAACTCTCACCTATCCAAATGGATGAAAAAATACACTTGGCAAACAACAATCCTACGTGTCATGCTAACGGACACAACTGACTATACACCCAGTGGAGGCTACATTGATGAAGGTAGAGGCGCCTAGCATTGTCAGTGTGAATGAGGCTACTTCGTCTTACATATGAACAAGAAGAGCTACAATGGATGGCTGATAAAATATCCGAATAGAGAAAATGACCCAATCGACGGTACACCCATTCTATGATGCTACTTGCCCCTATCTTAGTACTGTTGTCACTTGTTGAAAAAATGGACGCCAGAAATGCTACATTGATTTCAAAGGGCCAATTTTGAAAAAGGAAAATTGATTTCAAATGCAGTGAGTTTAGGATAGGGTTTCATGAAAGAAATATCGTGAAAATGGTTGAGGAGAAATTCTAGGTTGTCAAGTTTTAACGACATGTATTTGCCACGTTTGATTTCTATGTACACGTGTATTTTTTCATCCATTTGGAGAGATGAGAGATAAATGAGTGGTGGATTGGTAATTATATGGAAAGATGAGTGAGCATTGAGTAACTAGTAAAAATGAGTGAGTAAGTAGTATCATGTTTAAAATTCAATGAGTGTTTATTGAATTTACTCCTACATGAGTCAATCACATTCTGATCATAGATCTGAGGAAGATATGAATATTCATGAGGCTTATGGCCAATTGTGTAAGGAGTGTCTCAAGTTACATAAGGTTAATAAATCAGTTATTAAGAAAACTAAATAAGCTTGAATTGGAAAAGGAGAGCCTTATAATTCAACTTGAGGAGTCTACCAAAGGATTCAATGAATTAAAGGTTGAAAAAAAGTCCTTAAAAATTAAGGTTAAAACTCTTATAAATGATCTTGAAAAATCAAATGGCCAACTTCAATCCTTGTCTAGCGGATCTAAAAAAAGGTGATAACGTGATAGATCTGAACAAAATAGATGGGAATAGAGGAAATTTAGAGGATAATGAAGCAAATTCTCATACCACTTCATCTTCTAACAATAAGTTTGAACCTGACTTAGGGGTGTCAAACGGGGTGAGTGGCTCATCAGCTCAGCCGCTCGAGGCGGCTTGGCCTTGTAAAAAAAAGAGCCTGAGTGCAAGCCGAGTGGATCGGGCTCCTTAGCTAGCCGATCCGGCTCGGCTCACCAAGAAATGAGTCGCTCATGGCTCGTTGAAAAAAGTGACCATTCTGGCCATGAAATTTTATTTTTTGCCCATATTTGGTAGCCATTTTTTTCAAAATACATTTTTCTCCCTCTTCTTTTCAACCACACATTTTTCAATAAAATAATATTACATGCAAACCCAAAAAAATTTCTTAATTTTTAACCACACATTCTCCATCAATCAACTATTAAAAAATGCATTTTTTTCCCAAAAAATTGCTATCAAACAAGGGCTTATTTTTTTATTATTTTTTCCTCCTCATTTTTTTCTACCTTTACAAATAGATGGCAAAATTTTCATTTTTTTCACCAAACCAACATTAACAACTCTCAATCTCTCACTCTCCAGTCATTTCCACAATTATCAACATTATACACAATCAATATTCATTTTTACAATTTCGTTGTCTACAATTTCAGTTATTCAATTCTAATTATCACATACTGCTTTGAGGTCTTGTTCGGTATCGGAGGTAAATCTTTGACGCTATAAAGTCAATTTTGCAATCAATTTTTCGGTCTAAATGAAGTACCGATTCCTAAAGATATTCTAGATATAGCTGCAAATGAAAGCAATAATCCAAATTATCCAATTGATTTGGATGACGTTGATGTTCCCGAAGCAAGACATGAGGAAGAACCTAAATTAGACATTCCCGATGCTAGAGGGAAGCGAAAGGCGAAAAAACAGGCAAAATATTAGGAACACTTTAAATTGATTTCAACGGGTTATGTGGTTGATAGAACCCTCGAGTCGAAAGCAGAGCATGACAAAAGGGTATTGGTACCACCCACCTTAACCATCACTACAACGTGTGCGGTCAAACATGGACTTCTTCCAGCCGATCAAAAACAATTGCAATTTGGTAGTCCCGACACTGGTTCTACGACTTCGCCCATCACCACGTGGATGTATTTGGAGAAGAATACTCGTACAGGAATGGTGAAACTTGTTGCCGGTGTTGAGTTGCCTCTAGCAATCGCGGACAACTAACATTTCGTCATATATGTAAAAGAATATCTTCAACCGAGGTACGTTGAGGTAAGTCGAAACACTCTTCGTTCAGATACAATAAAATATTTCCTTCAAACAAAACAACAATTAACTATAGATTTGCAAAAATATGGGGGTTATATCTTTAACTTCGGATATATGGGAGGAGATTAATAAAAGAGCTTATATAGTTGCAACTGCACATTACATAGACCCACTTTGGTATATGCATAAAAAAATTATTTCTTTTAAAATTATTGAATTCCCTCACAACGCTAACAATATATATAATGCTATTATGACTATTGTTAGAAAATATCGTTGCGAAAATAAAATTCGTTCTTTTACGTTCGACAACGCTAGTGTTAATAAAGTAGTTATTGATAAATTGTGTAGGGTATTACAGCCTGATTTCGGTGGTTATTTGTTTTAAATTCGTTGTGCGTACCATATTTTAAATTTAATTGTGCAAGATGGTCTGAAATATATTAAAGATGAAATAAAAAGAATTAGAAATGCTCTAATATATATTACGATCTCTCCAGTAGAAACAAACATTTAAGGAATTTTGTGCCAAATTTGGGGTGAACACTGCTAAAACATTTCTTAGTAACGTAGAGCATAGATGAAACTCTAATTACTTATTATTAAATCATGCGAAGGTTTTGAACATTTAATAACTGAATTTTATAATAATAGGCATATTAGAAACGAAGACGACACTATTTTGAATGAATCTGATTGGCTTTTAGCTTTAAAAGTTAAAAAAAAAATTGAAACGTTTTTATGACTCTAGTAATATATTATCTGGAGTTTACCATCTCACTAGTTGTAAAGTGCTTGAATGTCTTTATATAATTGCAATGACATTTCATAAATATAAAAATGACCCTAATTTTAGTACAATTATATATTTTATGGAATTAAAGTTTAGAAAATATTGGGGAAGACTTGCCTATATTATTTTCCTTGGCATGCATCATGGATCCCCGATGTAATATATCAGAACTAAATATGTAATTGATCAGATTTCAAGAGCTTTAACCTTCAGTACACGTATCACGTATAGAAATTTAGAACAAATTTTATCTGTAATATATAAATTATATGCAGAATGAATAGGTACACATATTAATCAAGTACCTTCTGCACCTACTTCTTTCACTGATATTGAAGATGACGTTGAAATGGGCTGTAAGCAAAAATCGTCAAACCGAAAAATCGAACCAAAATCGCATTTTAGAAACCGTTAGTTTGGTGTCACATGGATTCATCAACGAAATGGTTTTGAACCAAACCAAACCGATCAAAAAATGGTTTGGTTTAGGTTTGAGAATTTTAATTGCAGTTTAAAACCAGATCATACCGGCGAAAAAATATATAAAAATTAAATTATTTGAAAATTCATCCAAAATTCCAAATATGTAAAATTCAATAGTTTTGTCATTTGTGGGTTTTTTTTTTCAATTTCTAATTTTCTACTACATATATATTATAATTATTATTACTGCACAGTAATCCTAATTTATATTTTATATATAAATTATATAATCTCAATTTTATATTTTTCAGCCCAATAAAAATATGTACTTTTTTTGCCCAACTACTCAACGGCCCTAACCCATAACGGCATAACTCATAACCCATACATTTCTCATTTCAATTGAAAATCAAAATATCAATTATCAAACTCAAAACATAATCATTCCCTTCCCGTCATTCCTTTCCAGTTTCCACGGTATCAGGCTTCCACCAGCATCTCTTCCTCATACGCGACGTGACTCCTATTTCCACGCGACGCGACCCAATCTTGGCGCATCTTCCTTCCTTTACTACTCTCAAGATCTGAACTCTGTAATCTTAGTAACCGGCGCCTCCTCCTTCGGTTCAAGGCTTCGAGCCGTCGATCAATTATTCATCTTTAAAATCGATTAGATTTAGGTTTAAATAGCATAAAAGTAGATAGATAAAAAAATTACGGTGAAACCGACAGTTTAAAACTGAACCAAACCGTTAGGTTTAGGTTTGAATTTTTTCAAACCGTTCAAAATGGTTTAGTTTATGTTTGAGTTTTTCTCAAACTGATTTAAATGGTTTGGTTTGAAAATCTATCAAAAATCAGTAAAATCGAACCGCTTACACCCCTAGCTAAAATAGTAACTTTATTCGATTACATTAACACGTATAGATATGATGCAGATGCAATAGAGACATCTAGTAATATATTATCTTCTGCATGTAATCAAACATCATACTCAAGTTCAAATACATTGCTTGTTGAATTAATTGATTACTTTAATTATAATATGCCTACCAACAAAACAATTAAAAAAAGTTCAGAAGACGTTATTGAATTCTGGCTAAAGTACGAATGACGATGACCAGGATTTCTGCGATTGCAAAAGACCTACTCACACTTTCGGTTAGCACTATAGTTTCAGAGTCTACTTTTAATACAGGTAAAAAAGTTCTTTCTGAGGTCAGATGCAGACTAAAAGAAGATATTTTGAAAATATTAATGTGCGTAAAGGATTGACAGGACGCTCATTTTCGACTAGAAAATAATTATGCCGAAATTGCATGTCGTCAGTTAAGTAATATTTAATTTAACCATATTATATTAATCAAAATTTGTTATTTTATAATATTATTTTTCATTATCTTTAAAAAATTGTACACGTAACAAGTTGTTCGTGTACAATTTTTAACTCCGACTACTTGAAATTTAAGTAGCCGGATAAAGGAAATGGGTTTATATTTTATCTATTTTATTTATAAAAAAAAACCATGAGCTCGGGCTCGTGGCCCGAGCCGCGCTCCACCTTCATGTAATGAGCTGAGCCTAAGCTTGGCCTGTTACAAATGAGCCATGAGCTCGGCTCATGACGAGCTCGTGTGCCTAAAGGCCAAGCCAATTGTCATCCCTAACCTGAAACAAGCCTAAGGTTCTAGGCTTGAAACCTAGATTTGCTCCAAATTTCATCCCCACATGTTGCCATTGTGGTACAGTTGGACACATAAGAACTAAGTGTCGTGAGCTCTTGGATAGGAACAAGACCAAAAATATAGGTGTACAAGGACCAAAATCACCGATACAACATAAGTTTCCTCCACCCAAGATTCAAAATTTGAAATCTAGGATTGTTTCTAAATTCATTCTCACATGTCATAATTGCGGTGTTTTAGGTTACATTAGACCTAACTATCGTAAGTCCTTGGCTACAATAACCAAGATCTAACTACTCGAGATAGTTTCTTGACTGACCAAGTAAATCGCTGAACTAAATTGATGACTAAATTGACTAAGATTACATCTTCTTCTAAGAAGATTTGAGTCAAGAAGAGTAAACTCACTATTCTAAATGATGTTGGTAATTACAATATTCCTCATGTTGCTCTTCATGATAAGAGCTTTTGTGTGCCTTATTGATTAGACATTTAGGTGAATGCATCTGCTTTATTCATCATATTTACATATTCATACATGCACTCTATTTTTTAATTAATTTTTATTTTCCTGTGTGCTTATTTATTTATTTTGAAAAATGAATGAAAAAAAATTGTTTGGACATGTTAATTTGTTATCAAGTACTAGTAAAATTCATGGATGGTAAATTAAATTTCCATTAATTTGTTTAGAACTTATTTGGAGTACTTGGTATAGGTTATTACATATATCTTATGCACTTTACACATTAGACTCTTGTGAATAGGTTTTGACCGTATGCTTGGGATTTGGGGTATTTATCATCTGTGTGGTGACTTAACTTTGAATATGAAATGACCTTTAACTAGATTGACCTAAAGCTTTTGTATATTCCCCTTAAAAGAAAAGATGACTGAGGATCAAAATTTTTGAAATATATTAGAAAGTGAGATTTATCTTATACTCTTCTTTGAAGCCTATTTAATTCGAGCAATTAAACTTGGGAGGTTTCTCATAACCTGATGCTCTATGATCAACTGACTTGGAGTCATAGGCTCAAAACGTGTTACATAGGTCATTTTAGTCACTTAATGGAGAAGAGATTGTACATAAGATATAAAAGAAAAATGAAAGAAAAAATATATGTGCTTATTGATAGGAGAAGAAAGAAAAGTTACACATTGAAAAATCAATATGAGTATTTTATTTAAAAGGTTTTAGTAACACATGATTTGGCTTAATAAGTTGAAGGATATATTCATTCACTAGTGTTTGTGATGTGGGAGAATCCGAGTCAGATGTCGAGTTATCAGATTGCATGCTAATGACGTTAAAATATCACGAATTAACGGATCGGCGCAAATATGGCAAGTAATTGGTATTTTAGCTATAATTTTGGCTACGGTTGTCAAAATCGAGCCCATGACCCCAATTCAGAAAGCTTGTTTCGGGGCGCACGTTGTGGACACCGAGCTTTTTTTGGTGATATTGCATTCATAAGTTAGGAAATAATTTTTAACCCGATTTGAGCTAGATTTTTCGCAGGTTTCTTATTTTATTCCATATTTTGTTTTGGTGTGATTTTTGGGATTTTGCTATTTTGGCAAATTTTGGTTTTTAGCTATAAAGTCCGGCTTGTGGACGAAATTTTATTTGGTTGATTAATAATAATATTCGGTTGAATGTTAGAGACGTTTTCTCTGTATTTTGGTGTTATTTTAGCATTCTTATTGTGAACCATTTGTTAGACTAGCATGCAGGATAATCACTATCTTGCCTGGCACCAGTTTTTCATGATTATCACTTGTCTTTCCTTTGTTATTTGTGACAAAAAGGAGGAGAGATGTGAATTTAATCCAGAGAGTTGATTATATGTGTTAGGGAGAGAGTTTTAAAATTTTGAAATTTTTTTATTGATAGATGACTTAGGAGAAGTCATTGGATATATTTGCTGGAATTTTATTATTGATATAGTGTTGTGTTTTGTCTTTATTGATATAAAATTCTATGATTTATTTTTTAGTTTATTCACATGATATTGCATGCTTCGGTGTTACACATGTTTTATTATGTTGTTTTATTAACTTAGTTATATGATTTTAGTTTTGGTAGTTTCCTCTTACTTTTCACGTGGTATTGTGGTTTACATGTGTTTCAGGAAACAAGTTGACAAGTTGTTGAAATGTAGTTTGTAAAGTGTCTACTAGGTAGATTGTAGTAGACTTTTGACTATGGTATAAATGATTTTGTCACGGAATGTCAAAGGGAGAGATTGTCAAGTCCAAATTGTAATTGGCAATTTTTCAAGTTAAAATCAAGACATAGTTGAATTGTATTAGGTGTTTATCGAGTTATAATCAAAGTCAAAATAGTTAAGGATTGGTAGTATAGGTCTTAAAAGAGTTCAAGATATCAAAAATGTCCAAGAAGATCAAATATAATCAAGGAAATGCAATTAGAATTCTAAAGAGGATCAAAGAGCCACACAAGTTATGCTTCAAATTCTTAGTCACAACTTCCAACGCATGTTTCACATAGAAAACATTTGAATTTGGAGAAGGCTACCCAAAGAAATTGTAGCCCTTTAAGTCATCTTTCCAATGCATCTTGAATTACCTCAATCTGATATTGGGAGAAAAAGTTATGCTGAAAATACTGACGACTGTTTAGTTGTTGCTCGCATATCACTAGCATAGCGCTCGAGCTACAAGTCGACGTTCAGAATTCTGTTTTGCTTCAAACACTTGGTTTTTCAACCCCTTTTCATCCCAAGCACTTTTTCCTATATATATCCTACATTATAAACGTTCCAAAGTGTGTTGAATCATAATTATTTCATAGTGATCATTCATTTGAAGATCCAAGTCACTTTTATTGATTTCATGATTCAACCACCATATTATTTTATTCATAGATTCATCTAGACTTAGATTTGTTGATCAAGCTATAATCCTTCATATAAAACCACAGATCAAAACACACAAGATCGTTGATTAAACACCAAACTTATCTTCACCAATTAGCCTTCAGAATTATTGGAGTTTTGGGAAGAGGCACTAGGAGGTTCGACGTCTGCAGAACGAGGTTCGTTTTTGGAGATTCACATAAAATAAATGATATCAAGGTTCGGGAGCTGGTGTGAGCTGCACACAGTCCAAGAGGGCCAATACGATTACAGGAAAAAGGTCAGAGGGTACTAAGAGTTAGTCGGGTTTGGACCATACTGTAAGTCTCATCATTTATAGTGGATTGCTAAATGACAAAGTGCTCTGAGTTTTTACGCAGTCTGGATTTCTCCACGATCATATCGGTGTTATTTAATGTTTTATATTTACAAATTGTAGAATTCAAATTTAGGATAAATTAACTTGTTTAACCTAATCATTTAGAAACAATTAAAAAGTGACTTGTTGTTTTTAATTGTGTAATTCCGCACATTGAGCCTAAATCAATTGGCTAATTAGAACTTTCAAGTGGTATCAGAGCTTTTCAGTGCACAACTTATACAACCAAATACTCACCAATGAAAAATATTTGGCTTAATTGTTTTATTTTTCTTCTTCACCTCACAATTTTGTTGTGGGTTCAAGTGCAACTATATGGATAATTCCATGTCTATGAAGATGTTCATGATAAGAGTTAATCTTATATCTAGTATCATTGTAATATCTAAAAGGGTAATTGGCGCAAAATATCCCTACCTGTCATGTTTATTGTATAAAACATCCGTGCCTTTCATTTTTTTGGCACAAAATATCCCTACCTTTCACTTTCTTTTCGATGAATGTCCTTTTTACAAATTTTTAACGTAAAATGACCGATATACTCTTATATATAAATAGAAAGAAAAAAATAAATAAAGAACAAATTGCAATTATAAGCCAAACTTTTTAAAAAGTGCAAATAATCCATCAAACTTCACATTCTTCCCACACCTCACCCCCATCCCACCCCACCTCACCATTACGTGAACTGGAGGCTCCAAGGATAACACAATCCCTAGCTCCCTACTGGGCAACTCAATTCTCATAAGCGAGCAACAACAAAAAAAAAAAAAAAATCATATTCCTAGATCTACAAAATTATGGCAAAAACCTGTGGATGCTCTAAGATAGTGGGGAATTGATTTTTGACTATTGTTTCCAGAATCTAGTTCTTCTATAGAATTTCTTCTCGTACTTTCTCTAGCATAGTATGCTCCTAGGGATGCTTTACGGTGTTGTGAATAAATATTACCTCCGTTATTTGGAGAACTTCATTTTTTTGAAGAATTTTTGCCTATGTTTCTCTTGTCAAATTTATCTTTTTCTAGAGTCGCCATCGTACTGATCCTTTCTTCAGCCATCAAAAATGAAATTTAGAAGAACTTGTAAAACCCAAAATCTGAAAACAAAAGTTAAATATTAACCACAGACGACACTAGTTAAGTTGTTTTCAGTTCTGGTCAGCAAATTTCAGGTTCAGGTTCGACCGTCTTTGGATGGTAATTGTGGAGGAGGTTAGAGATTTTTTGTTGATGTCAATATCTAGTGATTTTGGTGGTCGGAAGGTAACTGAAAATGGCTGGCAGGCAGCAGTGGAGTGGGGTGAGGTGTGGGAAGAAGGTGAAGTTTGGTGGGTTATTTGCACTTTTTAAAAAGTTTGGCCTATAATTGAAATTCGCTCTCTTTTTTTCCTTCTATTTAAATATGAGAGTATATTGATCATTTTACATTAAAAATTTGTGAAAATGACGTTCAACGCAAATAAAGTGAAAGGTAAGGACGTTTTGTACGAAAAAATGAAAGATATGGATGTTTTACACAATAAACATGAAAAATATTGATGTTTTGTGTCAATTACCCTATCTAAGAAGTTAACCTTGACATGGAATTAATTAATCAACAAAATAGTGTTAAGGACGTTAGTAAATAAAATTCTTGCAATCTTTAACTATTTGAGTGGTTAAAGGATATTGTCCAATATCATGTTAACGTTAGTATGGTGCCAACTCAAGTGAAAATTGGCCACGAGAGAAAAAAATAACCCGGCATGTATGCTTTACTACAAGAACCATGAAAATAACATGATAGAGAATTTTTGAGTTTTGAATAAATGATTTTTTTTTTCTTTTTTTTTTTTAATGATGGGGAACTCCCAATCGCTCTCCTTCGAGTGCGTACTGAATAAGTCATTGAATTGACGCAATAACTTATAAATCACGTCAACCAAATTAACCTATAGAATATGAATAAATTTTATTATATTCTTTCTCAATAGTTTAAGCGCCTGTCTGTCACCAATCGCTCTCCTTGATTTTCATTACTTTATTTTTCTAACCATTGGAACAATACATATGGGTCCCAGTGTGAGAAGGAAGTCAAGAATGCCAGCTACTTTGCCCAGAAATTGAGTGTAGTGGACAATGACCTAACAGATGAATTGCCTTGACTATTCTTTGTTCAACAAAGCCAGCAAAGCATCTAATGCTTACAAGGATAATTTGGGAATTTGACAACACCACGCGCTTGTAGTAACAACGTTAACCATTCAAATTGAAGCTTTATTTCCAAGAGCCTGGGACACTTGATATGATGTATAATCAATTTATTTGGCAGAAAAAGTACGCCAGACTGAGGCTAAGTTTGTAAACTCTAAGTAGCTGTATCAAAGAGTCTATGGTCCATTTAATCTCAAAAATAAAATTTAAGTGAAAATAAAATAAATTATAAAAAATTTAATTATCTATAATTTATTTTATCGAGAATTATTAATTAATTATATTTGATTGATATAATTTTTCACCCGAAAATTTTGAAATTTTGGATCTTTTGATGTTCATTGAACTTTATTTTCATAAAAATTATCCATTAAAATGATAGAATTTGTTACAATTGACAAAAAAAAAAACGAATATTATTCATTTGACTTTATTTTTGATGAAAATTATTAATTAAAGGAATAAATTTTTTTTTTTACAATTGGGGCTCAAATTTGTTTTAAAAAAAAAAAAAAAAACCCGGAAAAGCTTTTTCTCAAAAACCAAGAAAAAAAAGTGGAAAATGAATTCCAATGAAAATTTTGTGTATCAAACATGCAAAATGAGTGGAAATAAAATTTATTAATTTCCATTTTCGGTGAAAAACTTGTGCAATCAAATATGGCCTAAATGAAATATATGGAAAAAGTGAATCTAACATGTATATTGTAACACTTGTAAAATTTAAAATGAAAATTATTTGTTTTATGTGTTATATTTTGAAAAATTATGGACTAAAATAAAATAGGTTTTAAAATCATATTTTATTTAGGTCAAATAATTAGATATTGATGGAACCAGATTTAGTATATTAATATTGAACTCATTTTGTAGGTCGTAATTAATTAGAAATCTTCGACTCGAGAAAAAACTAATTCGAATATATTAAGCATAAGATATTGAAGTTCAAAAAAGTTGCATATAATTGGTAATTTTAATCATATTTTAGTTTGGGATAAATGTTGACTTAATCCTTTCGCAATTCATTTACCCGCGATTGTAGGGAATCATTATTTAACACATTTTATTCTATAATCTTTCCTAAAGTCTACTTTGATACCAAATGTGGTTCAACTTCTAGCCATACACGGTTCCCTACTTTACACACAACTCCATATATGTTAAAGTAAAGAGGAAATTGCATTGGGTGTCACATTTTTCATTTGTATTAACAAAATTATCACTTTTTTGTAGTGTTTACAAGAATGACATTTTGATATATTTTTGTACATATTTGCCCATATTTATAAATTTAAATACTTTACATGTTCTTCATTAAATGTGATTTTGACTAGATAAAAAATTATATAAAAATTGTGAAATGTCATGGTACCCCAGACCAACTATCGAGAATAACAGAAATTATCTGTTGGGAACGACAGATGAACTATCGGGATGTTATGTAATATTTTGTCTATCGATCTGTATTTTACTTGTGAACTTAAACACGTTTTCTTCTGTCTGAAAATTATAATGGAATGATAACGATATTTTATGCCTGGAAATAATAATGTATCGTATTTTTGGAGAAGTGAAATTCTTTACTTTGCAACTATCTATCGAGAATAACACAAACCATCTCTCAAAATCGATAATTGAACTGTCGGGATGTTATGCAATACTTGGACATAATGATTCGTACTTTGCTTGCGAACGCCAGAAGCACTAATGTCTGAAAATGATAATGAAAACAAAAGTATAAGGATCTCAAATGATTGTTCATACTTGAAATGTTGAGATTGCAACGATAAGAATTCTACACAATCAATATGTCGATATGTAATATCATGGAATTAGCACTTCGAATATTTAAATTCATACAATAGCAAAAGGTGAAATTAAGGGTATCAACAGTTAAATTGTCTATCCCGACAGTTTCAAAATGTCGAGTTCGACAGTTCAGATGTCTAACCCAACAGTTTTGAAATGTCGAGTTCGACAGTTGAACTGTTGAAACTGCCGAAAAGTTTGTAAACATGTATTTGGTACCTTGGAAGAAATTGTTGGAAACATTAATGATCATAATTAATTCTCAATTACAACATCACAACATCTTCCCGAAGATAAATAACTTAATACTTCATAAATATGAAAATTTTCACAATATTCGTATCTTTTCTCTTCAAAAAGTATTTTTAAAATCAAACACATCATCATCATCATTAGCAGTAGTTTAAAAAATTTCAAATAAATATGATCATATTGTATTTAACATTTAAAAAATAGTAAGTTATTAGATAAAATATAAACAATTTATAATAACTAATCTCTCAATATTTTGTGCAATTTTTTATCTAGTCAAATCACATTTAATGAAGGACATGTAGGGTATTTAAATTTATCAATTTTTGTGCAATTTTTTATCTAGTCAAATCACATTTAATGAATGACATGTAAGATATTTAAAAATTAAATTATCACATCATAGCATTAATAGGCATTAAATGCTCCTACAAATGTGAGTCTAAGGGTAATTTGGGCATTTTACACCAAAAAATGACATTTTTGAACAAATCTAGTGTCAATGAATTTTTTTTTGTATATTTTCAAAAATAGTGACATTTTTGAAAATTTCCCTATGTTAAATCATGATTATACACACACATGCGCGAGATGCATACTACACGGTAGTAGAGAAAATTAAGGCAGAGAGAAAAATAAATATAATGAAAAGAGTTTTCACGTTTATTATTTTAGATTCCTTCATAACTTTCAAATCTATCGAAGTAAAATATTTTTGTGCAAGTGATTTGTATTGTAACGCCCGAAAATTTTAGAAAGAAATTTATTCGTTCTATATGTTATATTTTGAGAATTTGGGAACTAAAATAAAATATGTTTTAAACTCCTCTTTTATTTAGGTCAAATAATTAAATATTGATGGAGCAAGATTTAGTATATCAAAATTGAATTCATTTTGTAGGTCGTAATTAATTAGAAATTTTCGATTCGAGAAAAAGCTAATTCGGATATGTTAAGCCTAAGGTATTGAAATCCAAAGAAGTTACATATAATTGATAATTTTAATCCTATTTTAGTTTGGGATAAATGTTGACTTAATCATTTTGGAAGCCACGAGATTGGTAGAGAATCATTATCTGAGCACATTTTTTATTCTATAAAGAACAACCTATTCTTACATAAAGTCTACTTGATACCAATTTTAATTCAATTTCTAGTCATATATGATTCCTTACCTTACACACAACTCTACATAGATTAAGTCATAATTATCTATATATATTATATAAGACATGATGGTAGAACTTATGCACATAAGTTTATTATATGCGTCACGACAGTAGAGACAATTAAGGCAGAGAGAGAGAAGCATAAGAAAAAGAGTTTTCCCTGATATACTAAATTTTTTGACCAGACCACTCTATGATATTCTAAATGGACTGCAGTCACTGATCCAATATAGTGAAAATGCTGAATTGAATCCATCTAATCGACCCTAAATTCATTATAAATAAGATTTCGTTCGCTTTTATTTATTATTGGCCATTGCATGTTAATTTATATATGTATATTCTGAATAACTTGGCTGCATTTCATGGTCATTTTTTGCTTTCTTTTCCTTATTCAACAATCTAATTATTTGCACCATAAAATATAAATACTTATGGTGTGTTTGATTGCAAGCACTGTTTTAAAATGCGCATCTAGACGGTGCCTTGACACAATGCATGACGAAAACGTCAAGTGGTTTGACACTTTGTTTAATGGTCAATGGTAATCGTTGACCGCTAATGTGATTATCTTTTTTTTTTTTTTTTTAATTTACGAATTTTTTAAGTTGAAACTTAAAGGCTGATTTTTTTTTTCACTTTGTTTGCTCTAAATTCAAAACAACCGCTTGAAGTTTTAAACAAAGGAAAACTTTCAAAAATTCATATTTATTTACCATTTAATATTTAAATTTTGAAATTCCTCTTGTTGGAAACTTTAAAAAAATGTATAAAATTTCTATAAATCTATTTTAAATATTTGGTAGATATTATTTTTTATTATTAAATATTTTTTTGATTGATTAAAAATTAAAATAATATTAAAATAAGAAAACGTTCTTTTATACTTTTTACGCATTTACCTCGCCTAAACTCGCATAACCCATAGCTTGGCCTTCACACATTGCCACGCATTACGCCTTTTAGAACAGTGATTGCAAGTATGAATTTATATGGAATGAAAATAAATTCTAGACAAGTGAATTGCATAAAAATTATTTGCATAAAAATTATCAATTAAATGTGTTTGATTGATTTTATTTTCAACCTAGAAAATGTTATAATTGTTCATTTTTTTTTAGTGGGTAGATGGTAAGAAAGGGTGAGTAGATTATAGAGAAAAGGAAAGTGAATTACCTGGAAAACAAAAACCTACTCCCCTTAAAGAAAATATTTTCTTTGTTTTCAAGGAAAATATGGTCGCGTGATCAAGAGTATGAAAATATTTTTCATGGAAAAAAAATATCAATCAAACAATACAAAAGTAAGATTTTAGATGAAAAAATGATATTTTTTTTATAAAAAATATTGACAATCAAACGCAGTCTTAATTGTATTTAAAAATGGTTAATGTTTTTATCATCTAGAACCGGCCCTACCATTCATACGTTAAATTTATTTATTATTTATTTTATATAAAAGTTGAAATTTGAAAAGCAAAAAGTTTTATTAATAGCAGAAAATAAAGCTAGAAAACAAAACTATCATGCTGAAAGCGTACTAAAAAACATAAACGGATCCAAAATATCAGGAATCAACTTCACAGACTGCCAATTAGTGAATTGACTTAAATAATGACGATTCCTTTAAATATCATGGAAATGTTCAAAGAAAACTACATTGTAGACAAATACAAATACTTTAAAGACAAGAATGTGACGTTACTTATTTATTTATTTATTTATTTATTTTTTAATATCAACATATTATTATACTGATAAAAGCTCCAAGTCAAAGTCTCATTATTACCTACATTCAAAAATGTGCAGAGTGACATTCAAAGAAAAATTGAATCCAACCTACATACAATGGAGTGTGTTGAAAATTTAAATAATTTAGCACATGTTTAACTAATGTATTTGAGATTATAAGTTGGTCCATCCGATGAAATGTAATTTTAAAAGGTGAATAAAAATTGTGAGTACTATAAAATATAAAAAAAATGCTGCTCCGCCAAGTCTGTAAAAAGTCTGGCACAGCTGAGCCTTTCATATGCATGAAATCCATCTCATTAAAAAAATATCCCAAAATATCCACCACCCCTGTTTGTGAGAGGGCCTGTATAAGGCCTGACAAATTGAGCCTGACACCCCAGCAAGGCTTTAAAATATATTGTTGAAAATGAATTTTGACCAGCTAAAAATCTCAAAAAAAAAAAGAAAAGAAAAGGAAAAGAAAAGCATGAAGTGTCTCTTTCTAACTTCTTTCAGACCGGTGTTTCTATTCTAACATTTCCAACTATTTAACATTCCTACTGCTTTCCCCGTTTTACAAGATCTACACAATAATTTCTCTTTCTCTCTCTCTCTCTCTCTCTCCTCTCCATCTCTGTTTCATACTTCCACGATGAAGGTGGAAGAGAAAGGCACTGATTACACACAGGATGGGACTGTTGATCTAAAAGGTAGACCTGTCCTTAGATCGAACACTGGCAAATGGAAAGCTTGTTATTTCTTTGTTGGTAAGTAAAAAATAAAAAATAAAAATTTAATGTGCCATGATATCGTTTTATCAAGGTTTCCTTTAGAATTTTCTACAAACTGAGAACGATTAGATTTGAACGCAGAAGGTTTGCCTTCAGAATTTCATGTGCTAATAGAAACCGAACTCTTTTTGCAAGTTAAATCTTTTGTTTCGAGTATGAAAATTTGAAACAGAATTTATGAATCCTCATTGTGTTATTACAGGGTATGAACTTTTTGAGAGGATGGCATATTATGGGATTGCATCAAACTTAGTAATTTATTTGACACAGAAGCTCCATGAAGGCACTGTGACATCTTCAAACAATGTCACCAACTGGGGTGGTACTGTATGGTTGACACCCCTTGTCGGTGCTTATATTGCTGACACTTTTCTTGGTCGATACTGGACTTTCATCATTGCATCAGCCATTTACCTTGTGGTACTTCCTTCGATTTCATTCGATCTCGATTCTCAAAGTGTATCTTCATTAGGCAAATTAAACACAACTAAGATGATATAATGAACAAGATTTTCTTAATTTCTCGGATCACACTTTTAAGATAATATGAAAGTACACTACAGTGGACTTGATTTTACTTTCTTTTTCTCGTTTCATTCTCTAGTATTATATAGTCCAGCTATTATAATCATTTAAACACGACCACAAAATCCTTATAAGATCGCGAAAACAACTCTTGGTGATATTTCCGTTCCTTGTAACAGGGAATGTGCTTATTGACGCTAGCAGTTTCATTGCCCGGACTGAGGCCACCGTCTTGTGGGCACCGAGTAAAGGAGGTGGATTGCGATAGGCATGCCTCAACATTTCAAGTCGGCATCTTCTACTGTGCATTATACATAGTTGCAATTGGAACAGGTGGAACAAAGCCCAATATCTCCACAATGGGAGCAGACCAATTTGATGATTTTGAGCCTAAAGAAAGGCTCCAAAAGCTCTCATTCTTCAACTGGTGGATGTTTAGTGTCTTCCTTGGCATCCTTTTCTCCAACACTTTCCTTATTTACATTCAAGACAACGTGGGGTGGGAACTTGGCTATGGCCTCCCTACACTTGGGCTCACAGTATCGATACTAGTCTTCATTGTGGGTACACGTTATTATAGACACAAAGCCCCATCAGATAGCCCGTTGAATCGAATGGCTAGGGTGCTCATAGCCACCGCAAGGAAGTGGAAGGTAGTCGTCCCTGACGAACCAAAGGAACTTTATGAGCTGAGCTTGGAAGAGTACTCCAATCCAGGCATGTATAGACTTGACCACACCAATTCTCTCAGGTGCACATTTTTCTCCCATTCTATGTCTTTTTAGCATGTTTAACGACTAATATAAGTTCCTCGTCACTCGTGGAAGGTTTGTCTCATGGGCATATAAGCACATTAGAACCCTCCTCTTTCAAAGTCGGTTTTAAAGGTAACTCACTGTCAATTCACTTTCTGCAGCATCCTGGATAAAGCAGCAGTCGAAACCGGGCAAAATTCACCATGGATGTTATGTCCAGTGACACAAGTTGAACAAACCAAACAAATGATAAAAATGATTCCAATCCTGATAGCAACTTTCATACCTGCTACAATGTTTGCACAGACAAACACTCTCTTTGTCAAGCAAGGCACAACTTTGGAAAGAAGCATTGGTCCCCATTTCAAAATTCCTCCAGGATGTCTCTCAGCATTCGTGACTATTTTCATGTTGACCAGCATCGTACTATATGACCGGTTCTTCGTTCCCTTTGTACGAAGATACACGAAGAACCCTAGAGGGATCACCTTGTTGCAGAGGTTTGGGATCGGCCTCGTGTTGCATATCATAGTCATGGTAACTGCCTGTTTAGCAGAAAGAAGGCGTCTAAGGGTTGCTAAAGAGAACGAAATCTTCGAAAAAAATCAAATCGTTCCTCTTTCGATCTTCATTCTTCTACCACAGTTTGCTCTAATGGGGGTAGCTGATAACTTCGTAGAAGTTGCGAAAATCGAGTTCTTCTATGATCAAGCACCTGAAGGCATGAAAAGCCTCGGAACTGCCTATTTTACAACCAGTTTCGGAGTTGGGTACTTCTTAAGTAGTTTTCTGCTGAAAACTATGGCTGATATTACCAAGAAACGTGGCAAAGGATGGATTTTGGACAACCTAAACGTCTCTCGTTTGGACTATTATTATGCATTTTTGGCTGTGCTGTGCTTTCTCAACTTACTTTACTTTCTGTTAGTTGCAAAGCTCTTTGTTTACAACACAGAACAGAGGGATACTGAAAGGGAGTTGCATGAAGCAATCGAGGCTCGACCGAACTGAGGAAATAACGTTGGATGATAGAGCAAGCTCATAGAAATATCAAAATATCCCATGAAATTTTCCAAGGTTTATTCTTAAGCGTGTTTATGGTTTCCCCCTTTTCTTCTCTTTTTTCGCTATATGTAAATGTATTTCCGCAATATAACAATTTGGATCACATGGTAACACTATACAAAAAATCATGGCTTATTTGGTAAGTAGCTAGTAGTTCCGAAAATTAAAATCTTGTATATCATATATATGACAGAATCATATCTGACCCTATAACAAAAAACACGCTGTCTTTAATAAGTTAAACATCTTTTAACTTCTAGAGATTGGCTCACACTGGAATATAACAATTTGGATTGCATGGTAACATAAGATTAAAAAATTCATGGCTTGTTTGGTAAGTAGATAGTATTTCCGAAGAAAAAGAAATTAAAATCTTATATATCATATGACAGAGTCGTAACCAACATTATAACAAAAGACACGCAACATTGATAAGTTAAACATCTTTTAACTACTAGAGATTGGCTCACAGTGGAATATGACAATTTAGATCACACTGCACAAAATTCAAAAATTCATGGCTTGCTTGGTAAGTCGATAATATTTTTATCCGATACTATAACCAAAAACACGCAAACATTGATAAGTCAAACATCTTTTAACTACTAGAGATTGGCTCACGGTGGAATGACTTGAGAGCCAATCTCTGCACCAAGAATGAACATGTTTCTTTTGCCATGCATTGTCGTGGGGAAATCGTGATTAGAGACAACAAAACACGAAGAAATTACTTCTTTATGCTACCATCTGTATCGTGTTCTCAATGGCACCTCCACAAGCTGTAACTAAATCTAAGAGGTCACCCTTCTAGGCCGGCACCATGCTAAATAACGACATATTTGACCAAACGTATTGTACTTATTAAAGCAATCGGAAAAAAAGAAAATATTAAGAGCGACTCTTTTACATTTTGGTCCCAACCTGCATTATGGGATAATTACATAGATATACTAAAAATTGGGACCGTTTTGAAAAGTCAGCATAAAACTTAGGCTAGCTAGAAATTACTTCTAATTACATACTACTATGGTAATATTCACTGTTAAAGAACAATCAACCCTATCCCCATCATTTAAAAATTTCTTTCAATGAAATTGAAAGTTAGCTAAACATGATTTTTCTGTGACTCGAATTTACGATTCTAGCCCTGATAACACTTGTCGGGATTGAATTTCAACTATTTCAGAAAGCCAATTGGTGAGTATTAAAGGGTAGATTTAACTTTTTATAACATTCCATCGTCATCATTTGATTGACCCAACTTATGGACCTAAGATTTAGAAGACGAATAAAACAAATAACCAAGTTCATTTCTTCAAAATTTCATTTATTATGGATGTGGATGTACTCAATTTTGTTCTACTGTCAATTATTTGACAAGTCAACTAAGCACTTCAATCTAGAATGTCAACCTATTAGAGAATGATGTATTTATTTATTTAAATATAATAATTAATACACTTCCTCACGTATACCCCAAATTATTATTTTTTATTAAATATTTGACATATGCACTGCGAGACTTAAACTCAAAATCTTTATCTATTGGAATACCTTGTTTGATGAAAAATGGCAACAACGACTTAACTGTATAATAAAATTAAAATGTTGGATACATGATCACACAAATGCACTTATGGAAGTTGGGGATCTAAATGAAAATAACTTGAAAGATCAGGGAAAACTCTACTAGTTTCCTTGTTTTTTTTTTTTTTTTTTTGACTCGTCTTAATTTTTTAGTGGATGATTATATTGTCATCGCAAATATTATAATAAGCAGAGATTAAAAACCTTAAATACAATTAAAATGTCGTGCAAAAAATAAAAATTGTTGTGCGAATATAATTACCCAGTAGTTATTAAAATTGGAAAATCATTCTTAAGCGTGTTTACGGATTTCCTTTTCTTCTCTTTTTTTTTTTTTTCGTTATATCTAAATGTATTTCCGCAATATAATAAATTGGATCACATGGTAATACAAGCTACAGAAAATCATGACTTGTTGGGTAAGTGGGTAGTATTTTCGAAGAAAAAGAAATTAAAATTTTGTATATCGTATGACAGAGTCTTATCTAACACTATAACAAAAAACACGCAGTCATTGATAAGTTAAATATCTTTTAACTACTAGAGATTGGCTCACATTGGAATGACTTGAGAGCCAATCTCTGCACCAAGATTGAACATGTTTCTTCTGCCATGTATCCTCATGGAGAAATCGTGATTAGAAACAACAAAACATGAAGAAATTACTTCTTTATGCTACCATCTGTTTCATGTTCTCAATTGCGCCTCCACAAGCTACTGCACTGTTTGATTCCTATATTGGAGGAAATAATGTATTTTGAATAGTTGATTGATGGAGAATGTGTGGTTAAAAATTAAAAAAATGTTTTAAATTTACGTTTAATATTATTTTATTGAATAATGTGTGGTTGAAAATAATAATTTTTTTTTTTTTTTAATAAAAATGAAATGAAACAGGGGCTAAATCTAAAATGTCACTCTTCTAGGCCGGCGCAAAATCCATGCTAAATAACGACATATTTGACCAGACGTATTGTACTTTATTAAAGCAATTGGCAAACTTTCATTTTGGTCCCAACCCAATTACGGTGAATTATGGGATAATTACATAGATATACAAAAAATTGGGACCATTTTGAAAAGTCAGCATAAAACTTTGACTATCTAGAAATCTAATTACGTACTACTATCATAATATTTACTGTTATAACACAATTAACTCTAACCCCGTTGTTTAAAAATATCTTTCAATGATAGTGAAAGTTAGCTAAACATGATTGACTCGAATTCATGATCCTAACTCGGAATCTCGGATAACACTTGTCAAGATTAAACTTCAACTATCTTAGAAAGCCAATTGGCGAGCATTAAATGGTAATTGAACTTTTTATAACATTCAATCACTATCATTTAACCAATTTGGAAGACCAATAAAACAAATAACCAAGCTCGTTTATTCAAAATTTCATTTATTTTGGATGTGGTATACTCAATTTTGTTCTACTCTATGTCACACGGTCAATCATTTGACAAGTCAACTAAGCACTTCAACCTAAAATGTAAAGCTATTAGAGAATGATGTATTTATTTATTGGATTTTACCATTTGTATTCGAAGTTTGATATTTCGAGTTATTCAACCTCATGGCACCCTTACATGAGGTCGGACTCTATTTTCGACAAATATGCGTACCTCGTCCCTAATGTGAGAGGACGAATGGGATCGAATAACTCAGAATGTCAAATTCATGGTACCTGTGGGAAGATTGTTATTTATTTAAGCTCCCGTCTGGGCGCAATTGTTGTCCAAAAAAAATCGATTTTCAGTCACCTCATTGGTTCCACGCCCGTTTGGGATACGGTCAAAGTTCTGCCAATTATTTGAAAGCACAGTACTTTAAAATAAACCAAAAGTCTATTCTGCCCTTTTCATTTTTTTTTATAATTTCGCAACAATATTTGACTGGCCCTACAAAGTGAAATGATTTTGAGGGTAAATTTGGAATATGAGCAAACAGTAAATTATGGGTACAACATATAGTCTAAAAAGTAAAAAGTAGTCATATATTTGTGGAACAAAATAGTGATATATTGGCCCCAAAGATCATTTTTTTTTTTTAAATTTTAATTGCCATTTAATCGGCCCCCAACAGAAGCTAAATTTAAAAAGTGTTTGATAGGGATTAAAATCAAATTTTTAGTAGACTGTGATCGAAAATTTTGAAATATATGGTTAAAAAGTTGTGGGATCCAAGAAAAATGTGGTTGATATTGATTGTTTGAATTTAATTTAGATTAAAATCAGATTTTAATTTGAAATAAACATGCCCTTAAAAATTAATACACCTCCTCACGTACTCACCAAATTACTTTTTTATTAAATATTTGACATATGCACTACGAGACTTAAACTCAAAATCTTTATCTATTGGAATACCTTGTTTGATGAAAAATGGCAATAACGACTTAACTATATAATAAGATTAAGGTGTTGTCTATTTTTGATTTTGAAAACCCAAAAATTGATTTTCCAGCCGTAACATTTGACTGTCTCTCTCACATGTGGGGCCCACCATTTGAAAAAAAAGGGCTCTAAAAACAATTTTTTGGGTTGAAAAGCTTTACCAGACAGCTTCTAAAATGTTGGGTACATGATCACACAAATGCACTTATAGAAGTTGGGGATCTAAATGAAAATAACTTTAAAGATTAGGGAAAACTCTACTATTTTCCTTTTTTTTTTTTTTTTTTTTTTTTGGGCTCGTCTTAATTTTTTAGTGGGTGATTATATTGTCATCACAAATACTATAATAAGCAAAGATTAAAATCTTTAAATACAATTAAAAAGTGGTGCAAAAAATAAAAATTGTGGTGCGAATATATATATATATATATATATATATTTTGGGGGAATTTACAAAAATGTCATTGTTTTTGAAAATGCACTTAAAATTTTCATGGACACTTGATTTTTACAAGAATGTCACTTTTGTAAGGTAAATGGTCCAAACCACCCTTAATCTCAACTTTCTAGGAATATTTAATGCTCCTAGACCCAACCTTTCAATACCATTAATGCATTGATTAGATTATTGAATTTTGACATTATAAAAAATTCATATATGTATAAATATATTATTTAATAAGGATTTTGTTTATACAAAAAATAATAATAATAAGAAATGTTATCTCCACTAATATCTTTCAAACCCTAACTTCATCTTCATCTTCTTCATTCCTTGATCAAGAAAACATTGGCTTTGGACTCTTCATTCATTTTGAGAGGTTAGTACTTACAAATTTTTGACAATTATAGGTAAATAACATAATATTTCTTTACAGTTAAATGGAAAATGATGCTTAAAATTTGATTTTGAAAATTCTTAAACTACCATTGGTGATGATGTTTTGTGTTTTCGAAATACTTAGTATTTGTAAATGGAAAAGAAACAAATATTATTTAGGTTGATGTGAAACTTTCCATATTTAATGAACCAGTTTGAGTTTATTAAATATTGGGAAGATGTTGTGGTTGAGAAATGAAGATGACCATTAATGTTTCCAAACAAACTTGGCCTCGTGTTTGAATTCAGACATGCGAGATATGACAGTTCGAATGTCAAACACGAGGTTTCAAAACTGTCGGGGTAGACATGTTAAATGTCGAACCCGATACTTAAGAACTATTGGGAAATACAATTGAACTGTCGAATCCGACACGTGATAACAGTTTTAACCCTTGCTTTCATCTCGGTCAGTCTTCATATAGTATAAAAACTCAAAAGTTTCACTTTACTATTATTCAAAATTGTTGTGTTGATAACTTATCATTGCAATCCCGAACTTTCAGGTATGAGTAATAATTTGCAATTTATTGTGTCGCATGGGGGACAATTTGTTCACGTTGATGACGACTGGAAGTGGAGAGGCGACAAAACCACTTCCATTTCAGTTCCGCCAACTATTACTCTAGCTGGACTTGTGTCGCGATTGAAGAAGAAACTTAATATTCTTGATCCTCGCACTTCAATTGCATTGAAGTTCGAAGTCCCAAACATGAATATACCTCCGACCGAAATACGTGAAGAAGAAGACTTAATATGGTACATCTCCATTCACAAGGAAACAGCAATCTGTGTTACTATTTTGGAGACCGAGCTCCCAAGTATTGACATGATTCGGCAGCCATATGGGGAAGATCGTGAGTTTGTCTTAGCGGATGTCGACGAACAAGTACAAGTTGAACAACAATCTCATCAACATATTGTCCCAAACGTTCCTGCAACAGCAACTCCAAATGTTGACATTTGCCATGCATCTTTAGACGAGCACTTGGACAACCCGTTAAATGGTACATATGGCGGGAGTAATGTTTGCCACGACAAGCACATGCCCTCACATGGATTGACTTCGGACAGATACAGTTGGAACACATTATTGAATACAATTGACCTTGCCGAGAAGCAAATATTCTTCAGCAAGAAAGATTTGTATTCGAAAATTCGTGTACTTTCTTTGAAAGACAAGTTTCAATTCCATGTGCACAGGTCAAACTTGAAAAAGTTAACCGTCGTTTGTGCGGACAACAATTGCAAGTGGATGCTACGTGCTTCAACTGTTAAGCAATCTGTTGTCTTCATGATCCGTAAATTCACCGGCGTGCACACATGTTCAGTTGATTTTCGAAGCAACGCACATCTACATGCCACTAGTAATGTAATTGTCGAGCACATATTGGGGAGATTGGACACACCATACAGATCGTACGAGCCCTCTACTATTGCACGTGACATGAAACATGAGTTAGGTGTGAAAATCAATTACAGCAAAGCACGTAGGGGGAAGGTCGCTGCCTTAGATATGTTTCATGGAACACCTAAGGCCAGTTTTCAAAAACTATCCTCACACTGTCACGTACTTGGAGAGTGCAACCCAGGGACGGTAACTTACATCGAATTGGATGCACAAAATAGGTTTCATTACTTTTTCCTAGCATTCGATGCGAACATTCGCGGTTACTTGTAGTATTTAAGGCTAGTTATTTGTGTTGACGGTAGTCATTTGAAAGGTTCATACAAAGGCACATTGTTGGCAACCGCGCAGGATTCTAACAAACAGATTTATCCACTGGCATGGGGAATTGTGGATGCCGAAACAAATAAATCGTGGAAGTGATTTTTGGCGAAACTTAAAGATCTTGTTGGGGATTTAGATGATCTTGTTTTCGTTTCCGATAGGAAAAAAAGCATTGAAAAGGCCATAGCTCAGTTATTCCCGTTGTCTTACTACGGTTGTTATATGTGGCACATGGAGAAGAATTTAATTCAGCGATACAACAACACATCTTCTGTATTTCTATTCAAACGGGCTGCAGCCGCTTATTGGCTAGAAAATTTTGATCGGCTTATGGGACAACTTCGTACTGTAAGTCATCGATCATACACGTATTTGGATAGAGCGGTGTTTGAATTTTGGTCACGAGCTCTATTTCTTGGACAACGGTACAACATTATGACAAACAACAACGCTGAATCTCTAAACTCCATGTTGCAACATGCCCGTTCGTTACTCATCACATGTTTGGTTGAACACATTCGGAGCACCATGTAGAGGTAGTTCTACGAATGTCGAACCAAAGCATCCGCATGCACTTCCATATTGTCATCGCGGATGGAGAGCGAGTTAATGACTACGTTCGATTCCGGCACTCGACTTGTAGCTCATGAGTTGACAGATATCCTAAGTCAAGTTGGAATTTCCAATGACTTGGACTTGGTTGACTTCTCCAACAACATGTGCACCTGTCGTGCCTTTCAACTAGATCGGATGCCATGTCTTCATGCAACTCGTGCTGCTTGCCTTAGAGGAAGGTCCTTGTACGATTTATGCTCCCCTTACTACACTTCCAAGTACTGGAGGGGTGCTTACAACTAAGGAATATTTTCCGTTAAAAGACAAGTGGAATGGGTTGTTCCTATTGAAATAACAAGTACTCGAATTTTGCCACCTACTGTGCGTCGTCCTCTAGGTAGGCCACCAATCCGACGTAAGAGATCCAGACAAGAGTCTACGACGCGGCTAAAGAAATGCACGAGGTATCGTTCTTTTGGTCATAATCGGGCCACATGTTCGGCCCCCATGTAAGTCTAATGTAACCGGAAAATGATTAGCCTCGAGATAAAGAATTTTTTATTCAATGGTGTCAATATTTTTGTATGGAGTTGTCCAGTTACTTTTATCCCATTTATTTGTCTCAAATTTTGTGCCCTCCATTAACAAAAAAAAATAGTAGTGCAAATGGATTTCTTTCTGGTTAAGTTGTATGATCGGATGCTATGTCTTCATTTCTGATATATTAGACAATTTCAAATACGTTGCAGTTTTCTTATGTGTACAAATTTGGTTGGTAGTGAAATGTTATAACTTAATGTACACCATATTCACTTCGTCCTAGACAATTATCCGTTCTGTTTCGGGTCGGCGTGAACACACCAGCACATAACTTTGAATTTATTAATTATTATTATAGTGGAACAGGTTTCAATATAACAGAAGTCGCTTAAATTTATGTAAGCAATAACATTCCATAACATAAACACACTACGTTCAGTACATCCCGACATTTCATAAGTCGTTCCTGACAGATAATCTCTGGAATTCTCGACAGTTGGTCCGTCGTCGTCCAGATGCCTGTCAAGCGCAAAATGCAAAAAAACTACAGGTCGCATGCATATTGTCATTATGTACCACCATGCACAACCTCAAAAATATGTACACATACTCTCTTCGAATTGCGGGCCCATTTGTTGCCCAACATCAGTCCTCCACGGTTGAGGAGTTGTTGCCATTATCGTCAGCCGAAGAGTCAGAGCTTATGACGATGATCTCTGGACCCGAGACATTAGCCAACCATTCCTCATCGTCAGATTCCTCTTCCTGCTGTCCCCGTCATGAACCGCATCGTCGACAACATTTATATGTGATCGTTCATCTTCACTAGCAATTTCGTCAAGATTGGGAAATGGAATAGGGGACAAGTCTCTCCTACCACGCCCATCATTGTTTTCCTCATCATCCGAAGAGATTACGATGGGATACAATAGGGAGGAACCTGGTATAGGCGGATACTCATTTAGGTCGGGAAGTTCATTGCTTCCAGTAGAAGACCCCATTCTCCCCAATCAACTTTTGATAAGGAAAAGTTGATGTATGTAAATAAGAAAATGCAAGGTGTGGTGTCACAGTGTATGTGAAGAATGCTATTGTGAGATGGTCTCATTTGTAATGACTAGTTATTTATAGCAATTTTTTGGAGAGCATCTATCAAGGCCATTTAGTGCATTGTTATGAAATCTTCAGTTCCATTAAAGTGATGGACCTTTGGTGTGATGCCTGATGTGGCATTTGTACTTGAAATGGTAGAAATGTTGTGCATATGTAGTCCTTTAATTAAAGTATTAATTAATTTTCTTAAATTACTAGTTAAAGACTTGATATCCTAACACAAATGTGTATTCCAGTTTATATCCAAACCCAGGTCTGTTGAAATAAACAAGGTTCACTTCCATCAAATTGCGTTCTTGACATGGTTTCAAATGGACGTAGAAATGCACATTAACAAAAAACATTATATTGGCAAAAATCACGAAGCGCAATAAGACCTACACCACGTTACCCTAGGCATCCCTACACGGTCGACCAACCGAACTTCCTATACGAATAAAACGTTAAAGCCTTTCCCCTAAACAAAAAAGGCATCACAAAACCATCTGGTCTTCTAATTGTCCAAACTCAAAAAAAATTCGACCTCAAACAATCCACAAAACCATCTACCAAATTAATTATCTAGTGCTGAGAACACATAAAAAAAATGCTATCAAATCGTTTCAAAATGATTGCCGAATTTCGTTGACAAACTGCAATGTCGCCCAACTGCACATGCCGTCATCCCGCATATTTGTACGCCAATTGCTGAATTTTTTGCACTACCTGAATCATTTCACGAAAATGAGATTTCACTATTAGGTCATAATCGGTCAAAAACTAAATACATGCAATTACATAAATGGCCTGGGAGCCGAAATATATTTTTAGAAGCTCATGTAGACTACAACAACTAGGTGATTCATAACACATACGGATGCATGTGACACTAAGCATCCCTCAGTCAAGTGCATGTGATCCTTTTCACCCCATTCATCAGACACTATCTTTGAATTGCATGTGATCGAGTTTCTCCATTACATCTCTATTTAGGTGTTAAATTGCATGTGATCCTCATAACAAGTGGCGCCCTGTGTTGGATTCCTCTTCCTGCTTCCCATCAACGAAGTCCTAAGTATCTTTGAATTGCATGTGATCCTAGACATTCATGAGAGAATTGCATGTGATCCGTGCGTTACCCATTCATTAAAGCAATCTTTGAATTGCATGTGATCCTAAGCATCATAATCTCACAAATTATTTTTGAATTGCATGTGATCCTAGACATTCATGAGTGAATTGGGAGTGATCCTAAGCATCATAGTCTCACCAATTATCTTTGAATTGCATGTGATCCTAGACATTCATGAGTGAATTGTGAGTGATCCTAAGCATCATAGTCTTACCAATTATCTTTGAATTGCATGTGATCCTAGGCATCATAGTCTCACCAATTATCTTTGAATTGCATGTGATCCTATACAATCATGAGTGAAAGGCATGTGAACCTATTTTTTCCCTTACATCTCTATTTCGTTTCGATGTGCATGTGAGCCTAACTAAGCATTCAATCACCAGAGCTCTATGCGAAATTCAGGTCAAGAAGTAATGGGAAAAAATTTACATACCATCTACGAACGTCTCTTTCCCCTCCTCCTAGTGTATGGGGTCCTCGTGTTTGCCGCTGGCCGTCGGATGCGAGCCGATCGTCTCCTTTTTACGCTGACTACATCTCACCCCTCAACATGAGTGCCGGCATCAACCGGCAATCCTGCCTCACCGACTACAAATGAAGAAGTACAATGAGTTAGCTAACATGCCCGCCATCAACAAACTACGCCAACAATTTCTTTTTGAGCAAATTTGTGCGTCTTAAAATGCGTGACAAAAATAATATCAAAACTGAAAATTACCGCCATCACCAACATCACTATTGGGAGCACCATCATCTTCTCCGATAGGACATTGCCCTTGGTCATCACTCCCAACAGTTTCATCTTTAGTGTGCTTTTTAACAGGTTCCCCGCCTAGCATAAGTGGTAGCGAACACAAGTATTTAGGTGTGTGCGACGTTAAAGCCTATGACATTTAAAAGTGGAAGGTAATAACATACCTTGCGGTGAGGCAGATTTGCTGGGACTTGCATTAGCTTCGGGAAGCGCGCCTACAATCGCGTCTACAACATGAACATCCAAATGCACATCAGGAGTGTGGTGTGTAGCACCTTCATGATCGTCTCAGCAGTAACACCAAAGCAAAAATTAGAAGCATGTAGAGAGGTAGAAAAAAAAGAGAGTGCATTTGGATGGTTGTGATGAATATGTAGATGGGGCAGTTACCTTGCTGTTGAAAAGGGGAGAACTGCTTCCCGCTATGTGCTGCTGGGGGACTTGTCGTGTAGTGTGTAGTTGGGGGGAGGCGGGAATCAATGAACTCCTTCAATTTTGCAAACTCGGCACTGACATGAGTCATGATCTCCTGCTTATATGCAATCATTCGAATCTCATTCATTGTTCGGAGGTCAAAAAACATATCCTCAACCTCTGATTTGGTGATGCCATGTGCTTGAGTGGCATGGGCCGGCACAACTGGAGTAGGTGCCTGGGTCTGGGGGGGAGAATTTCCAGCCGGTTTACCTCCCAGGTCATGATCTCGCTGGCCAGAACTGCTCTCACTATTGGGGCCGTCACTAGAATCCTCACTATCTTCACTTGAACTTCCTTCATCCGGGCTCGACTTGCCTTCTCCTTCGTCACTACCGGACTCTTCATCGCTGGACCCTCCACTCCCGGACTGTTGGCCGGTGCTGCCCATTGCAGCCACTTCTGGTAGGGGTTGACTGCCGGCTAGACTTTCATTGAACTGGGGAGTTTGTCTATTCGCGCTCAAGTCGTCCAACATAGCCACAGGACGGTCTTCGAAAGCCACGAAGTGATTCATGTATGGTTGGTCAGCCTCAAAGGCAGTGGGACGGAGAGTGGTATACACGTGCAGCTGTAAAAAGAAATGAAACATTACGCAAGCCATAGGCCATGTGGTGATAAAAATCAACACAATATTGACGTGAGAAAATAATAATCTGATCAGTTACCTGCACATTTTTTAAGAATGCGTCGTATGTAAGCTGCTGCGGTTGTTTCCTAGAGGTCCAGCAAAGAAGGCGTGGCACGCGATCAACCCTCTCAACAAATCGAGTGCCAATTTCGAGTACCGCCTCGTATGCCAATAGCTTTCCCACATAACAAAATGCAAAAAGGCATCAGGAACTGAATTGGGGGATGCGTAATACAATAAGGTCTACTATTATTCATAATACAAAAATAGGTGGTTTACCTACATGGCAATCGGGAACCCGTGAAGTGTATAACTCACTTCCTTCTCCTTCGTCCTCTTCGCCTCCTCAAATTTTCGGGCTAAACTATGATGGAATCCCTTCAACAGACGCCTATACCCTACTCTACCCCAAGGGTAGGAAAAAAATATGTCAAGATCGTCGACAATGGATAGTGTATCCACATTAATGCCGACGTTGTTATCAGGAGCATTGACGACTCCTTCAATGATGAGTGCAAGCCCGAGCTTGTATCTGTCTCCTCGGGAAGTCGACGGTCTGACAACGATCTTCTCCAACTGTGCAACTGAAATCTTGTCAAACGACTTGAAGTATTTCTCCTTGAGTCTCTTCTTCTCCAATATTTTAGTGGACTGTTCATTGGAGGGAAGCAGTTCACATCGTAAGCCGGTGACAAGTGCATATTCTTGCATGCTGAATCTCGAGTAGTGACCCTGCACGTTGAACCAAAGTTCGTGGACTTTATCTGTCTTAACCTGTCTGAAAACAAGGGCTTGGATGAGTTGGGTGGAGAATTGTATATCTGGGACGTCGACCAAGAAGCCGAGGTAGGAGTTTATGAAGTCGTCCCTTTGGCGGTCGTCGAAGCATTCCATCACAGTTTTCACGTACTTCAAATTGCTACACTGCTATATGTGGGCCCGCATGCGTGCACTCTCTGGGACCAAATAATTAAATTCCATAAAATCTGCAAATAACAAGTCGAGATAAGAGAAATAGTCAGAGGGTAGTACAACAATACACGTAAGGAACATATAACGAAGTACAAGATCATATAACATCATATATCCATAACAACATATATCCACGTGTCCACAGAAAATATTATTTGTCGCGGGGTCCATCTGTCGAGAATTACAGGGGCTAAATGTCGGGATCGACATTTAATCTGTCGGGATATTAGAAGACAAAATGTCGGGATACCCATTCGAATTGTCAGGAACGACAGTTCATCAAGACTCGGAGTATTGCAAGAGATAACATAATCAAAACGCTAAATTGATGTACGCACATCTACAAAATACTTTGATGACACATTCCACAATGATGGGCCAACAGTAAATGGAACATGAAGTGCATGGAAACAAGCAAACGTACACATGTCATGAAGTGCATGGATACAAACAAACATACACATGTCTTGTCACGTTCATCAACCCGCAAAGTATGTTAGCTTAAGAAGTCCTACAAACTCATGCACATTTCTCGTTGATTGTATATTGTAAAGAACGAAATCCATCATACAAATTTCGCCCATGAGTACTACATCTATCGTTCACCAAAGTAAACCCAGACCATCACAGTTGTGAGAAATTCCATATGAACACAAACCAATTCCTTTAAAAAATGGACTGGATCTCTATTTTGAAAAGACAAGATGTAGACAAACTTAAAAGATAAAGGAAGCACAACATATAAAACTGAAAAACCAGACAAAGGAAATGAGAAATTTTAAAATACATATACGATCGTCGCTACAAACAATGCGAAAACTCCTATCTTCCTTTTCTATGCCTCACCCAATCATCACCTGCAGTTCAACCATAAACTTTTGCCTACACTTCACCAAATTTACTGTGCCGCTGTTCATACTTCTTCATTACTATTAACAGTTATCTTTCCTGAGTGCAGTAGAACCCTTCACCTGTCCCCCTTTGCAGTCAAGCGATTTCTTGCAATCCAAACTCTCTCCCCAGCCAACAACACCACTCACTACTCTTCTCACAAGTCAATTACATGAAATGAAAAGTTTTCAAAACATTACATTCGTCCACAATGCAACACATCTCCACACTATAATTTCGAGAAAAAATAAACATATACACAATCACAGCAAAAATCACAAACCATAAACATAAACAAATAAAGATTTTGAACAATGCACAACACTAAAAAACACTATATTTTCGACAAATCATAAACATAAACATAACCGCACAAAAAACCCCAAATCATAAACATAAACAAATTGCGAATTTCGACAATGCACAACACAGAAAACACTATATTCTCAAAATAAATCACCTATACATACCGGGAGGGTTGTCAACACTGGTTATCGTCGGTGTTAGTTGTCACGGTCGTCGTCGACGGGCTGCGCTATGGACGGAAGAGGAATGACACGTACGGTTTCTTCACGTACCGGAACGTTGTGGCCACTAGTCTTTGCGGGATAGGGTGGGTCGACGGGAATCGCGATTCGGTTGGGCGGAGTGGGACTTCGAGCGAGGCGTAGGTGGTTTCTTCTTCGCCGGTTCGGTGGGTGGAGGGGAAAATAACGTTTTTCTAAGGCACATTTTGCTTTTTGGTCTTTCCCCATTTTTTGTTTCCCCAACTTTAATCCCACGTTTTTTTCTTGAGAACTTAATGACTGTATTTTTTAAAAAAATATTAAAGTGTTGTCAAATCACTTAGTTTTAAGTACATGAAGGGTATTTCAATTTCAATATCATGATAAATTTGTACAAAAAAAATACCAAAATATCATTCTTATAAAAACTATCAAAAAGTGACATTTTTGTTAATGCTAATGAAAAATTGTCATCCAATGTAATTTCCTCTATTTTTTAAGTAGCTGCTATTGAAATTGGAAAACCCGTCCCTTGTCCACATTTGCCCCCTTCATCTTTGCTTAATTCCCATATATACCATTGACGAAACGAAGATGGCGGGAGTTAAATTCCCGGGCAAACCCGCCAAAATTGATGGCTTAGCGCCAAGTTCGAAAAATTCAACGACACCAAATCTACCGTTAGATTCGCCACGCGGTGAATCACAACCGTACGTCTATTTCAATTTGACATTACATATAGGCAGTAGCAGAATTTTGCTTCACACATACACAGTGCATTCAGAATCTTAATTTTTTCGAAATCCTCAAACCAACCGAGAAAATCAATGTTGGAGACTCAGAAAATGGCACCATTGCTGAATCCTTGGGCTTTTCATCTCCAAAAACTTGGTCTTGAGCTCAAATGCCCCCTCTGGTATATTCAACATTTGCCATTTTGTTTTTTTACAATATGTTAGTATTTTAGATATGATTAAACAGTACAATGAAAAATTCCATCACCTATATACCTTTCTTAATTTTACCGAGTTCTATCTAATTCAATTACGAGATGGGATTTTTGTTGGTAGTAGTAAGTAGACAGGACTAGAACAAGAAGTTAGGTTATTTTTCGTTTCAAATATTGTTTGGTTATGTCCATTCCATCTCATTAAAAGGGTTTTGTGTAATGGTTTTTGCTTGTTTATATTGCAGTCTGAACTTGCTAGATAAGCCCATTTTGCTTCCCTGCAACCACATATTCTGCAAGTAAGTGTTTTTTTTCCCCGACTGCATTTGATTGTCTCCTTTTTCTTAATATAATTATGTGTTTCTGTTTGGGTAGATTCTGCATCCCAAAGTCAAGCCAATTTGGATCTGATTGCCCTGCCTGTCAAAATCATTATACTGATCAAGGTATTAAGTTTCTAATTTCTAATTGCCATTAATTTAGACTTTATAAGTTTAATAAGAGATTAATAATCCGATTATTATAGATTATCTGGGGTTTTCATTATGTTTGCATAATCGTTCATTATTAGTTTTAATTGTTCTATCAGTAGCTTTGCACAGTGTGAATTCTTTCACAGTAAAATTTTAAGTATTCAGTGCTTTGGTTAATACAATGTGACAACTATTCTTATCATATTTTAGATATCTCAAACATTATCCAGATCAAGCTGATTATTTTTCTTTGTATGGCATACTTTTATGCTGTTACATAGAATTTTTTTGGTGATGTTTGATACTTTTTTCGCTAATGATATAATGGTAAAGCTTATTGTCTTTTCAAACATATCTGGCTTAATTAAAAAAAGTTTTGAATAATTATATAGCTTCTTCAAAATAATTAATTCCACCTCACTCACTTTCAACAGGTTCTTGAGTCCACTCTATTACATAGGCTTTCACTATTTCTAGACATTAATTTGCAATGATAAAAATGTATAAGATATAATTAGAATAATGACTCAAAAATACAAACTTAATGTACGATTGAGGCACAAATCTTACACTTTCTTTAAGGTGATTCATATAGGTCCCAAGAATCTTGCCATGGTGTGTGGCAGCTCATTAGCGTATTACTATAGAATATAACAGTCCAGCTTCCACAATGCTCTCTCAGGTTTATACTTTTTTAGAGATCCCATAAATATTTTTATGCAGCATAGTGTAATAATAGTAAGAGAAATTTATGCCAGAAAAGGTGATAGTATCCATGTCCACAAATTCCTCATCCACTAACGTTTTATGCAAGTGTTCAAGAGCATATATCTATGTCAGTAATCCTTATGTAAATGGCCAAAATTAACTATTCTATTGACTCACAATTAGCAAGAAAGTATATATGTAATTCATTCTTATCGTGATAGCATTAACTAACTGGATGTAGCACACAATATATGCATTTTTATTGCATTAAAGATTAACATCGAAATTTGTATTTTTTTAAAAATTTTCCAACATTAATTGATGGAATGGTACAGAAAGGAGACCTACTCCATTTATGGAGAATATTGTAGCCATTTACAGAAGCTTGGATGCTACTTTCAATGCAACTATTTCCCCTCTCTTTTCTTCTGGTAATAACGCCGACAACCCTTACAAAGAATGGTTTCTAGAATTCTTGATTATATTTGACCTCTCTAATTTTGTGCTACTCTTGGATCACCCTAGATGCTGGAAAATCAGGACATTCCCCAGTTTCGGTCTTAACTTCCGATATAAATTTGAGAAGGAAACCAAACGAAGCTGCACCTCGAGAGGGAAATAAGAAGTCCAATGCTTCATTTATCAACTGTGTTCTTAATGGAACTGATTCATCTGAGAAAACTGACAAAAGTGTGCAATTAAGTGATGGTAGGAATGGAGAATTTGAGAAGCAAGGTGGATGTGAAATGCTTTTTAAAGTTGGCAATCAGGTATCTCCATTGCAGTCTTCTGATTGGAAAGATAAAGTGACCAGCGTTGAAGAACTAGATATGAATCAGGTTTTGGAATTTTCACCGGGTGGCTCTCCTTCCTTCAGTGATGCCAAAGATGCAGATGTTTGCACTGATGATATAGGTAGTAGAAATGGGGTAAGATTCAAACCCTCATTTCATTTGAGTATAATTGAAAGTACAAAATTTCCTTCAATGACTCAACTTGCTGCATCACTCCTTTATCAATTGAATTCAAGGTAACACAAGTTGGGTTCATCTGTTAACCACAATATTGATCCCTGGGTGAATTGTTAGAGTAAAAATCTCCAAAGGAAATAACTATGAATATTTTTTCCTGCTCTTGTATTGAACTTACTAGCCATCAATAGAATTTACACACCATGAAAACGAGCTCAATTGTTGTAAAATGATCGACTTGTCAGGACTTTGATCATGAGATTGTTTTTTCCAATTGAATATTGGTCATATTGAAATAGCTCTCCAATTGTTTTAGAAAATCGATATGAGCTCACTTCAACATCCCTTGGAATTATGGAGTACTCTTGTCCTCTTTCCTTGGTCTGAAGCCCTACATGACATATTTCCATCCTCTGAAACCTTAATTTATAATCGTGTGTACAAACACTTCTATGTCCACATTCTGATACGCTGTTCAGGTGGTGTTCCATGTTTAGGAAGTTAAAATGCTTATTTGACCAAAATGAAAACCCAACTGAAAAAAATTTGTATTCTTCCGGAGAATAGGCAGAGGAATCATCTCTGTCCATGTTGTGTAGTTTAACTTTTCATCTTTAATGTCCACATGCATTGAGAACTAAACAACTGCTTTATTAGTGGTATGGTATAGGTTATCATGACTTCATGGTTGTCGACATAAAATTCAACTAGCATCTTGTTTAAGCCTTTGTTAGAATCTTAAGAAGTCAGCGTAAACCCTATTGTGAACATATGCTCAACTGATGTGTTAGTGTTACCATATCATGTATCTATAATTTATCAGGAATCATTCCATACAAGGGATGCCAAGAGACAAAAGAAGCTAAGTTATGGACTGTCAGGGGAAGTCATACGAAGAACTGGATACAGTCAGATTATTCCTCATAATTTAGCAGTTTCTGACTGTAATGAGGAACCTAAGTTTAAGGAAAATAGTATTGTCATCCCACCACCTGCAATCTGTGATGCATCAGATGTGAATGGAAGCGTTTGTGCCTTCTGCCTTTCTTCCAAGATCACAGATGTAAGTGTTAGACCTAAATTATCTCCCCAAGTTCCATTAATTATATTTATAATATTTAACTTCTATAAAAATTAGCATAATGTTGATGAAGATATGAAGTGTATCCATTATCTTCGATAGAGACTTCAAAATTAATAATTTCTTCACCATTTTAATTGGTTATTGTAGGGTACAGGACCAATGCTTCACTATGCAGATGGAAAGGAGGTAACAGGAAGCCTAATTACTGTTTCCAGGGCCATCCCTGTTCACAGTAAATGCATAGAATGGTAAGACATTTGTGGGATCAGCCTGTTGTTCCGAGCTGAGTCTTGATATACACTGATAACCAACAGTAATAATAACCAATAACAATTAATGTAAAATTTAAATTTAAACTTCAATGAAAAGTTTTCGGGTTGAAATGATCATTTATGATATTTTTAGAACAAGAGTATCTGTAATTGTTAAAATAAAACCTCTCTTTGTAGAGAATCTAGAGATACAAGTATGGTTGTTTCTTACAAGGTTCAATGTTGCTAACTCACTACTCAAAAAAAATATTTCCAAATGGAGGACCATTCTGTAAATACAAATATTAGTCCTTTCCGTGCTTTTGCTCTTATAAGTTTCTTATTGCAGGTCCCCTCAGGTATATTATGCTGGAGAAACGATTAAGAATTTGGAGCCTGAGCTGGCAAGAGCTGCTAAGCTGAAGTGCAGCAGATGTGGGCTGAAGGGAGCAGCTCTTGGCTGCTTCGCTAAGTCCTGCCGGAGAAGTTATCATGTGCCTTGTGCAGTAGAAATCCCAGGCTGCAGATGGGATTGTGTATGTAAACTTTAATCACTTCGAATTGTTTTGTGATAGTGTCCTATTCTCTCCAGACTGACCTTTTTTTGTCAAAAACATATTTGCAGGATGACTTTCTAATGCTATGTCCAGTTCACAAATCTACTAAATTTCCAAGTGAGAAGTCCCACTCTAAAAAGCACGAGCATGATGAACATTATTCCGTTCCCACTCGAATGTACGAGGTTTCTCATGATTATCATTTTATTTATAACTTCTTTTTATCAATTGGTATAAACAATAGGTACTAAATAAACAAGATAGCTGCTTTTGAGAAAAATCTTATTCTATCGATTGCAATCTCTCTCTATCTGCTCTATAAACACATCTGTTAATTTATTAAAAAAAAAATTCACTAGTTTTGAGCAATGTCAGAGACATAGTAGGAGTTCTAAGTGGCGGTACATGGAAAAAATCTGCCTGCTTATATATAGTCTTAACACCTTTTCTAAAGCATTGTCAATGCAATTGTGATTAGCAATGGTTGCGTCCACTAGAGAACACATTATTTTTTTAGTTTCCATGGCTTCAAAGAGATAATATAAAAAGAAATACTGTCTTTTTTCTTTCTTAAATGTTCTGATCTAGTAATGTCTTGTATAACGAGAACTGAGATCACCATTATTAATCACTTCTCATTTATGTAAATGTTTCTGTCCTGCATACAGATCTTCTGATAAGTTGAACTTTTGGGCAACCTCTCCTAATGGGCCAAAAGAATTGGTTTTTTGTGGGTCTTCTCTGTCTTCCAAAGAGAAGGTTGGTATTTTGTTGGTTTTTGAAAAAAATTGGACATTCACAAGAGTTTATTTGGACCTTACAGTTTTATCATTTATTACGACCCTGTTCCAACCCCATTTTTGGAATGAAAATTTATTTTGGAATAGTGTTTTTTGAAGAATATGTGTACGTGGTTAAAGAATAAGAAAAAAAATTTCAGATTACGTGTAGAATTATTTTATGGGAGAACGTGTGGTTGAAAATGAGTTTTGAAAAAAATGAGTTTTTGAAAGAATGGAGGCCAAACATAGGCTACATTTAATCTTTTTCCCAATAAATATGCATGCTAAAAGATGGTATTAAAATGCATTATATGCAAATTCATTAAGACAAAAATGTTCATAATTTGTTAAAATTTTGGCACTGTGGATATATATATATATATATATTAGAATAAAAAACATGTTTGCATTGGGTGGTACCAATTTTTCTTCTTGGATAATGGTCATTTTTTGTTGGAATCCTTGACTATGTATCTGGCCATGTAATTTTTTTTTTAAATAACCTAATTGTCGTCCTATTTCGATTCATGTTATGCAGCATTTGCTGTTCAAATTTGCTACCTTGTGTGGTGCAACTGTGTCCAAGTCCTGGAGCCCAGATGTTACCCATATCATTGCAGCCACAGATGCGAATGGTGCATTCAGTAGAACTTTAAAAGTTCTCATGGCAATTTTGAATGGAAGATGGATCCTTACAATTGACTGTAAGCCTTATATACCATTTCGTTTATGGCTTAAGTAGCATATAACTATATCATTTTAGTTTTACCATTTCATCAACTAAAAAAGTTATAAAATGAATCTTAATTACAATTAAAGAAATAGAAAAATATCTAACCTATAGATGAATGTCCAAGCATTTGTTTAATGCTTGTTTGGGTAATAGCAATGATTTCCCAGTATCATGCTAGCTAGGATTTTCAGTCCAAGAGGTATGATTCTTTGATAGAATGTTTCATATCTTGAGACAGGTGACCTGGTATTAGTTTAGAAGACCCATATAACTTGATTTCAAAAGATTCATTCTTTATGAATCAAGTACCACTTAAACAAAGAGTGCATTGCCTCTCTTTCTAGTTATTTTGGCAAACTAGGATATTCACCAGAAGAAATATAGGTGACTTTATTTGTTTGATGAAACACTTAATAGTAACTGCTGCGGGGCATTGATACTTTATTCACTGTTTACGCTTTTGCTCTATGAGACCCAATAAATCTTATACTTAATTCCTTGACTTACCGAATTATTCATGGTGTACAATAGACTGGGGCATAATTGAACAGAGGACTCCAGAATAGACCAAGAAAATCTAGAAGAATACAATTATACAATTGTTTTTTTGGTCTGGATTGGTCTAATGTTTTGTAACGTAACTCTTACATTACAGGGGTAAAAGCTTGCATGGAAGCAAATCGTCCTGTTAATGAAGAACCTTATGAAGTCAATATAGACAATCATGGTTGTTGTGATGGCCCCAAAAATGGCCGACTTAGGGCATCAACTAACGTAAGAATCATTATTTGGTGCACGGATATTTTGCTGGTTATTGAAGCTTTTTCCAGCTGATATAAATATTTTATGGTTAATCATAAATGTCCCTGGACTCCACCAACCATATAGATCTAGCTATAGAAACAATGTCATAGTCCTTTTTCTATTTTTTTTTTCTTTTTAAATTGAGAATGTAACCATTCTTCCTCCATGTTCACTAAATTTCTCTTAAAACACAATTTGGTAGATGTGATCATAACTAGAAAGTTGGCATTATATGCTGAATATTTTCTTTATTTGTTCCACAGGCACCAAAGCTTTTTGATGGTTTTCAGTTTTATTTTAGCGGGGATTTTGTGCCAGCCTACAAGAACGATCTCCTAGAATTAGTTACAGTTGGTGGAGGTACCGTTATTGAGAGCATGGAACAAATGATTGCAAAAAGACGTAATGAGCTAGTGATTTCTACATTTTTGGTGGTTTATAATCAAGATTCCCCACAAGGATGCCTTGCAGAAGATGCAAGTTCGTCTTTGCTAAAGAGATTTGAAGACGCAAATAATTTAGCCACAGAAATTGGTTCCCTAGTCATTCCGCACACGTGGATTCTAGAAACTATATCTGCTTGTAGATTATTGCCTTCTCCCTGTGGTCAGGCTATCTAGTAGTTAAAGATGTTAACTTATAAATATAGACGATGAATGATTTCATTCATTTGCATGTTCTGTTTTGATGTAATCCAGATTGTCATGTGGTAGAAATACTTTCTAAACGTGTCGAATCAAATAGTGGCTGAAATGTTCATTTTTCATCTTGGAATTTGGAATAATAAAACACAGTTTTGAATTCATTTATTTTGTTGAAAATTACTGTAATTTTTGTTGTTTGGTTTCTCTATGTACCATAATTTTTCTTGGTACTGGTTTAAGCAATTGTTGAGTTCTCATATTCTGCCTATATAGACATATGAAGACATTTCAAGGAAAAAGATAAGAAATCGAAAAAACCGAAAGCCTTGTACATATAACAGGATTGAGAAAAACTAGAATTTGCTTTTAATACACGAATGTACATTTCATCACCTTCATTTACGATTACGAAGATGTCTACAAGCTCACTTTATCATCCGAAGTTATTTCCTCTTTCAGTGTAGACTTGCTCAGTTGAGCCCCCAAGGCTTCGGGTAACTCCCTTTCATTACCACTTGTCTCTGCGTTGTAAACAAAGAGCTTCGCAACTAGAAGAAAGAAAAGTAGATTGAGAAAGCTCAGGAAAGCATAAAATGCATAATAATAATCCAAATGTGAGATATTTATGTTGTCTAAAATCCACCCTTTTCCATGTTTCTTGGTAATATCAGACACAGTCGACAGCAGAAAACTACTCAAGAAGAATCCAACTCCCAAACTGGTCGTAAAGTAAGCAGTTCCAAGACTTTTCATGCCTTCTGGTGCTTGATCATAGAAGAACTCAATTTTCGCAACTTCAAGAAAGTTATCAGCAACTCCCATAAGAGCAAACTGTGGGAGAAGAATGAAGATCGAAAGAGGCACGATTTGATCTTTCTCAAAGATTCTGTGCTCTCTGGCAACCGTTAGACGCCTTCTTTCTGCAAAAAAAGCAGCGATCATGATTACAACGTGCAACACAAGGCCGATCCCCATCCTCTGCAACAATGTAATCCCTCTGGGGTTCTTCGTGTATTTTCGCGCAATGGGAACGAAGAATCGGTCGTATAGTACAATGCTATTGAGCATGAAAATTGTCACAAATGCTGTGAGACATGCTGAGGGAATCTTGAAATGGGGACCAATGCTTCTATCCAAGGTTGTGCCTTGCTTGATAAAGAGAGTGTTTGTCTGTGCTATCATTGTACTAGGTATGAATGTTGCAACCAGAATAGGAATCATTTTTATCATTTGCTTGGTTTGTTCAACTTGTGTTACAGGACATAACATCCATGGTGAATTCGGCCCGGTCTCCACTGATGCTTTATCCAGGAGGCTACAGGAATTTAAGTGACATTGAGTTATAATTTCTGAACGTGGTTTCAACATGGTACCACAGTAAAATAACAATAAACTACTTCACTTGTACAGATGATTTTTTTGTTTTTAAGTAGATTGACAGATGCATGCTTTGAAATTTCTGAAAATCAAATCAATTGACAGATGCACGCATTCATCTGTCAACCTATCTGTTTAGAATTTTTATACATGTAGCAGAATTGGTAAAATAATAGTTAGTGTTCAAGTCCCGCCAATGGCCGAGGGAGGTGGCCCCCACTGAGATTTGAGATTTTTATGACTTCTTTTAGTTTTTAATTTTTCAATATTTTACGTTTAAAAAAAAAAAAAAATCATAGTTAAACTAGCCCCTTGAATTCAAATTGTGGTTCCATCATTAAGTCCTACCACCACTCATTATATAAATCTTGTAGGTTTCATAACTTTGATGAAAATATAAATCCACTTATACAAGTGAGGACACGTTGAAGATAAAATTTAAATAAATAAATGGATCCCTTCTTACCGCTTAAATTATAGACGCGGAAATTCAACAATAAATAAATTGAATTTAGTATCTTTCGGCTGCATGTCCATCGAATCATTTGAATTTCATTAAAAAGTATAAGTTGTTAGCAATGATTGTATTCAATTTTACACATGGGAGAAATAAGCTAAAAAGACAAAGAAAATGGAAGAAAATATTTACCAGAGTGAAGGGGTGTGATCAAGTCTAAACTGGCCAGGCTTAGAATACTCTTCCAAACCCAGCTCATAAAGAAGCTTGGGATCTTCCGGTACGACCACCATCCACTTCCTTACAGTGGCTATGAGCACCCGAGCCATCTGAATCAACGGGCTACCAGACGGGGGCTTATGTCGATAATAACGTGTACCCACGATGAAGACTAGTATCGATACCCCGAGCCCAAGTGTTGGTAGGCCATAGCCAACTCTCCACCCCACATCGTCTTGAATGTATATAAGGAAAGTGTTAGAGAAAAGAGTGCCTAGGAAGATGCTAAACATCCACCAGTTGAAGAAAGAGAGCTTTTGGAACTTTTCTTTTGGCTCAAAATCATCAAACTGATCTGCTCCCATGGTGGAGATATTGGGCTTTGTTCCGCCTGTTCCAACTGCAATTATGTACAAGGCACCATAGAAGATGCCGACTTGTAGCACCGAGGCATGTTTATCACAATCCGCGTCCTTTACTCCGTTCCCACAAGACGGAGGCCTCAGTGCAGGCAACGAAACTGCTAATGTCAATAAGCACATTCCCTGTTACAGGTAGAGAATATGACTGAGTTTGTTTTTACTTCCTACTTTAGGGTTTCACTATCCTTTTTTAGTGGATTATTCATTTTGGCTTGTTTGAGTAAGGTGGACTCCATGACGTCGGAGAATATTAATGAACAAAACGAAGCTAAAATCTTATTTATCTATAGAACTCAATTGTCCTGAAAAAGACATGAATATATTTATTTGTATTGTTTGCTGTTCATAGGCTGGAGCGCTGGAGGACAATATACAAGATTTAATTTTTATTTTTGTGCTTAATTTAGTCTCTTATTAAACAAATCCATCTTACCAAACAAACCACAAACTTATAGAAGGAAAAATAGAATTAACTTGGCATCAAAAGGTCTTGGAAGCATGACCATACAGGAGAGAAATTAAAATTTTAGTGTAATCTATTATGCGTACCAAACATGCATTGAGAATTGAGTTCGAAAGAAATTTAAGGAATTACCGCAAGGTAAATGACTGATGCAATGATGAAAGTCCAATACCGACCGAGGAAAGTGTCAGCAATATAAGCACCTAGAAGGGGTGTCATCCATACAGTACCAACCCAGTTGGTGACATTGTTTGAAGAAGCCACAGTGCCTTCATGGAGCTTGTCTGTCAAATAAATTACTAGGTTTGATGCAATCCCATAGTAAGCCATCCTCTCAAAGATTTCATAGCCTGTGATAGAGTCCACATAATTTATAGAAAGCAATAGTTAGTCTGCAAACCATGAAAGGTGTAATTGAGGATTGAAAGTGAAGGAATTATTTGGCTCGAAAGCTTTATCAAGAAAGTTCAATACAATGTTGGATTTTTGATATCAAGGAGGAGAGGAAATGACCGGATTTACACTGCCCGAATTTTACACAAAAAACTCTGTTGTTCGTAGACAAAACAAAGGAGAAGAAACTGATTTTCATATAATAATTTCAATTCATTTTCTTCTGCATTTTCTGGTAATACACGATTCTATATATAGCCATTTTACAAGATATTTCTACGAACTATTCTATCTACCATGCCATCCACTATCATTTTACCATACTTACAAGCTAGATAATTGTACTAGCCCATACTAGATAATACCTTGACTCGTAGTAGTTTCAATATAGCCTAACTTTAGATTATTACTTGAGTTAGATATCAACCAAAAACATGTAACTAAATGAACAACAAAATATTTGTTATGTGACAACAAAAATGTCACTCTAACTCCAACATTGCTCCTTGACATTTTTGTTGGAACCATCAAGTCATTCTCTTTAATGTTCTAAACCGTTTCTTTTGATGACTACAAACTTGAAGTTTTATGTTTTCCATTTGATTGAAGCACCGTTGGCCGCAACTCTATATCATAGTTGACAACTCTATTACATTCGGATCAACCACACACAGATAAACCTTCAACTTGCATCTTTACATCCTCAGAAATTTTTACCAGATTTGAGCTAACCGAATTTTATTTGAGCTTACCAGATTTCATTAGGCTTACGGGATTTACTCTTTTCATTGCATATCGGATTTACACTTTGTCTACCGAATTTCACGACATACTAAATTTGGCACTGACTTACCGTATTTGCAAGAACATGAGCTAACCGTATTTCCTCTTTCCTTACTGAATTTACTATACATACCGGGTTGCACTCAACTTACCATATTTCACATGGCATACCGGTTTCTTAAGCACATACCAGATTTAGAAAAAAAAAAATAAGTTTACCGTATATACAACACACCTACTAGATATGCATTCCACTAATCGGATTTTCACTTGCATACCGGATATGCTCACTTCCTCTCTTGCCATATATGCTTTGCATACCGTATTTGCTCATTTCTTCAATCTTACGAATTTGCTCACTGCTTACTGATTTTTTTTTTTCCTTTTTTCAGCTATTTTTCTGTCATTTTTAAGATTATGAGGGCTCTGATACTATGAAGGAATTATTTGGCTCGAAAGCTTTATCAAGAAAACTCAATACAATGGTGATTTTTTGATATCAAGGAGGAGAGGAAAATACCGAATTTACACTGCCCAGATTTTACACAAAAAACCTCTGTTGTTTTTAGATAAAACAGAGGAGAAAAAACTGATTTTCATATAACAATTTCACTTCATTTTCTTCTACATTTCCTAGTAATACACGGCTCTATATATAGCCATTTTACAAGATATTTCTACCGACTATGCTACCCACTATCACTTTACCATACTTATAAGCTAGATAATTGTACTAGCCCATACTAGACAATATCTTAACTTGTAGTAGCTTCAACATAGCCTAATTTACATCATTACTTGAGTTAGACATCAACCAAAAACATGTAACTAAATGAATAACAAAATATTTGTTACGTGACAACAAGAATGTCACTCTAACTCCAACACAAAGAAAGGCCTGGCATGAGGAACATAAAAAAAGTAGAGTTTTGTTCCAGCCAAGAAACATGATGCTGCAGCCTGCAAACAAAGGTTTTGAATTCGAGTCTAACTGTCATCGAAAACTTATTACTTAAATAGAACTTTTAGCAGTAACTTTGTACCATCAGAGCAAACAAGATCATAAATTCAAGTATTGCCGTCACTTTTGAAAATTGTTCACGTGTAGGTTCTTAATAAAAAAATGATGAGATTTATAGAAGATTCCCATCTTGTGCATAATTGAGATGACCTTTTTGATCTAAGGACAAGTTTTTTCCATTTCCCAGTGTTTGATCTAAGGACATGTGTCAGGTTTTTTGTTTACTTACCAACAATGAAATAACAAGCCTTCCATTTTCCAGTGTTTGATCTAAGGACAGGTCTCCCTTTCAGGTCAACAGTCCCATCTTCCGTATAATCGAGTTGACCTTTCTCTTCCACCTTCATCGTCGACATGTTTGAGAGAGAAAATTGAATTTATAGAACATGTAAAAAGCTCAAAGCATAGAAATTTTAAATGGTAAAAGCTTACGAGTCGTGTATATATAGACCTTATAGCTAATATCCAAATTTTTTGTTGATATATACTATAATAACTTCCCCAGTCGTTTCTGTTGTTATGGCTTTCTTGGTTTATGAACAGGAAAATTTGGCTGCATATATATAATATATTCATAATGATTTCTTTGATGTTTTCCTTGATATAATCGAAGTCATAGGTTAGCCATGTCGAGCATGCCAAACTTTGGCATAACAAGTTGTCATTGAGGTTTGTCTTTACCTGGTTTTTATTTTGTAAAAATGTATATGTGGTGTGCTTTAATCTTTTTTTAGATTTTAGATTATTTTGGCAATGATATGTGTAAAATTCATGTCTGCAGAACCAACCAACCGATTCATACTTGTCAAGTCAAAATGGCCTCTCAAAATTAAAAATATAGATGCTCATATCAATCAGAACAGAAATACCAATTAACTTGAGCTTATACAGTTGTACCTGCAACCCCTGCTGGTCAAGGATAAAAAAAAAAAAGTATAATGGACTGATACATTTTTTTAACTAAAAAATAAAGAGGGAAAGCTAGTCCAAAAAGCACGAGCTAATAGAAGGTAATAATATACAAAGTGTTAACCTGAGTAATAATTTCGAATTTTCTAGTGGATTTAATATTGAACCTAACGGAGTGTCGAGATAAGATTCATGTAATAGTTCTAAAACGATGGTGGCTGGTAATGCAAAACTGGGTCGATGGAGGACAAAAACTAATGACAATACAAGTGACATTGACAAGCAGTTGCAGGTTATTCGACAAGCTCCACACACTATTTATTTGTGGAGTGTTACTCATGTAACAATTCGCCCCTGTTCAATCAAGTCGTGTGAATGCACTTTTTTGAAAAAATAACGAAACCCGATGAAACCATTTTCAGTAATCTAATATAAGTAAGGCCTTTCAAATAAATCTTAATATAATATTTATCTGCACTTTTTTTTTTAAATTTTATCTGCACTTTAGCTATTGAAGTTTGAGAGAAGAAGAGATACAAGGGTTTAGGAGGGCGAAAGTGTAATCTATTGAAGAAATAATATGTTACTGTTCAGTATATATTTATGCATAAGAATATACAAGTCGTGTTTTACGCAACAACGCCTACTATTTATCCTTTAAAACCTTCCCACAAGCGAACGAATTACCAGTAAGCTTGGCAAGAAGGACTTCAAACTGAGATGCTGGTAAGGCATTGGTTAGTATATCAGCAAACAGATCAGATGTAGGCAATGTAGCCACATACTAAACTTCCAACTACTTCGGAATAACCTTTTATCGCAAAAAATGAATGTCAATTTCAATTTGTCTAGTCCACAAATCAGGGAACTTGCTCTCACATTATCACACCAAATATCATGACAAGCAGCAACAGACACACCTAACTCAAGAAACAAACTCTGAAGCCAAATAATGTCAGTGGCTGCATATGCTAGTGCTCGATATTCAGACTCAATATTAGACCGTTCGATCACTTTTTTTTTTCTGGAGCACCATTGTCTCATATTCCTCCCTAGGAACAGACAATACTAGTGGTGGACCTTCGATCATCTACAGTTGTGAAATGATACAAAATACGTCATTTCATACTACTGTCTGAAAAAGACTGAAAGTTCTTTCAAGTTTAAACCTCCATTGTCATTCTGTTGATTTTAATTCAAAAACAGATCTTACTTTATTGTCAGAGCTGAATAGGTCCCCACATAATGGTCATGCGGTCCTCAAATGTCTAATTTTATGAAGTTAGATTTTATTTTGTAATGTGGATCTATACCTGTAAACTTGAAGTGAATCATGTTTTCACAAAATCACAAGACATTTAATAAAGATTAGAATGATTTCTACCTTGGACTAACAAATAATTTGCTTTTACAGTAGTCTAGAACAATGGTCTTTGTGTCACTATAGATGCCTGCCTAAAAGAACCTCTCACTGACTTCTTGTTAGAAAATGAGCCAGGATCAATTTATTATGATACTAGTTTGTTACAAAAAATGAGAACATGTAATATAAAAAGTAATAAGAACAAGAACACAAATTTTATGTGAAGAACCCAATTTGGACAAAAAATATTCACAGGTAGAAGAGTAGAATTCACTAATAATCAATAATGGAGGATTACAAAGGATCTATTGAACCAAATTAATAAATTAAACATTGGTCAATCTCAATATGTATTGTACCACATATTTATAATCAAAGAATATCTAACAAAATAGGAGAATATAATATAATGAAGAGTCTAATATAAAGTGAAGTTTTAATACAATAGGTAAAATCAATAACGGAGTATTTTAGTTGAAATAGGAGTCCAAAACATTGCCAAATCGCGAAACCTTCTCCTTAACTGTCTTGAACTCCTTCAAAACTTCTTCAAATCATACTACCAACTCCCAATAAAACTCGGGTCATACCTAAATTCATGGGAACACCATACAAACCCTACATATAAGAATCACTTTTCAAAATTAACAAACTTGTTAATTTATTTCAAAAATCAGGTGGTAAATAAATTTATTAAATATTAAATTATAATATAATATACATTAATTATTTCCACTTCCTACTACCTTATCCACACCATCCTTTCACCCCCACTATACCACCTTCCCTCCACCTCTCAATTGACTCGGCGACGACGACCACTCCGGCAACAGCTCCGACGACGACGACTTTTTTGGCGACTTTTTTTTTTTTTTTTTTACCGATGACCCGTGATTAGTTTTATGATATTTCAAAACTAACAAGCTTGTCTAATCATTTAATAATATATCCCCACCCACTCCCACCAATTTAATAATATATCTATTAATAATATTTCACCTCTACCATCCCAACCTCGTGGATCCCACCCACGGACCCCACACCTTCCAAAAAAATTTCAAATATTAAAAATTGGAAATTACATCCCAGTTTATGGAACCATCTCACCCTACCCTATGCTACCCTACCCCAAAACCTACCTACGAAACCCAGAAAATGTTCAAGTCACTGTATGTAATCGAGTCGTTATTTGTGAGTAATTGAAACCAAATTTGTATTCAGTGTGACTAACTGTGACCAAATTTACGTTGAGTGTGACTGTATGTGACCAATTCTGTGCTAATTGTGATCAATTGTGACTTGATAACAATTGGTCACAATTAGCACAGAATTGGTCACAACCAGCACCACAATTCAACAGAATAACCTCCAATGCACCACCACTACCATCTTCAACTTAAATCCACGACCATAAATACAACATTTACATATATTATTTGTGCCTAATTGTGACCAAATTTGTATTTAGTGTGACTGTCTGTGACCAATTCAATATTAACTGTGATCATGTGTGATCAAGTCACAACCGGTCACAATTAGTACAAAATTGGTCACAATCAGTCACAACCAGTCACAATGAAAATAAATTTGGTCACAACCAGTCACAATTATTACAGACTTGGTCCACCATAGATCCAAACACACGTACGATAAACAGATCCACACACATCCAGCAACCTACCACTACTCATCTGACTCAATTTCCACCGCCACTACCACTCCAGCACTACCACCACTCCTAAGTCAAGAACTAAATGCGCACCACCAACACCTTCTACAAATCCCAACCACAACCACAAAGACCACCGACATCACCACACAACCGCCACCACATGAAGATTAGTTGCTCATAGCTGCAAGCAGCGGAGTACCTCCTTTGAAGCCTCCAAAGGTCGGCCAACATTCAGGCCTACCACTGCACATCGTCAGCCATCAACCACATCGTCCTACCAAATTTCGACAACTACAATTTTACCCCACCAGCACCACCAGTAGTAATCACCACCAACTGTAGCACCCTCGCTAGCTCCATTGCTACCTCAACCATCGCCATCACCTACTAGAATGCCACCAGAACCACTACTACCTGAAATCATCACAAGAACCTCCACCACACCTGAAACCACCAGATCGGATCAGAGAAAAAAAAACTTATTGGAGGCAGCGACGACACCACTGCGGTCGATCCATATCCACGAGAACCCTCTACCGCTGCTTGGGCAACCACACCAAGTCCCATGCTACTCATACCATTATCAACGCTCCCACTACCACTATCACTTGGCGAGCTACTCTCACACCCATTACCATTACCACCAGGAGAGGGCAAAAGTGGGATTTCTGTCACGCTAGTACGATCGATATGAAGATTGCTCATCAACAAACACCTCATCAAACATAGAACGTCCTCCATTCGAATAGAGGAAGGTACTGCAGATCAGATGAAAATGCACGCCGTCGCGAGCAGTGAGGTGGTGGGATGCGTCGCTGTCTCAGATCGACATCGTTGTTGTGGCGTCGTGATTTCAACACTCATCGCTCGTCGCTCGGTGCCTCCGATGGTGTGGCGGCATGATTCTGACACTAGTCGCTTGACTCGTGGTGCTTCAGCGGTGGTGCGCCATCAAAGAGAAAGGTAGAGAGAAAAAGAGACGAGAGGGATAAATGAATTTGGGGGTGAGGGTGCCGGAGGTGTGGGTGTGGGGAGGTGGATGGTTATGTTATACTAAATCTGTATTAATTAAATTAATAATTCTTAATTAACACCTGATTTATGAAATTAAAACTAATCCTCATTCTTTATGAAAATTAGTATTTAAATGTAGGTTTCTGTGTAATTTTCCCTAAATTCAAACTAGTTGGGCTATGATCTAGAGACTCACTGATAATCAAGACTTTCGAACCAAACGTAATGCCCATATTCCAAATGAAAAGAAAAAGGGATCAAACAGCAATGAGACAAGCCGAGAACGAACTGAAAAAGGCACGGGAGTACTATTAATCTCAAATAAGAAATGACAATCGAGGTTTTAACTTGAAAGGACTTTCAGTCTTTTTTAGTCGATAATATGCATAATTTCACAATTCTAGATGAAGTTGCATAAAATGTTCTTGCATTATGCTACCTCATCCTACAGAGTCTTCGCTTCGAGTAAGCAGGAGCTCCTTGGATGTCATTATCCTCCTCACGTGAAAGAACTCTTCTTGGAGTTGGAAGGTTTGACCATCTGGGGGAAATGACTCCTTTTATTGGCTTGAGGATTCAAGTAGAGAAATTGAGCTCTTCTATTGACAATGAGACCATCATCTTTTCTTCTAGTCGTCACGAGGCATTGCTTCTCTCACTAGTTTGATCTGACTGGTGATAAATGATTGGTTTTTCGATTGTTGGAAAAAGGGATTCACTTTGGTCGTGTTGTTGTTGCTTCCCATCTTGGAGAGATATTGAAAAAGAGGTGTCATTTTGTTTTGTTGATCCATAAAATTGTTGGGCAACTCCAAGTCAAAATTGAGTGAGTTGTATCTATCCATCAAGCAACATAATCTTGCTTATTTTAGTTTCTCTTCATCTTAGACTCTGCAAAACTTAGTTTATTTAAGAGTGTACTTAGTTTTACTTGAGTGATCAAGTATATTTGATTAAAATCAAAAGAATGACAATAAGCTAGTTTTCATTTGACAGTAGCTTTGACATTTTTAAGTTGTAGCATGTGTGGTTTTACAGTTTTATATGAAGCTTTAAATAAAGGTCTAGAAGGCATTATGTTCTTACATTACATTATCTCTTCCCCTTTAGATGGCCATGACAGAAAATCATAGTTTAAGAGAAAAGAGACACGTTTATTAAAGAAAGGCAGATGTCCTACGCTAAGTTGCTTATTGGTCATGTCATTAGAGAAACATATTGTTGTAGTATGTGACTCGTATATAGGGAAACATATGTTTAAAGTCTTGTATGGACCAGTTGTAGTATATGTACAATGTAACCAATTAATATATAATACAAATCATAGCCGCTTCGCTTTCATGGATGTAGGCCATTGTCGAACCATGTAAATCTCTATTTTTTTTATTTCTTCGTTGATTATATATTATTCATTACTATTGTTGCACAAATCACAACAACTGGTATCAGAGTGCAAATTTACGATATCTTGGATTTCTTCTGCGAAGTTTGATGGAATTGAGAATTTCGGATTATGACAAAAGAGGGTAAAAGATTTATTGGTGCATGGTGAAGACGTTATATGGAAAGAAACCAAAAGGAATGGATGGCATAGATTGGGAAGAACAGAAAGCGAATGTTATAGCAACTATTAGGCTTTGTCTGGTTGATGACGTGATGTATCATGTCATGGATGAGGATTGAAGTTGGAGAATTGACATATGTCAAAGTCATTGACGAACAAGTTTTATCTTAAGTATAAATTGTATAGCCTTAAGCTAATAGAGAGTCAAAATATCAAAATGTTTAGCCAAATTATTAGTGATATGAAGCGAGTTGATTTTATTGAATTCTCTACCTACTTTTGTCACATTTGATTCCGTTCTGATGGGAAATGATGCATCTTGTAGAATTATTGGAATACGAAATATCATAATTATAATGTCCGATGGTGTTGTTAGAACGTTGAGTGTTATTAGACATGTGCCAGATTTGAGGAAGAATCTGTAGTCCGTTTGAGCCCCATTTATTTCTATCAAAAATGCATTGTGGAATAGTAATTTGATGGAGAATATATGGTTAAAAATAAAGAAAAGTTCTGAGTTTGTATATAACATTATTTTATTGAAAAATGTGATTGAAAATAAGATAGAGAAAAATGTATTTCGAAAATAATGGGACCAAAACAAAGGCCTAATTTTATTAAGTACTTTAAACCTTAACGAGTTTAGTACAAGTCTGAAAGTGGAGTAATGAAGGTGAGTAGAGGTGTCATGACAGTGATGATGAGGTAGAGACCAAGTAGGAAATATATATAAATTGTTGGGTACTACAAATATAGGTGGAGCTGTTGTTGTATAACCTGAGTCAGAAATTATAGTCTTGTGACATATGCAGTTGGGTCATATGGGTGAACGTTGTATGGTGGAGCTTCATAAGAGAAATATATTGAACAGTGCTAAAACATACGAACTTAATTTCTGCAAATATTGTGTTCTTGGAAAACAGCATAAGGTGCAGTTTAAGACAACTACACATAAGAAATATCATACTCTTGACTGTGTTCATATAAATGTTTGAGGGCTAGTAAAGGTAACATCACGGGGAGGACATGTGTATTTCATGAGTTTTATTGATGATTAATTAAGAAAGGTTTGGGTGTACTTCATGGGGCACAAGTCAGAAACGTTTGCCATGTTCAAGTCATGGAAAGCTAAAGTAGAAAACCAAACAAAGAGGAAGATTAAATGTCTCAGGTCAGACAATGGTATTGAGTACACAAATTCAAAGTTCATGGAGTTTTACGAGCATCTTATGATTAAGAGACAATTTACAGTACGCAAGACACCACAACAAAATGGTATAGTGGAAAAGATGAACAAGATAATAGTAGAAAGAGTGAGGTGTCTTAGGTTGAATGCAGGGCTTGCAAAGAACTTTTGGGCAGATGCAGTATGCCATGTTTCTTGATTAAAAGGACACCTAGAGTAGCACCAGATGGGAATGTAGTAGAGAAGGTATAGTAGGGTAGACTACTATGGTTTGAGAGTGTTTTGATGTCCAGCCTACGTGTATGTTTTTAGTAAGGATAGATTGAAGCTTGATGCATCGTCTAGATAGTCTATCTTTCTGGGTATTATAAAGGGATGAGAGGGTTCAAGCTTTGGGATCCAACGACAAACAAAGTGATGATCAGTAGAGATATGATTTTTGATGAGAAATCCATACTACAACATACTCAGGAAGAAGAGAAACATGTGCTAGAAAGTTGCAGCAGCAATGTGTATATAGTGTATGTAGAACCAGAGACCCATCTCAGAGATGATACTATGTAGAATACTGAGAGTTCTAGCTCAAAAGACCAGGAACATCATAATATAGCGACAAACAGACCCAGACGTACTATTAGGACACCTAAGAGGTATGGTTTTAAAGATTTGGTTTCTTAAGCATTTATTATCAATAGCAGGGAGCCTACTACATTTTAAGAGGCTATGGTCAGCCAAAAGAAGAGTAGATAGATGGGTACTAAGGTAGAAGAGATGGAGTCTCTGCATAAGAATGAGACTTGAGAATGGGTGGAGCTTCCAGAATAGAAGATGATGATAGGATGCAAATAGGTATATAAGAAAAAGAAGTGGTATCACAAAAGGAAGATGAAAAGTTCAATGCTAGCCTGGTAGCAAAGGGTTACTCACAGAGGAAGATGAAAAGTTCATGCTTGAGCGAAGTCTATTTATTTAACGCGACTGAGACTTCATTTTTCAGCGTATTTTTTGCGTTTCTCTCATTTTTATCTGAAACTCACCAAATTTTTGCATCATACTGCATTTCGACGAGTGGGCACCATATTTGGCTTGCATTAATATCAACAAAATCATCCAATTTCAATGAATTCCAAGGTAATTTCGCAAAACCCTTGTTTTCAGTTTTTTGGGGATTTCGGTATTGGCTTGGTTTTCAGCTCAATTCAACGCAATTATATGAGTGTTGTGGTTGCTACATTGTGTTGTGAATCTGTTCATATCATTCATCACTCCATTTTTACTCAAATTTGGCGAATTTCTTTGTATTTTCGAGTCCTTATATTGTTGCTCGAAATTGGTACCCCATTTTGGTCGATTTTGTGATGTTTAGGATAGGTTTAGATGCTTGAGATGTAGGTTATGCATTGTATGTTTTTGGTATGGCATTTGGTGTGTGGAATTTTTGATTTACACTTCAAGAACCTTCACGCCCACAAAGTGTTTGAGAAAATGTCTCTTTGGCATTTTCGTGTGATTTTGGCGACACTGTTGCACACACGAGTCATATTTCATGCCGTGAACACACTTATACTCTTGTGTCTCGTTTTGAATTTGAATTGCATTAAGTATTACGTTGGTGACATGACACACACACACACCGTGTCGCGGTGCCTTGACGTCGATGCTCCAGTGTTGATTGTCAGATCTTTTTACTTCAAAATACGGTTTTAGTTCTCAAACAGAGAAAATCGACTTGCGATTGGCCACATTATAACAAATATATATAGTATTATGCTTGGTACACTTGCATTTATAAAATTCAATACGTGCACTAGAGGATATTCCTACTTGTTATATTTTATCTGCAATATGTCTTTTCATATATAAATTATTCATATTTTATAGTTTATATACACCCCTAGTTAATGCAAGTGTACCGAGCATAATACTATATATCCAAATAATATACCTTAACGCAATCCACAATGTAAAGTGCATATTTGGCCATTGAATTGAACGGATTTAAAAAAGAGAAACGTGTGAAAAAATTGTCACTTGTATCCAAGGTACAAAACATGCTACTAGAAGCGTGTTCTCACTTTTATGCACAATTTTTTGACCTAACTAATTCGATTAATATTTTCACAACATGTTTGATAAGGTGAAATGGAGATATCTCAGATAACTAACGATTAAGATTTTTGACAAGACGAATCTATGATATTCTAAATGTATTGCATTCACTAAACTATATAGTGAAATATTGAATTAAGTGAAAAATAGAATTCACCCAAACGACTCTAAATTCAATTATAAATAAGATTTGAACCCTACTATTGGTCCAGGGCCAAAAACATGCCAAAAAATAGAGGGGCCAAGTGGCGCTCCTCTATTGGAGGGGGTGTGTCGGGTTTGTTTTTAACCTTGGACCTTAAGGGTTTTTGTATTTATTATAGGCATATTAATTTATATATGTATATTCTATACATAGGCATGGCAGGTGGCTATTTTAAAAGCGATATTATACTGAATAACATGGCTACATTTTTTTAAAATTTTTTTTGTCACCTTTTGCTTCCTTTTCCTTATTCGGCATCCTAATTATTTGCACCATAAAATAGTAATACTTAGTTGTATTTGAAAATGGTAAATGTTTTTATCATCCATGAACTGACCCTACCATGCGTACGTCAATTTATTATTTATTTTATACAGAAGTTGAAAAGCAAAAGTTTTATTAATAGATAAGACGACAATAAAGCTAGAAAACAAAAATAGAAGGACTCAACTTTACAAACTGCCAATTAGTGACTTGACTAATATCTAAGTGCAAATCTCGTTATTACGTCTATAAATGAAAATTGTTCAAGTGATATTCAAAGAAAAATTGAATCCAACCTACATGCAATTGAGTGTGTTGAAAACTAAATTTAAATAATTTAGCACATGTTTGACAAAACTTTTGAGAATATAAATTGGAGGATCATATGAAATGTATTGTTAAAAAGTTAATAAAAGTTGTGAGTCATATGAAATGTATCGACTGACTTTAAAAAAAAAAAAAAAAATAGTATCCCCTTTTTAACTTGTTTTAGACGGGTATTTTTAACACTTCAACCATTTAACATGTCTATGGCTTTCCATTTCTCTCTTCGTTTGTGTTTTATACTTCCAAGATGAAGGTGGAAGAGAAAGGCACTGATTACACACAAGATGGGATTGATGATCTAAACGGTAGACCTGTCCTTAGATCAAACACTGGCAAATGGGAAGCTTGTTATTTCTTTGTTGTTAAACGGGGACTTTTGTAGAATTTTCTACAAACTGAGCACGATGAGATTTGAATACAGAAGTTTTGCCTATTCTAATGCCCGCACATTTCATGTGCTAATAGAAACTGGACTATTTTTTGCAGGTGGACTCTTTTGTTTTGATAGAAAATTTGAAACAGAATTTACGGATCCTCATTGTATTATTACATGATATGAAATTTTTGAGAGGATGGCATATTATGGGATTGCATCAAACCTAGTAATTTATTTAACACAGAAGCTCCTTGAAGGCACGTGACATCTTCAAACAATGTCACCAACTGGGTTGATACTGTATGGTTGGCACCCCTTCTAGGTGTTTGTATTGCTGACACATTTCTTGGTCGATACTGGACTTTCATCATTGCCTCAATCATTTACCTTGTGGTACTTTCTTCAATTTCAATCAATCTCAATTCTCAAAGTGCATCTTCAGTATGCAGAAGTAAACACAACTAGACAATAAGCAAACAAGATTTCCTTAATCCAATCCGATCATGCTTTTACATTTTTTTTTCTTTGTTTAGCTTTCTCAAGTATTATATGGTGCACCTTACGCCAAAATTATAATCAGTAAAACGTGCGGTGGGGGACCCTCAAGGTTGGAGTTCAACCTTTATAAACAGTAAAACACGACCATGAAACCCTTATAAGATTGGAAAAATCCTTGATAAGTGTATCTTGTTAATATATCTAGGCAATTAAATTAGGATGTTTTGTATTAATTTTGATAAATCACGGCCTAATCTCGTGTATTTATCCATAAGAAATTGATTTGGAACCTAAGAACGCCAAAATAATCAAGTTTGGACTTGATTCGAAAGTATCGAACCAAAACAACCAACAAGCAAACAAAATGTTGACCTTTTTGATTGAATATTGAAGAATCTCACCCGGTTGATTTGAACGCCACAAGATTAATTCTTGATGAGTTCACAATTGTCCTACGAAGAACAAAGGTTGAAAGCAAAATTGTCTCTCGTTCAATTAATTGTCAAAAAGTTTTTATAATAATGAAGAAAGTAACTATTTATACTAAATCTAAATCTAGTAAAATTCGTGCATAAGATAACTAGAATCTTACAAAGTTTGGTAAGATTATAATTCTAATCAAATAAGGGAAAAACGAAAATGAAACTTTCTGGCCCAGAATACACCTATGCGACTACATGGTACAAAGTGGCGCGGTCGCATAGGTCAATTGAAATGTGACCTTAATTTTCCTGTTGCCCTCCATGCAACTGCATGGAGATTTGTGCTATTCAGCCGCATAGCACACTTCTCAACCTCCGTTTTCGTCCACTTGAATCAAATTGTTCCAACCAGTTTCGACAGTCGACCCCAACATGGAACTTGATCCTTTCTTCTCCAAGATCCACATTTCGTCAACTGTAGCTTGAACGAGCAATCTCATCTCCTCTTTTACGCATTTTACCCTCGACCGTGTCATTGGTCCGCCTTCAACGATCAACGGATCTTTCTCGGGACTCGACTTCGACGCGCTTAACAATCAACGGATCTTACTCACAGTGGCATCATCTATTTTATGGCATGGAATGAAATGTGCCATCTTGATTAACCTATCGACCACTAAAAATATAGAATCACCCCCCTTTTTGGTCCTAAACAAACCTAACACAAAATACATGAAAATATCCACCCAAAGTTCACTAAGAATGGGTAAATGAGTGTACAACCCGTGGGGTAATACCTTAAACTTAGCCTATTTACAAGTTATGCATCGTTCATAGATTCGTTCTACATCACTTCTCATTTTAGGTTAATAAAAATGTTCTCTTAACATTTCTAAGGTTTTTACAATCCCAAAGTGTCCCATTAAACCCCACTATGTGTTTCCTTACCTAACAATTCACGCATAGAGCAATTATGAACACATAATCTATTTTTCCAAAACAAATACCCCTCATGCTTAAAGAATTTATCTACCGCCCCCTTATTACATGATTCTTATATGTCGAAAAAATCCAAATCATTTACATACATGTCATTAATGTACTCAAAATCAAGTAATTTTGCATTTAAATATGTAAAAAGCACATACCTTCAAGACAATGCATCCGCTACTTCATTCTACTTACATTGTTTATACCGGATGACATAAAAAAAGTCTCTATAAACTCCATCCATCTGGCATGCCTTTTGTTCAACTTACCTTGATCCCGCAAATGCTTCAACGACTCATGATCAGTGTGAATTACAAACTTATTCGGTCATAGGCAATGTTGTCATGTCTCCAAAGCTCTAACAAGTTAATAAGAGCTCATTGTCATATGTAGGAGAGTTCGGCGCTGCCTCACTTAGCTTCTCGCTAAAATATGCAATTGATTTTTTTTTTATCCTGCATCAAAACTACTCCAATGCCTATACCTAAAGCATCACACTCAATCTCAAATGTCTTGTCAAAGTTAGGTAGTGCCAAAATTGGTACTTCACACAACATATTCTTAATAGTGTTGAATGCATGCTCTTATTCCTTTTCCCATTTAAAACCTACAATATTCTTAATGATGTCAGTGAGTGGTGTGATAATTGTGCTAAAAAAATTACAAATCGCCTATAAAATCTAGTCAATCCATGGAAACTCCTAACCTCGGTTACAGTTTTAGGTGTTGGCCATTCTTTAATAACTCTTATCTTTTCCTCATCTACTTCAATTTCCTTAACACTAATCACAAAACCTAGGAATAGACCCTGTCCATGCAAAATGTGCACTTTTTAAAGTTAGCATACAATTGTTCATGTCATAGAACTACAACTACACATTTCAATTGTTCGACGTGTTCATTAATGTCCTTGCTATAAACTAAATTATCATCAAAATACACCACAACAAATTTTCCAATAAAAGCACGCAAAACATGATTCATTGAACGCATAAACGTACTCGATGCATTAGTAAGTCCAAACGGCATAACCAATCGTTCATACAAGCCATATTTAGTCTTAAATGCAGTTTTCCACTCATTTTCCTCTCTCATGCAAATTTGATGATAACCACTTTTAAGATCAATTTTACTAACTATGCATGCACCAAATAGTTTGTCCAACATATCATCTAACTTAGAAATAAGGTGACGATACTTTATCGTTATGTTGTTGATGGCCCTACAATCCATACACATCCTCCAAGATTCGTCTTTCTTTGGCACAAGTAGGACTGGTACGACACATGGATTCATGCTCTCTTTGATATGTCCCTTGCTCATCAATTCTTCCACTTGCCTTTGAAGCTCATTTGTCTCCTCGGGGTTGCTTCGATAAACTGGTAGGTTTGGAATGACTGCATCGGGTACAAAGTCAATCTGGTGTTCGATGCCTCAAATATGTGGTAACCCATTAGGCACGTCCTCTGAGAATATATCTTCAAATTTCTGCAATAAAGAAATAGTCAAACTAGGGAAGGGTGTGTTAGCTTACTCAAGGTCAAGGAGTGATTCTTTGTACACCAAAAGATTCATTTGTTGCCTTTCCATTATCGTATTTTTCAACTCACTTCATTTAGCAAAGAAATTGACTTTCAACTTTCTCTCATCTCGGAAGACCCCTCTTTCTCTCATGTGACTCCTCTATCTTTTTCTCTCATTTAGCCAACTCACTATTTTCTCTCTTACTCTCGAGCTTACTATTTTTCTCTAACTCTTTCCTTCTCTTCTCTTCCTCATTTTTAGCTTGATTTGGTCCTCATACACTTGTGTTGGTGTTAATGGTGCAAGTGTAATAGACTTCCCATTCTTGACAAAGATGTACCTATTTTATACCCATCGTGTATCACCTTCCTATCGTATTGTCATGGTCTTCCTAACAAGATATGACCCGCATGCATGGGCACTACATCACACTTCACCTTATCGTGGTAACTACCAATTGAAAAATTGATTACGGCCTAATCTCGTGTCTTTATCCACAAGAAATTGATTTGGAACCCAAGAACGCCAAAATAATCAAGTTTGGACGTGATTCGAAAATATCGAACTAAAACAACCAACAAGCAAACGACGTGTTGACTTTTTTGATTGAATATTGAAGAATCTCGCCCGGTTGAGTTGAATACCACAAGATTAATTCTTGATAAGTTCACAATTGTCCCACGAAGAAAAAAGGTTGAAAGCAAAATTGTCTCTCGTTCAATTAATTGTCAAAAAGTTTTTACAATAATGAAGAAAGTAACTATTTATACTAAACCTCAATCTAGTAAAATTTGTGCATAAGATAACTAGAATCTTACAAAGTTTGGTAAGATTATAATTCTAATCAAATAAGGAAAACAATGCGAAAATGAAACTTTCTGGCCCAGAATATACCTATGCGACTGCATGGTACAAAGTGGTACGGTACATAGGTCAATTTAAATGTGACCTCAGTTTCCCTGCTGCCCTCCATATGATTGCATGGAGATTTGTGTTATGCGGTTGTATAGCACACTTCTCTGAGTCCGTCTTCGTCCATTTAAATCAAGTTGTTCCAACCTGTTTCGACCATCAATCCAATACGGAACTTGATCATTTCTTTTCCAAGATCCACATTTCATCAATCATTGCTTGAATGAGCAATCTCATCGCCTCTTTTATGCGTTTTTCCCTCAACTGTATCATCGGTCTGCCTTCGACGATAAACGAATCTTTCCTGGGACTCGACTTCAACGTGCTCGACTTCATGCTCACATTACTAAAAAAATCAGCTGTATACAAGGGGAAATTTTGGTCACTCGAGGTTGATTTCACAAAGCCATGCATGAGCAAGCAGATGTACCATGTGTAGGCATGGGCCAAATTTTGACAAACGAGGCCAAATTTTCTCATTTGATATATGCTCTTTTGGAATCCAAATTGGATATGTTTCTCGACCTAATTTCACCACCTATAGGCACAAGATAAGGGCAAACAATCAAGGGATCTTTCTCTCACATCTCATACTACATTGTTTCATAACATTTATCAAAAAATGATGGACAAATTCAATATAAGTTGAAGAGGAGAATCAAATCTAGTATGTGAGTTGAATAAAGAAACATCAAGAAAGTGAAGATTCAAGGCTCGGGGTTGAAGATCAAGAACAAGAAATTGCTTTTGCATATCTTTTGTATTCATATAATTTTCGGGGTGATACTTTTACATTCTTCTTGTTGTTTGTTAAGCTAAATTCATTTGTGTTGGATGAATATGAACCTTATTCTTTGATTATTTTTAATTCAAAGACCAAGTAGTTTAGTTAATTTTTTCTTGATTGATCTTGTATGCTTTATTGAATTATTTAATTGTTTGATCACCATTTAAGTAATTAGTTGCTTGTTGTAGTGCTGAGAGGCTCACAATAGTTTTAGAATTTTGTAATTTCAGTACATGGACAATAAATATTAGGAATAATATGTATGGTGTGTGCAATCATTTAGATAATTGTGTAGTTGAATGCATTACTTTGCATATGAATTCAAACTATGAATATGATTGGGTCGTGCTTAGGATATGCTTATTTTATCTCATAATAGATTGTTAAATAAAATTAGATTATCGATGATCATGAATACACAAATCACACTAAGTTATATATGCCGAGAATTGAAAATATAATATTAATAGGTGGATTCAAAATTTCAACATATTCATCTCATATTTAATTTAAAATCATATTAGTTAATTAGTAGATAATTTAGAATAAATAAACATAATTTCTTTGGTTTTCCAACATTTCAAATTTGATTACAGATTGATAGATTTTATTTAAAGGTTTTTTTCCTTGTGTGATGATACTCAATTCATTAGGTATTATTTTTCAACGATTACGTACACTTGAGGGACTTATTCAAACAAGTTTTTGGCATCCTTGTTGGTGAATAAAGTTTTTAAACTGAATTTACTGATTCGTAATTGGATTCAAAATATTTTTATTTATTTTTTATTTGCTATTTTTGGGTATTCACCACAATCCTAATCTCTCTTGTATTTGGTATTTTTTTTAGGTACTATTTAGCAGTGTATGCAAGATTTTGACATTGACAAAGTAGCAAAACTTTTGCAATAAATAATCTCGAAATGGATGATAATGATATGCTTGTAGAAAAAATTTATTGTGAGCTTTGTTACGGGATGTATTATACTAGGCACTGTTTTATACATGCACCGACTCTCGTAAGTTAAAGCTTCAGTGGTGTATATAATATTTCAGATGTCGAAAGCAAACAATTGACAAATATGACGAATGCTATTTTCTTGTGGGAGATTACGTACCTATTGATTGGGATGAGGACATCATACTTGAGGGAGATGGTCCTCATCTGTTTAATGAGAAGGTACTTATAAAATATTATAATGAATTTATCAAGTTGGATGGCAGCAACATGCATGTAGGAGATGGAATATACTGGAGCGAATTTAAAATGTGGGGATATAATCCACTTAAAAGGTTGAAATGAAGACTTGCCATTGCTTGTGGATTTAGATTGTGAATTGGACATTCAACCCGAAGAGATATCAACTATTGAAGAAGAGTATAAAGAGAGTGACAAACTAATTACAAACAAATCAAACAAAAAATAGCAATTAATGAAGATAGAAGTAAAACACATTATTTCAACTTCATTGATTGTCAAACAATTAAATTTGTGAATAAGCACGAGGAAAAAGTAGAAGTCTACATAATTGAGTTTGAATTTGATGGAATAAGCAAGTTATATTACATTGAAAGGAGTAAGGTAGAAGTCTAGAGGATAAATGAAAAGTTGAGAAAAGTAAAAAAAAGAAAAAAGAAAAAAGAAAAAGAAAGAAGGTAAACTGAGTAAGAGATCAAAAGCTGTTTTCAAAATTTCATAATATAGTTTTTCAAAGTCAAGATGATGTCTAAAAATAAGTGCTTATTGAGAGGCAACACAACTTTCTTTCCTTTTATTTATTATGCTTTCTCCATAATATGTTAGGTAGTTTTTTAATTGCTTTTTTGTGCTAGCTAGTAGTTTAAGCATCCTCATCCCCATATTACCCCATAGATTTTAATATGTTTGAGCTCAATCTAAATTGTTTCATATTATTATGATTGATTTCCCTCTATTTTATAGGAACATGACAATTGAAAACAAACAAACCAACAATGGGCAAGAGAGATAACTTAGCTAAGTGGATCATCTAGCTCCTACAATTTTGTTCCAAATTAGCCTCCACTATGAGGGAAAATTATGGGGAGTCTCTTATTCATTTATTTTTCTGTGTATTTTGCTTAATTGATAATATTTTGAGACATTGAGGACAATGTCTGATTTAAATTCAGGGATAAAAAAATATTGCATTTTTAGTTGTTTTAGTATGTTTGTGTGAAATTTTATTGGTTTATTATGTATATAAATATATATAAATAAAATTCGAATTTTAAAAAGCAAATCCAAAAGGATTTTTTTTTATTTTAACTGTGGGTTAGTTAGCCTTGTTGGCAATGATTTATATATTTGAAATTATGTGTTAGTTTAGGAATTATGAATAAGTTTTATGCTTAGATTAATTTTTGCTTATTCATGTGAAATTTGATATTAATTGAGCACGTGATTTAAGTTTAAAATTGTAAAGGAATAAGCTGATTCATATTTTGAATAAGTTGAATTATTAGGGGCAATTAGTACAAAATGTTCATACATTTCAATATTATTGTGCAAAACTTTCCTTCCCTACATTTTTAATTTTGGCATTTTCATCCTTATTTCACATTTCATTGTGGAAATAATCATTTTCATCAATTTTATCCAATTTCTCAATAAAAAAAAATATAAAATGACATATATACACTCCTACTTAAATATAACAAAAAAAAAAGAGAACAAATTGCAATCATACTCCCAAACTTTTTTTAAAAAGTGGAAATGAGCATAAAGTTCTTGTTTGGACAATTCAAAAGTTGGAAATGATTTTTTTACTAATAAATCGATATTTAAAATAAATAAATTATTAAAAAGGTAATTAGTAGAAAAACGTCTATACCTTTCATTTTTTAGCATTTTCACTTTTCATTTCACTTTTTATTTCAAAAATTATCATTTTCATCTAATTTCTCAATAAAAAAAAAATATAAAATGACAAATATATCTTTCTATTTAAATAAAACAGAACAAGAAAAAAAAAATTGGTGATATATCCTAGAATCCATGACCTAACCTTCCCCTTCTCTCTCTGGAAATGGCAAAAAATTGGTGGCAACTCCAATTTTTTTTGTTATATTTAAGGAGGAGGGTTTATTTGTCGTTTTACATTTCTTTATTGAGAAATTGGATAAAAATAGATTAAAATGATGATTTGAAGATGATGATGAAAATGTAGAAAATGAAATATATGAACATATTGCAAAATAATATTGAAAGATTAGGACTTTTGTGCTAATTACCCATAACATATAACTATATCGGTTCACTATATCGATGATTAACATGGCAGTGCAAATGCATAACTACTATGACCAAGTTTTTCTTCTCTGAGGTAGGCGAGTGTTAATACAGAGATAAATGCATATAATATACTAGGTTGATACAAGCAATAAAATCTATCTCCAAACTTGAGATGAAATCTAATTGACATCAAGATACAGATAAGGATAGAGTTAATATGATTTTCTACATTGCACACATACCTCTTTACTTACTTTGTTCTCCATTTTTCCTCCTAGTTATCCATCACAAGCTTCTTTTGCTATCTTCATTAGAAAATTTGGGAATGGAATTCAGAGGCGGAAAAAGGAGAGGTAGACCCTAAGGTGAGTTAAACAAAAATGGCGGTTTCAAGAACTCCAAGAATGTTTGTTTTTCATTCTTTTTTACACTCACTATTAGTTCTAGGGCTTAATTTTTTGGTTATGAGAGGAATAGTTTGTGTATATTAATTTTGACTTTTTTTCATCAATCTATTTTTTTTTTTTCAAATTTCAAATTTTTGATGTTATGATTTCTCCCATCCTGAAATAAATCTTTAGGATTACCTTTTTTTCCAGGTTTTTTTTTTCTGTTTTAAATTTATGATATTTGAATTAAATCGGATGAACATGCCCGCTCCACTTGCCAGAGCTCAAGCTGCTATTAATCGGCAACAGTGGTATGTGTTTTTCACGCACTTAACAATTTCACATTCTGATTGAAATGTGTGAACACGCTTTTATATTTGATTTTTGATTTTTTATTTGTAGAGCTTTTTGTAATAGGAAAGCCTAACATGTCTTATGATTTTGCTGATAACCACAGAAATCTCTTCATTTCTTCCGCTAGGTTTTCTTTCCAATACCCAATTTCATTGATAGATCTCACAAGGAAACGTAAGGTTGACGGGAATGGCGTCACCTATTCTATACCAATACCTTTCTGTAAAGACTCTACCAAAAAATCAGCCAACTTCAACCACAACAAATCACGTAAAACCGAACTCAAAAGGCGAGAAATACAACAATAAAGCAAGTAAAGAACACAAGATTTTAGCCCTAAGGCAAGAGGTTCGAGATAAATCTCTAATCCCCTTTTGAGCTTCCGCCAAACCGGAAGAGATCACTATATTAGCAAGGATCAAAGTCTCAAACCGGTTACACCACAAAGAACCACTCGAATCACTCAAGATTCGGTTCAAAGAAGAAGCCCTAAACTGAAATCTCACCAAAACCGAGTACAACAATCACACAAGGATTTCAACAGGCTTTAATAGATCACACAAGAAATATACTAAGCCTTTTACAAGAGATCACAAGAAAAGAACTCAAAATAGGCGGCGGTTTTGAGAGAGAACGAGAGAGAGTCGCGAGATAGAGAGAGGGCGGCGGGTCCGTTGAGAGAAAATGAGAGAGTGTTGAATAAACTCTCAAGTCCTAGGTCTTTTATGGAAGTCTCGAGAAGCACTAGATCCAACCATCCATTTAAAAGAGAAAATCGTGTTTTTAATGAAAACACAAGATCAACAATTTTAGGTAGAAACCGGGTCAGGCTCCATTTAATAAAGACTCCAGCCCACTTTCAGTAAAAGCCCAACTCCATTGTAATATTTTCCTCACAATCTCCACCTTGGTACAATGATCTCAGCTTCATTTATAGTGATTTCTCCATTATTGGCATCATTTGCTCGGTACCTGATACACAAATCAGCAAGTGTCAATATTCAGCATCTTTAAACAGTCCAAAAACTTATTTAAAGGCAGAATTTTAGTTCCAACATCAGCAGGGTTAAAATGAGTAGAAATTTTCTCAAGTTTCACAACACCTTGTGAGATAACATCTCTAATAAAATGGAATTTAACATCTACATGTTTAGATCTATTATGCAAAACAGGATTTCTACTCAAATAAATGGCAGATTGGCTATCTGAAAATAAAACCACATCTTTCACAAAACCAAATTCATTTAACAAACCCTTTAGCCAAATACCCTCTTTTATAGCATCAGTTGCAGCAATATATTCAGCCTCAGTTGAAGATAAAGCAACAATTTTCTGTAGTTGAGATTTCCAACTAATACAAGAATTACATAAGGTATAAACATAAGAAGAAGTAGACTTCCTATTATCTCTATCCCTCGCATGGTCAGAATCAGTGTAACCCCTCAAGATAATACCATCAGATTGTTTTCTATAATGAATTCCCAAGTCACAAGTTCCCTTAATGTATCTAAGAAGCCACTTCATCGCTTCCTAATGTGTTTCACCTGGATTTGACATAAATCTACTCAACACACTTATAGAGAAGGCTAAATCAGGTCTGGAACAGACCATTATATACATGACAGACCCAACTGCATTAGAATAAGGCACTTTTGACATTCTTTTTAATTCAATTTCAGATTTGGGAGATTGATCATTTGAAAGTTTGAAGTGATTTGCTGAAGGTAAGCTCACACTTTTAGCATCAATCATAGAAAACTTTTCCACCAATTTCAAAACATAAGATTTTTAACTTAGACTAAGTATGCTTTCTTTTCTATTCCTTTTAATTTTAATACCCAGAATTTTTCTCACAGGACCTAAATCCTTCATTTCAAATTCAGATTTCAGTTTGTTTTTAATGAACTCTATTTCTTTTATGTCATGACTAGCTAAAATCATGTCATCCACATAAAGAAGAAGATAGAGTGCATTTTCACCACCATTTCCTCTACAATATAAACAGGTATCAAAATTACTTCTTTTTAACCCAAGTCCAAGCACAAAGGTATCAAATCTCTTGTACCATTGTTTGGAGCTTGTTTTAAACCATATAAGGATTTTTTAAGAAGGCATACAAGGTCAGAATTTTTATTTATTTCAAAACCTTTTGGTTGTTCCATGTAAATAGTTTCATCAAGATCACCATTTAAAAAAGCGGTTTTGACATCCAATTGATCCAATTCCCAATCAAACTGAGCAGCTAAGGCTAATATCACTCTAACAGTAGTAAATTTTACAACAGGAGAAAAAATTTCATTAAAATCTATCCCCTCCTTTTGAGTGAAGCCCTTAGCCACTAGTCTAGCCTTGTATCTAATGTCATTTTCATTTTGTTCACCTCTTTTTATTTTGAAGATCCATTTACAATCAACAACCCGTTTCCCCTTACGTCTTTCAGTCAAAATCCAAGTTTTATTTTTCTTAAGAGATTCTATCTCATCTTGCATTGCATCACACCAATGCTTGGAATCTTGGCTACTCATAGCCTCATTATAAGAACTAGGTTCATTTTCAATAAAACTTTGAACGGTAAGCAAAGACACTTCATCATCAAACCTCACGGGTGGTCTAATCTGTCTTCTTTGCCTATCACGAGCTAGTTGATAATCATCTAAGGTCTGATTTGTCTCTAAATCAGTTTCAGATTGCTCAATCTCATTATTAATATGTGTTTCTACATTAGTTTCAGTTTCAAGCTCTCCAATCTGAGTATTAGGCATATGATTATCATTTTCAACTTGCTCCACCTCAATTTCAGCCTCTCTCTTTATGCTATCAGTCTGATTTATAGGATCAGAGTTGCTGTTCACTTTTAAACAAGGCAGATTAGATTCATTAAAGACCACATTTCTACTTATAATGATCTTATAACCCTTGGTTTCCCTTATCCATAGTCTATACCATTTTACCCCTTCACCATAACCTAAGAAGACACACTTAAGAGCTCTAGGTTCAAGTTTCCCCTCATATTGATGTGCAAAGGCTGCACATCCAAATACTCTTAAGTTGCTAAGGTCAATAGGCTTATTTCTCCACTTTTCTTCAGGGGTCTTAAATTGTATAGCACTAGCGGGACTCCTATTAATGAGATAACTAGCAGTTTTTGTAGCTTCCCCCCAAAATAGCTTAGGAAGACCAGAACTTAAAAGCATACATCTAACCTTTTCAAGCGAAGTTCTATTCATTCTTTCAGCTAAGGCATTTTGTTGTGGAGTGTGTGTAACAGTTCGATATCTTAAAATACCATGCATTTTACACAACTCATCAAACTCATAATTGCAGAATTCAAGCCCATTATCTGTTCGTAAAACTTTTATCCTTTTATCTGTCTGATTTTCAATCAGATTTTTCCATACTTTAAAGGTATTAAAAGTTTCAGATTTTGTTTTCAACAGAAATATCCAATTCTTTCTTGAAAAATCATCAATGATTAACAAGAAATATTTAAAACTAGTATGAGTAGGCACATTGGCTGGTCCCCAAAGATCAGCATGCAAGCATTCAAGAATAGACACAGATTTATGCATTCCAGGCAGAAATGGTAGTCTATATGCTTTCCTAGAATGCAATAGTCACAAAAACTGAGTTTTTCAATATTATCTTTACCAAAGGCACCTTGTTTTTTCAAAATCTGCAACCCTTTATCACTAATATGACACAATCTCTTGTGCCATATTTGTGATTTATCATTAGAAATAGTAAGTGCTGCTGAAGTGGAATCAAAAGAATTTTTAGTTTGCAAAATGTAAAGCCCATGTCTCTTGGGAGCTTCCACAATTAAGTGTGAATTCCTCAAGATTTTAATGTATCCTGAATTGATCATAATGTCATAGTTTAGGTCATCTAACACACCTAACGAGATCAGATTTCTTTGAAGATCAGGTACAAATCTGGTCTTTTCTAGGACAAGGACACTATTGTCATTTACTCTTAAAGTGATAGTTCCTATGCCCTTAACTTGACATGCCATATGATTACCCATTAAAACTTGACCACCATTTACATTTTCAAAATCAGCAAACCACTCTTTATTTGGACACATGTGAAAAGTACAACCGGAGTCTAAAATCCACTCTTGACATGGCTGGTGAGTAACAGCAATATAGACTTCATCTATATCAGTTTCATTATTGCAGGCCAGAGATGCATCACCATCAAATTTAGACCTATTCCTATTGTCACTAAACCTCTTAGGACAATCTTTGATAAAATGACCTTCCTCTTGACAGTAAAAACATTTTTTACCCTTGATTTTCACTTTATCCTTTTGAAAGACACTTTTCTTTTGGCCAAACTTCTTATTGGGGTGATTAGTCTTAGGAGTAAACCTAGACTTTACCATCAGATTAACACCACCAACAGATTCTTTCCTATCAGATTTTAACTCTAACTCTTTATTTCTTAAGGCATTAATTATTACCTCGGTGGTTAGAGTTTCCCTACCATATTCAATAGCATTTTTGACATCCTTATATTTGTCACCAATTGAATTCAATAAAACCACAGCCAACTGATCTTTTGAGAGTTTCTCATCACAGTTGGCAAGGTCACGGGATAATCTATTGAATCTGTCAAAGTTTGTATCAAGATCAAGAGAAGAATCAATTTTAAAACCAAAAAATTGTTTTAGAAGATACACTTTATTTGGAATAGTTTTTGTCAGATATGTATCTTCAAGTTTTTTCCACAATTCAGCAGCAGTTTTTGTTTCGCCAATTTCTCTCAAAACGTTATCAGACAAATGCAAGAAAATAGAACTCCAAGCAATTTCATCAAGTTTTATTTTCTTATTTTCATCTAGACCCTCAGGCCATGACTCATCAAGTGCTTTTGCACATTTTTGTTGCATTAAAAGAGCTCGCATTTTTTGGCGCCAGAGACTGAAGTCTCCTTTGCCATTAAAAATTTCCATTTCAAATTTTGAAGCAGGCATGATTTTTAAAAATTTGAGTGAAGAAGTTAATGAATGCAGTTCAGAAAAGTCTTATAACAAAAACTTATACCCAGCAAGTTATAAAACCAGAATGTCAACACTCAAGAGACACACAATTAGGAATTATACAAATGCCAGACAAGGTATTCACTTTTCACAGATTCACAAAAAACAGTTTCAAGTAAGATCTATTGCTTAAATCATCACAAATGCAATATACCAAATTAAAGTGCACATGCAGAGGTTTTGAATCACGATCCTTGACTCGAAATCAAGACAACCCTCAGATTCCAGACAACTCACGATTTCTGGACAAAGGTATTGCCAAGAAGAGTCTTAAACCGAGTTTTTTGAAAAAAACACAATGTACAATACACTCTAATGTATAAACACTATATGCAATGAATCATTACAATAAGCTCAAATTGTAAAGATCTCACCAAAACCCCCTTGATGGGTTACAGAACAGAAAACCTTATACTATGAATCGCGAAATTATTTTTCAGCCGTACAACCGCTCGACCAGCTGGACAGATAGTGTTCGGTCTGCACGGAACCCCAAGCTCCTCGGCCAGCAGCTCTGATACCACTGTAACAACTCAACCAAAAAATCAGCCAACTTCAACCACAACAAATCACGTAAAACCGAACTCAAAATGCGAGAAATACAACAATAAAGCAAGTAAAGAACACAAGATTTTCGCCCTAAGGCAAGAGGTTCGAGATAAATCTCTAATCCTCTTTTGAGCTTCCGTCAAACCGGAAGAGATCACTATATTAGCAAAGATCAAAGTCTCAAACCGGTTACACCACAAAGAACCACTCGAATCACTCAAGATTCGGTTCAAAGAAGAAGCCCTAAACTGAAATCTCACCAAAACCGAGTACAACAACCACACAAGGATTTCAACAGGCTTTAATAGATCACACAAGAAATATACTAAGCCTTTTACAAGAGATCACAAGAAAAGAACTCAAAATAGGCGGCGGTTTTGAGAGAGAACGAGAGAGAGTCGCGAGATAGAGAGAGGGCGGCGGGTCCGTTGAGAGAAAATGAGAGAGTGTTGAATAAACTCTCAAGCCCTAGGTCTTTTATGGAAGTCTCGAGAAGCACTAGATCCAACCATCCATTTGGTATCTTGATCTATCATCTTGGCCATCCATTTAAAAGAGGAAATCGTGTTTTTAATGAAAACACGAGATCAGCAATTTTAGGTAGAAACGGGGTCAGGCTCCATTTAATAAAGACTCCAGCCCACTTTCAGTAAAAGCCCAAGTCCATTGTAACATTTTCCCCACACTTTCAGATCTCATTAATCTTAATCTCTCAGACTCAAAAGAAAAGATTATTGCTGAGTACATATGGTGAGTTTTTCTTCATTTGGTTTATGGGGTTGCTCTATTTCTTGATAGTATTGGATTCTTTGTTTTTTGTTTTTATTTTCTTTTTGTCCCAATAAAATTATGGGATATTGTTTTACCTATCTCTTGATGTAATTTTTGTGGGTTTTGATCTCCTTTTTTTTGTCAGATTCTCTGGTTCTTCATTTTATTTTGTTTGATATGCACTAACGTGCTTTGTTTTCAATTATTGTGTAACAAGCTTCTTATTATACATGTTTCGATCCATTCTTTTCACCGTTTTGTATATCTGAGTGTATGTTTTGGTAGATCTTTTGATGCTTATGCATTTTTTTGGTCTTTCTGGATCAACCCCATGAACAGAAGAAGATCACATTTTAATTTGAACTTTTTAAGTAGTTTCCAACAGTTATAGTTACAAATAGCCTTTTCATTATTGATGGATATTGATTGTGCAGTTTCCTTGTTATCCTTCTTTGCAAATGTACAATTTTATTGTCTATTTGACGTTTATAGAATTTATTTGGAGGCATGGAAATAATAAGCATGGCAAGCTAGCCATACATAATACAATAGATAGGCAAAGCCATCAATAGTTAGTTTGCCTATTGATAGCTTAAATTAGGAGTGACTAACAATCGAGAATCTAACAAACTTCTTGAACCAAACTATCCAGTTTAGTCAATATCCTATGTAATAACAAATTTTAGTTTTACTAAAGAGAGATCATTGATTGTAAAAGTAATGATTATTTATGGCACTGATTATTTTGTACAGTTTGTTTTAATTCATTATAATTAATTTTTTTTAGTGGAACAAACGTTTTTCCTCTTGTTCTACCCTGTCATTTCATTTCAGAAGCAAAGTAAGGGTAATTAACCCCTCTTGTCACTGATTTTCTTTTTACGAATGTAATAATTAATGTTCCATAATGAGTCTATAAATTCTACACAATATCTTTCCTTTTGGTAGAGACTTTCTGGACCGGTTAATGCACCTGGAAAGCTTCCAAAGTGGAACTATGATGGGTCGAGCACAGGCCAAGCTCCTGGAGAAGATAGCGAAGTCATCTCATAGTAAGCCGTCTTCACTTGAAGATATTTTATAATGAAATATATGCATGCACATTAACGCATTTCATGACGATGAGACAAACCTCAGACAATTTACAGTGATCCATTCAGAAGGGGAAATAACATATTGGTGAGGTTTTTTTTTTTCCTTATTACTAATAAATATTTTGTGTTTAATTATGTTGTAATGTGGATTATATGACATTGCCTTTTCTTTTTGTCTTGTAGGTCATGTGTGATGCTTACATCCCTGCTAATGAGCCAATTACAAGTGCAACCAAAATATTTAGCCATCCTGATGTTATTGCCGAAGAACCTTGGTATCATCATTATGTGTCATTTGTGACTCCTCATTTAGTTTACATTTTTACAATCCCCAATTTTTTAGAGCTATATTTTTAATAGGTATGGCATTGAGCAAGAATACACCTTGTTGCAAAAGGATGTTAACTGGCCTATGGGATGGACAATTGGAGGTTATCCTAGACCTCGAGCAATTGTCCTGCTTTCGATGATTGCTCTTTAGTTTGTGTTCGTTAAGTATTGTGATTACTGAATGTTTTATTTCTTCTTCACCTGACAGATAGTCGTCGTCGTCTGATCATCAATCAGTTCTCTTTCTTTTGAAACCCCGAGGTGGCATCTCGGATCGATGGGAGACTACAATGACGCCTTACTATGCAATCTAAACTCTACTATCCAGGCCCGTGCCAGGGCTCAGAAATGTAACAATGTCATGCAACCCAAGTTTGTACGGATCCTATTGTCCTGCCTTTTTATGTTTGTCTATTCGTAAGCTTAATCTTTTCAGTTGTTAATTACCTGAAATCGTGAGAATAGATTTGAATTGAGCCCCTTTTTCTATGGGTTTGATAGGAGTCGTGGATTAAGTTCTTCTCATGGGCTTCCATAAGGATTTTTAGATGATGTTATCCATCACCAATTATGTCCAAGAAGATCTAAGTAGAGTTCTTGGTGTGAAGTATCTCCTAAAGAAATAAAGAATCGTTTTTTCATCTATTTGGAAATCTATATAAATTTTTTTTTAATTTTTTATTTTATTTTGTTAATGTGTGATAAGGTTTTTGTTTGTTTGTTTGTTCTTAGCTGAGTGAATGCTTGAAAAAGATTGTAACAATCAAAACTATGTGATGGTAACATCATGTATGTCTAGGTGTATTTTGTCTTTCTTAAAAAAGCTGGAAAATAGTGATACGTTTGAAATCCTCCTCCTATTTTCCTTCTCCATCTTTAGGTTGAAATGAAGATAAATTTTGTCCATGGGGGTTACTTTTTTTAGATTCTCTTTTCATAGTACTATGAGTTTCTCTTTTCAAAATGTTAAAAGTTTAGATAATTAATGGGTTAATTTTAGAAATGGTCACTGAAGTTACAGAAAAATTACAAAATGGTCACTGAAGTTCAAAACTTTCAGTAACGATTACTGAAGTTTGAAAAACTTGCAGAAACGGTCACTGAGTTACAAACACTTTTGCGGCAACTTTTCGGCCACTTCCAACACTGAAATCGCCAAATTTTGATACCGTTGGAAAGCCCACATTGTCCTCTTCAATTACCACCCAAAATCTTCTCGTAACTCTAAGGGATTCGACCGAAAAATTGTCGCAAATGTCGCCCAAAAAATCTGAAAATCTGGGCAGAATTTCAGATTTTTTGGGCGACTTTTGCGGCAATTTTTCGACGATTTCTGACCACCAAAATCGTCGAATTTTAATACTTTTGGAAAGTAGACAATGTCATTTTCAATTACCATCCAAAATCTTCTCCCAACTCCAAAGCATTCGACCGGAATAAATCCACAAAATTGGCTACCCAAAAAGGCGAAAATTTGTCCAAATTCGGGATGCTAACTTTGTGAGTTTATTTCGATCGAATGCTTTGGATTTGGGGGGAGATTTTGGATGGTAATTGAAGAGGATATTGTCAGCTCTCCAACGATATCAAAATCCGGCGGTTTTGGTGGTCGAAAATCGCTGAAATATATTGGCACAAAAGTCGCCCCAAAAATCTGAAAATTTGCCCAGATTTTCAGATTTTTTGGGTGACATTTGCGGCAATTTTTTGGTCGAATCCTTTGGAGTTACGAGAAGATTTTGGGTGGTAATTGAAGAGGACATTGTGGGCTTTTCAACGGTATCAAAATTTGGCGATTTCGGTGGTCGGAAGTGACAAAAAAATTGCCGCAAAAGTCACAAAAAAATTGAAAAAGTGTTTGTAACTCAGTGACCTTTTTTAAAGTTTTCTAAATTTCAGTGACCGTTACTGAAAATTTTGAATTTCAGTGACCATTTTGTAATTTTTCTGTAACTTCAGTGACCATTTCTAAAATTAACCCGATAATTAATACTTTTCTATTATTATGTGGTCTTGCATCTCTATGATGCTTTTAATGGTTGCCTTCTATATAGGGTGCGTGACCTGTGTAGTGATGTCGTTGTCGTCCTTGAGGCCATAGTTAATAACTTAATAGGGATAGTGTCGATTTGTTCAAGATCCTTCATTTTGAACGATGAAGATAGAAAACTCTTTTTTTCTCCTTTAATTTCCACTATATTATTAATCTTAAGTAACATATCATAAACATAGAAATATAAAAATATTATTGCATACTTTAGTATACAAGCATTTATGCACCAGGTTAAGTTATGAGCATAATCATATGAAATAATAGTTGAATTAAATCTTCCATGCCATTTTTTTATCCATATAAAGATTTAACTAATTTTTATATTTTATGTATATTTTCCAGTAGAACAAATTCTTCTCGTTGTTCCATATAAACCTCATCCTTGAGATTATCAAATGGGAATGTCCTTTTGACATTCATTTGATGAACATGCAAATCAAATGTATCAGTTAATGCAAATAATACGCTTATCGTGATTATACTACCTATATGTGCATATGTATCAAAATAGTCAATTATTTCTTTTTGTCAATATCTCTTATTTACTAATCTAGCTTTATAGGTACTGAGAGTACCATCGAAATATGTTTTCTTTTAAACACTCATTTGCAACCAATATGTTTTGATCTTTTTGGTAAATCAACAAGTTCTCAAGTGTTTTCAGATATAATAGAATATATCTCATCGTTGATTGTATCTTTTCAAAACATGCAATTTCTAGAAGGCATTGCTTCTTTATATGTTTTGGGATCACTTTCAACTTGAAAAATAAATAGAATTGTTCTAACAACATCATTCATATCTCCCTCAACCAAGTAGAGAAATAAATTGGGAGCCTATTTCGTTCGATCTTTAACTTTTTTATTTTCTAATGTTTTTGCTTTTTCGAGGTTCACTTGATTGTTCGACATCTTTTGAAGATGTTTTTGCTTGTGATTCTCTAGAAACGAGAATATCTTCTTGAGTTCAGTTAAGATTTTGAAAATTTATTGTTGTCAATAAACAAGAAATTCTCTAAGAATTTTACATCCCTTGATTCTATTATTACATTAGATTCTAAGTTTAATAATCGATATGCCTTACTATTTGAGATATGTCCTACGAAGGCACATTTTATACCTTTAGGACATAATTTAGTGATTTTTAGGATCCCTAATCTTACAATAAGCAACGTACCCCACTCTTTGAAATATTTTATGTTTGGTTTTCTTGTTTTCCATATTTCACATGGAGAAACATTGTGCTTTTTCAAAGCAACACGCTCTAAGTAAAGTTTCATCCCATAAATTAAATAGTAATTTAGCATTTAATGGAATAGAATTAATAATTTCTAAAAAGTTTTATTATTTCTTTTAGCCAAATTATTTTGTTCAAGTGTACATGGTGTAGATCATTGGTGTATAATGTCATTTTGGTAACAAATTAAATTCAATTCAATTTATGTAACGATCCAAAATTTATTATATTTAAACCGTTACTAAAAATTTCATTCAATAAATAAATAAATAGATTAAATGTCACAACATGAGAATTCTAGTTCTACCAATAATAAATCATATAGAAAATTTGACCAAATAAAGTCATAATCCAGATTCAAATTAACAAATCCAAATGATAATAAAACTAAAGTAATGTTGAAAAATAAAAATAAATAGTCACATTACACCCAAATTAATGTATTGAGTTCCATAATTTCTGGCACCACGACTACATCTTATCGTCCGCCAACCAACGACCTGTTTTAATTTGTGAGAAGTAGGGAAAATGGTGAGTATATGAAAATACTCAACAGGACACAAAAAAAAAAAAAAAAAAAAAAAATGGTGCAATCCAGAAATAAAATATTTAAAACATGTGTTAAAAGTATCATACCGTCATCATATATTTAAAAATCGATAAGAGCTCAATACATATCATATCTTTAATACCGGATGATCATATCATAAACATCATATCATACATTTAACTTTCATAAGTATAATAATTTAACAACATGGAAAAATAATTTAAACGGGACAAACAACTGCATATCATATCCTACCTTGTTAAATTAAAATAAATTCTTGAAAGATGAAAATCTCAAAATCACGTTTTTCTTCCCCTGCTTGTGCCGTGCAAAAAGAATATACACATATATTGTGTTTCTTCTATCATGTCATGCATATAGATACATAAGCAAATAATAACCTAGATTGCATAGTGGGAAACATGTGGGAGTGGGTAAGAGTTTTTAAAATATAAACTTTGACTTGATCTTGTCAACTAGCCGCAAAACATCCCTATCAATTCCTAGAATCAAGACAAATAAATAATATTAAACTAATCTTCATTATGTCAACTCCTATCAATTCCCAAAATCAAGACAACAAATCATTTTAAAACAAAACTACAATTTTCCCAATTAACTACACGTGACCACACACATTTTTAAATACAATATTTAATTAAAAAAATTCAATTAATAATCACTCCTATAAGTTGTAATAGCTTAAGTCTAACTTATCCGATTAAATATTTTCTCGAGCCTAATATACATAATTAATTACGAGCTATCCAATAAGTCCAATATTGATATGGATATATTTAACATTACTCTATCAATATTTAAATATTTGGCCTAATTAAAAGTTAATTTAAAATATGTCACTTTAGTCTCTAACCTTCCAAAAAAAAAAAAATGTAGCATATAAAATTATTAATCATATTTTATGAAAAATTCGGGACTTTACAATTGAAAAATATTATTCACCTCTATCACTTCTAAGAGTTTTTATTTTTCTTCCTAATTAATTCTCAACTCTAGCATTATATACTTTAAATACATTAAATGCTTCATCTTTATGTTTTAGTATATGCACAAGTATATCTAGAACCAACATCAATGAATGACTAAAGTATCTATTACCTCCTCTAGTTAGCATGCCATTCAATTCACAAATATCAAAATGCACAAGTTCAAATAATTGTAACAATCTATCTACATGATGAAATAGCTTTTTAATCATGTTTGATTTAATTTAAGTTTCACATTTATCAAAAATATCAAAATCACATGATATTAATTCACATTTGATCATTTTTTTTTATAGTACTAATGCTTATGTGTTAATCTATCATGTCATAAAGTAAACGAGTCAACCATATAAGTGAAAGATTTATTATTATTATCAATATTCTCAACAATACATAACTTGACCATTCCATCACTTGTATAACATTTGCCAACAAAATACTCATTTCGGGTTAATACAAGTTTACTCAACTCAAAAATAAATTTAATTTTTTCACTTAAGTTTCTATCATATTTGGTACATGCAAAGTTATCTTCCTTCTCGAAGTAAAAATGATATCGATGTTTCCTTTGCCAATCACTTTAGAACGTACTTCTCATTTAAATCTCTTGTCCATCCATAATGTCATGATAAGTTTTAGAGAGTGACTTCTCATAACAAACATAAATAGTTGCACAAGTGTCATACCATCAACACAAACCTTTACTTTGAATTGTATTGATTTAGCTCACTATAGAGACAATGTCTTCAATGGAGTTCACATTTTTCTCCTTCTTAGTTTGCTTTTTATGCCTGCAATCTCTTGTATAATGTCCTAATTTACACGAACATAACGTGGTCCTTGGACATCTTTTCAAACTTTTCTCGATCTTTTATTAGACCAAGAGGCTTCTCCTTCTTTTGGTATTTTTTTTGGAGTGATTAGTTTTGTTCATGGCATTGACTTTAGAAGTGCCATCATAAGAACTTTCATTCTTATCCCATACCCTTAATTCTTCCTCGATGCGAAGATATTTTTGTAAAAAAAATTCTTCCTATGACATTTTCAAGTTGGAGGCAATTTTGCAATGATTGCTCACTTGAAAAGATTTGAAAAGTTCAATCTTCACCGCCTTCAACTTATTGACAATAACTTGCAGTTCAAATACTTGATAAAACAGATGAATGTTATCTAACATTTTAAAGTCAAAACTTGCAGTTCAAGTGCTTGATAGTTATCGAAATTATTTCTGTCTCCATATCATTTTTAAATTGTTAAAAAAAAATATGAAAAGGAGAAGATGGAGTGAAGAATACAAACCAAACATTAAAGAATAACAAAATGATGTCAGAAACACGTATTTAATATCAGGGGCGGAGCCAGGATTGGCCATGAGTGCGGGCACAATATTGTCCAAGTTGAACGTCAAGTTTTTAGTCATGAATATAATGATGATAAAAATATAAAACAATATTATGAAAATACTAAAAATGACATAATTTATATATTACACTTGTTCCTTACGAGTTTTCATACTTTGATATCGTTTTACAATAACTTCATTGTCGAGCTTCAGATATAAATTTATGCTTTTAAAGTTGGAAGGGCAACTGAAGGGCAAACATTACAGCTATTAACTTGGAAGGGCAAACATTACAGATTCACATATCTTCGAGGAACCAAATGAGGCTCTTCTTTCTTGTTTTTCCCCCAGGAAGCCGCACTTGTTACTGTATTATTTCTCAGAAATCAGGATGGTTTTGGTCTTTTAAATCAAAAATTGAGGAACTAAAAGAAGCATCTGGTGGAAATTGGAATCGAAGGCGTCTCAGACTCTCAGCGTGACTCTGTCGAGTGCCGATTGCTGTCTGACACTCCGCCTAGCCGTCTAGGGCTTGAAAATGAAAAGGAATGGCAAGACTAGAGATTCAGAAGTGAGAAGTCGAATGACGGAGAATCAGAGATTGAGAGTTCGTGAGAGGTTGAGACTTGAGAAGAGGTTGAGAAGTTGAGTTATGACGGAGATGAGCAGGTGCGGAGCGCCTTCTGTGGTTCGAAGAGATTGAGAGATGAGAGTTGAACGGGTAATCCCTAAAAATGGATTTGGGTATCTTCTTTCTTGGCTGGGCTGGGGCGTTTATTCCGGAAAAACAAAAAAATCTCAGTGCAGGCCTGTGTCTGGACTGGTCTTTAGTGGGCTCCGCCCCTGTATAATATGCTTTCCTAAAATTGATATATGTCTCCACTTCGATTACTTTTGGAATTTCTGACAAATAACTTAGAAGATATGACAAGCCTTTAAAAGTTTTTGCACAAAGCAATAAAGTGAAAAACACTTTAGAAGAAAAAAGAATACAATATAAAATTTTTGGAAATTTTCTTTGAAAGAAGAAGAATGGGAATAAAAAAATTTAGCCACTCAAGTATGGTATGAGATTGATTTCATCATGTTAGAAATGAGGGGAAAAAAAACTATCATATATTTATAGATTTTCATCCATACCCCCACGAGTCAAAGTCAAACTTTCATGAAAAGATAGGATTTTTAATGAAAAGCCACCAAGAATTCAAATGAAAAAGCAGCTTACCAGCTATGAAGTTATACCATGTGCACGATAGTGTAAGTCCATGCGTGCACATGGGTTTATATCCATGCCTCACGCCATTTTCTTCCCATTTTTTTTTATCTTGGTTTCTAGGAATATATTTGTCAAATTCTTACCATTAATATAATTGTTTGAACAGCGAATTTATAACACTCTATCCATGTATAAATACAAATGTAACTGTTTGAGCATATACAACTTTTTTAAAGTTTGCGACTCTTAGAAGAAAAACTGTAAAAAAGCAGTTATGGAACTTAAAAACTATTTTTTTTTTTTTTTTGTCATTTTGACTTTTTTTTAAAAAATAAATTGAACTACTAAAAAATATCTTTCAAATAATATGTGTCCCTTTTTGGTTTATATAAAAATTAGAGTTTTAGTAAATTTTGATAAAAGTTGATGAAATGTATATTTGAAAAGTTGTGAATCCCATAAAATATGTAATTAAAATTCTTATTACCCTTGACTTACATTTTATTTTTTTACGGGAGAACTCGCAGTCACTATCGTTCGGGTGCGCACTGGGTAAACTCTCGAATTGACGTAATAGCCTGCAAACCACGTCAACCATGTTAACCACATTAGGCAAGTCCGATGCGACAGACTCGATCGAGAAAGTGTTGGTGGGGGGAATTAAACTCGTAACCAAAGATCTTCGCGTTCACCTACTCCACCAACTCGATCATCCCACTAGGGAAACATTTTAATTAGTTCTTTAGTTGAACATAACAGGAGCATAATTTGATTCAAACATCCAACAATATCCCACATTTGAATCAAAATATATAAAATAACATTTAACGAAATGCACTAGGGAGGAAACAAGTATGGTGTGCTTCAGGAATAAGTGTCTTTCAGACTTAAATTTACCTTTGTGATAAATACCGGATCTACATGGTGATGCACTAGGCATAAAAGATCTTGAACCATTCACCTTTATAGTAAACTAAGAAAATATATATGTGTAACACACAGATACCTGAAAATAGTTTAATTCATATGTTTGCATTCTTTTCAGTCTAAATACATTTCATGATAGCTTTAGAGAATTTAACCATTCATTCTCATAAACACCAATCCACATTTAATATAATATAAGTGACTGATAAGTGTATTTTGTGCACTTATTTATGTCATATTATTAAACGTTTATATCGTCAAATTATTAATTTCTACTTCAACTTGGGTTAATTTTTTTTTGTTTTTAGTGATGGACCCGTTTGAAGCAATTGACAAGAAAGAAGGACAAAATCGAATGAATTTATAATTTTGGGATCAAATTTCACAAGCTAGAGTTTAAGAAGGACATTGGTTGCACATGGATGAGCTCAAGGACTAAATTGTACTATTTTAAAAGAATTGAGGGCTTTAAGAAAACAATACATTAAATGGGCCTTTCTTTTGGACTTTTATTTGGAATCAAAGTCATTAACCAACACACGCACGCACCCACGCGGAGGAAAAAGAGGGAGGAAATTTTTCTAGAGACATATAGGGACTAGGGATGGCAATTCGAATCGTTAAAATTGAAAATTATTGTTAATCGAATCGAATGGCGCGAAAAAAATCGAGTCGATGGTGCAATGAATTGATTATGATTTTGATTTTAATGACCCGATTCGTGATGGGGCGAGTATGGTATTTAGCGACGGTGCCCTAAATCGAATCGATTACCAAATTAAAAAAAAAAAAAAATTAATTGGACAATTGAACTTCTTTTAATAATTCTTTGTATAATTATGGTCCATTAACTTACCGACCCGTTAACATGATCGGCACACTAGCCCAATTTTTTGACCTTAACTTAATCCTACCCACACTCACTCACTCACTCACTCACTGAAAATACACAGAAAATAAGAAATATTAAAGCGACGGACGACGACGAGGAAGAAAATTCGAAATTGGAATCAACAACACCGTCTGTGATTTTGATGAAGATATTTCTTGAATTGATCTTGGCAAGTCTATTTTATATGAGGCTCTCCTTCCCTGAATCATCCCTTACGTTTTCTTGGTTAGCGAATGCAAACGCAATTTTCTTGATTATGATTTTTCCCTCTTTCTTTTACTACTCGCGGAGTTGAGCTCATTAATCTATTTGGTTCCCTAATTCTATCCCTCCTTTTTCACTTAATACAATGTTTACTTGGTTGGGTATTTTAATTTTATTGGTAGCAGTTTTGGTATGTCTATTGATTGTTAATTATCTGTATGTTATTAAATTAGTACACTTTAATCTGTCTATAATTCTCTTATTTTGGGTTGTTTTATCTTAACTTCTCAAAAGTCAAAAAAAGATCCTTTAAATTGTTTACATTTTCATTTGAGATATTGTTTGCTAAATTGGCTTAGTATTGTGTTTTTATTTTTATTGATTTTTATTCATAATTTTTTTTTTCAATTTGACGGTTGGACTAATAAAAAAATAATTTATTTTCGTAGTTATTAATCGAACCGAACCAAACCGAGATACAAATCGAGCCGAATCGAACCGACTTTCGTGATTATGGTGCGGTTATTTTTCAATAAAATAATATTTTTCATCACATCAATAACTTTTTCTTCTTTTTTAACCACACATTTTCCATCATATCACTATTTCAAAATTCATTTTTTTCAAATAATCTCTATCAAACACACTCTAAAAATGAAGGTTCACAAGCATTTTGTCGCATTTCATTCTAAAGTTGAAGGGAGATAGGCATTAACGTGTTCGTCTTATCTAAAGATCTTATATGAGGAATCCCAGAGTGAGTCGTCGATTGTGACTACTGTCTATTTGATTCATATTTTATTTGACCAGTTGTCCATACTATCTTTCCAAGATATTAATAGCCCATAGTTATTTCGGGAGACTCTTTCTTTGTGGTTTAGTCTCTTCTCAATTATTATTACTTAAAAAAAGAGCCAATCATTTAGGTAAAAGATACTATCACCCCATCTCGATTAACAAATTAATTTTTCTTCCAGAAGTGATGTTAGACGTGACTTGACGTTTGAAAATACAAACCTCAATCAACAATAATTTTTTTTTTTTTTTTTTTTTTAATGCAAGGGTTAGCGCTTATAATTAACATGTAATCAACCATCCTTTTGGCATAATGAAAAAAAAGGAAAATTAAATAACAATTTTTCGACCATGGTACTGATTAGTCAGTAATACTTAATTTAGTGGACTAATTAATTAAGTTTAAGGTTTAGTGGACTAATTAATTAAGTTTATTGCTAGTCAACCAAGTTATAATCAATATTCTCGGGAAACCTAACACAAATAATGTCGGCAAATATTAGCACTATATTTTTTGCACTTCAAGAAGTGTCCGAATAAACATTTTGTTATTTTTATATAATTACATTGTAAGAGATGAGATTGTAAGTCTCAACCATTATAACTTACTGATAGTAAACACGTGCGTTCACGCCTTATGTATCGGATGAATGACACGCGTGATATTTTTGAAGTACTATTAATGCTTTTAAAAATACTATTTCAAAAATATCATACATGTCATTCATCCGATACATAAAACGTGAAAGCACGTGTTTACTTCTAGTAAGTTATATAACTGGGTTTAGTGGAAATCTACTATCTATAATAAATTAAATATCAAATTAAGTGAGAATTATTTTGCGGATGGTTCTATCATATAATTCAATTATTTCAATAATACCTTACTTTTCATTTTTCAATATATATTTCTTTATTAATCATTTCAACAATTTGAACAATATTATCATTAATTATTTTGTCTATTTAGTTATTATGAATGTACATTTAACAAATTCATTACCTTACTTTTTGTTTTTCAATATGTATTTAATTTATTTAATCATATTTGACAGATTCATTATCTTTTTATTTTTCAATATGTATTTGATTAATTTAATCATTTGAATAATATTACGATGAATTATTTTATCGATTATTTAGTTATGATCAATGTATATTTGACAAATTCATTCCATTTGATTGGATAGTAAATTAAATTCATTAAAAAAATTGAAACAAAAAATGAATATTTTTAGAGTTTTCTTCAAATTGATTGATTCAATTAATGTTAATATAAAGAAAGTAAATGGGGGGACATAATGAGTATCTATAATAAATCATTTCAATTGATATATTCAATGCATATTAAGCGAATATAAAGAAATAATGATATTCGTTGGATGTTCAGTTCAAATCAAAAGAATAAATGGAGGGACTATTCTAATTGACTTCCTTAACTATTTAAATTGTTTTCACAAACTGATTTTTATTTTATTTGAATAAAAAGTTCATTCTATATAATCAAATTTTATAATTATTTTTATATTTTCACATCTTCAAATATTATTTTTATAACACCTCTAAAGTATTTCAGAATAACGTTCAACTATAACTAGTTAACTTAATAATACTTTTATTTGTTACTATATATATGAAAGTTTTAAAAAATAATTAATTAAATATGTCGTGAGAGTTTACTATATATGTAACAATATTACTTTATCTCCTAAACACTGGTACTTAGCATAAGCTAAGCATCAATGACATGACACACTGATCACCAATAAATTTAGTCATTTTATGGGACCCAACGTTATCATCCACCACATTACACTACATCAAAAAAGGCCTTTTGCAGCGGTCAAAAAGCTCTGCAAAAGACCTTTTGCAGCGGTTTAGTGTCTGTTGCGGAGGTCGGTGTTGCCGTTGAGGGCAGACTTTTTGCAGCATTCAAAAAACGTTGCAAAAAGTCTTTTGCAGCGTTTTTTGAACGTTGCAAAAGACGTTGCAAAAGACCTTTTGCAGCATTTTTTGAACGTTGCGAAAGGTTCTTTTGCAGCGTTTTTTGAACGTTGCAAAAGACCTTTTGCAGCGTTTTTTGAACGTTGCAAAAGGTCTTTTGCAACGTTAAAAAAATGTTGCGAAAAGTTCTTTTGCAACGTTTTTTGAACGTTGCAAAAGGACCTTTTGCAGCTTTTTTTAATGTTCTTTTGCAACGTTTGCAGCGTTTAAAAAAAACTGCAAAAGACTCATCCTTTGTTTTTGGCAAACGTTGCCATTGGTCAATTTAATTTTTTTTAAAAAATTAATTCGCATTTTTAGTCCTATTCTTTGATCAAATAATTCGAATAATAAACTAACAATTCGCATAATAAAGATATGAAAACATCAAAAATATAAGAAATCATACAATTAAAATTGTTTCTTGCATTGAAATTATTTAAACCATGTGAGTGATATACATTGATTGTGCAATATTCAAAATAATTTCATTATATTTCAAGTTTACAATATCAACCCAGCGATCAAAAAAAGCTTTTCCATCATTTCGATGAGTACAAAAGGTGCAATAATTCATACTAGATATTTTCCTAGTGCTCAGCAAGTTCGGATTGACATTCTATAGCATCAAAAAATGAGTAGCTCGTTGGTATCGACATGAAATTAAGCCCATCTCTCACCGCCATCAATATGTGTACCTGCATCAAATGACTAAATTTAGTTATTACATATATTGGAATTGGACAAAGAAATCAAGAGAGAAAGTGTCTAAAGGCCCAATCTCTTCAAAATTCCCACAAATAGAAGATCAGCTTTTCTCAAGTCTGACAATTTAATTATTTAAGTACTATTAAAGTCTCGCAAGAAAAAATAATGTATCTAGTCTTCTCAAGTATTAATTTCACTAGAAAACAAGGATGCAGATAAGACATACTAAAAGCACGTATTGAAGAAGCCAAATCATCTGCGTTCAAGAGTTTTAACAAGTTTGAAAATTCACAGAGTTTAACAAGTTTATATCAACAAAAGCAGAAGTCAAGTAGGGAATTTTTATAAATATGACTATTTTAGCAAAAAAAAAAAAAAAAAAAAAAAAAAATCACGATCAAAGTAGACTATTTTGACTCTACAAAACTACCATGTTTTTTATGATCGTACTAATATGTTAAATTAGAATAAGGTGCAGCTTTCTAGCATAGCAAAAGGTAATAAAAAATAAATGCTGGTTGTAAAAAGTGTCAACATAAACTAACCTGCTAACTTATAGTTATATGATGACAAAAGATTTACTTTACCTTAGCTCACGATATTCAGCTTCAGTCAGCTTCACGCCGTCAAATAAGTATTGCTCGTCTTCAATATCATCTCTGAGATATGCAAAGCATGATTCATAAACCAAAGAATAAACAAAGAGGAATATATTAAAATAAAAACATTTATTATTTCACTGTATAAAGGAAATATATTTAGTTGTAATACCTGAGTTTCTCTAATTTCTTTTGCTCCCTCTTCTTCAAATACTCTTGCCTTGAAACTTTCCTGATATTGAAAAGAAGGAAACAGGCATGAGCTTCAGTAAATAGCATAGTGACAATCAAATATTTAATCTCACTGGTTGCCCCTTAGTATCCACAATAATACCCACATTGTCAACCATCAATAACACCCTACACTCCCTAGCCAACAACTTCAGCTGTAGAGAAATAGAAGAATCCGGTAGCGAAAAAATCAATCCACATTGTCCATTTACACAATTATACAAATAATACCCAGTTTTAGAACCAACAACTAAAGAATCATCTACCCACACCAGATTCATTATGATCCCGTCGAAAATGCCCCTGAATCTCCTTCAAAATCACCAAAGACCCACTTCATATCCACCATAAATTCCGTCTGCACAATGATGACACAAAAGTCAGATATCTGTGATGATTTAACCCTAAAGGCACAAGTTGATTTACAGGCCAATAATTTCTTTTATAACAGGTCACAACGAACTTCACATGAGCCCCTCCCTGCCCATGTTGTCCCCTCCCCCCACCAACACTGAGAAAGGGGGAAAAGGAAAATAAAAAAAGAGCATATGTAAAGAAAAGAAATGCACATCCTATCTAAACTTAAGAAAATTAATTTGGCATCAATGCAAAAGAACTGTATGCGTGTGTGCTTGGGCTCAGCGAATTGGAATGGTTTTTGAATCAAGGATTTTTTCCATTTTTTATTTGAGGTGAATTCGAAATTGTTCGAATTGTGTAATCGTCAACACTATGAAGCTCTAATAAATAACTTCAACAACTTAATAAGATTATGCTATCCCTATCATGGCTATTCCACCCATCAACACTCAGCAAAAGGGAAAGAAAAGAAATAAAGAGAGCGCACATTATGAAAAGAAATTAAGATCATCCAAACTGAAGAAACTCGTTCTACACAATGCAAAAGGATTATACAGCATTAACATACATATACTGGACAAAATAGAACAACATTATATGCACATCAACATGTCAAAATGAAACTCTATTGAATAGCTTCAACAACTTAATAATTGATGCAAAGTTATATTTTATAAAGAATGCATGATGGAGGCATGGAGCTAGAAAATAAAACAGCCAATAATTATTCAACTATTTGACAAAGAATGAATTCGCCCCAAGGGACGCGCTTGACAAGGTGCTTCATAAGAAGAAAATTTATCACCCCCCAAAAAAGATAAGGACAAGTTATCAAAATAAATAGTGAAGAAATCCTTTATGTCATAATTATTATATACTCGTGGGCAAGCAGCCAAAAAATAATCCCAGAACTCCAAAGCCATACAAGACAAATAATAATTCAAGGGATCAATTCAACTGACTGAATAAATTCAATTAGGCAGGAAACCCCTAAAAAATTAAATATATTTTCATTAACACTAGAAATTGCCAAAACGTGTCAAAAAGAGGGAAAAAAATCATTATTTCAAATTTCACTTCATATGGCATGCACAAAAATCATAATCAAACTTTAACTAAAGGTAATCAGCAATTTGATCATATGTACTCACCAGTAATTCTGGCAAAACTGCACCGTTTTGCGAATCAAAATCAAGAAAAACAACCAATAAAAGCTTTACTTCCTGAAGAACAACATAAACAAAATGGGGGAAAATTTGGCGAAAATAAACATTTTATTTCTACCTGGGCAGGTGGGTTCTGATTCGATAGTGGACCGTCCATTTGAACAGAAGCCAATGCTAGGTTCCGAAGACTGTTGGCAAGGCAAAAAATTTCTGAGTGAGATGGTACCGAGATAAATTAGTGTTTCGGTGTCGGAGAGTTTTGAGAGTGACACAGATTTGATCGGACAGTTGTTGGCATCTATGGCGAAATCTGCAAGGGGTTCAAGAACTGTGCGGCACTTGGGTTTTGCAACCATAAAAAGGGAAAGGTCACAGTGTCGATCGACGAAGGTAGTGAAGATGGCTAGGGTTTACTATTGGCTACGGGTGGGGGGAGAAGAATGACGATTAAAATGCCAAAGTTAATAATTTGTAAAAGTCGGTGTTCTACGGGTCGGGTCAATCCAAAGCCCAAATGAAAAAGTTCTACAATTTATAAAATTGGCTCAACCCATTAACCCCTCTCACTTTTTGCAACGTTTATCGAACGCTGCAAAAAGTTCAGTCTTTTGCAGCGTTTAATAAACGTTGCAAAAAGTTGACTTTTTGTAACGTTACAAAAGGCTGCAAAAGGCTGAACTTTTTGACTTTTTGCAACGTTTATTAAACGCTGCAAAAGGCTGAACTTTTTGCAGCGTTCGATAAACGTTGCAAAAGGTGTCTTTTGCAACATTCATTTACAAAACGTTGCTAAAGCTCAATTTTCTTAATCAATTGCAACACTCACTTATTAAAATGTTGCAATAGACCCCTTTTGCAACACTTAATTATCGAATGTTGCCGTTTATGTGTTGCAAAAGCTCATTTTTGACGTAGTGTTAACTAAGCACATGTGACATGATACACTAATTAATATGGTGGAAGATAATGGTATAAGTCTCATAAAATGATTAAATTTGTGGGTAGTTAGTGTCATATTATTGGTGCTTAACATAAGTTAAGTACAAGTGTTTAGGAGATCAATCATGTTACTTTATATATGTAATTCAAATCTGGATAACCTCTTCAATGATGCGTCGGCAACAAGGGGTCGACAAGTGGTTTCAATATTGGAGTACACTCATCGCTTTTCTTCATGCACTTGTTTGTGTTAGTGGTTTGGTGTGTTTAGGGATGAAGAGTGGATAAATACACAAAAATATCAGCACATAAAAACACAATTGCAATGTTGTATATTACTTATTTGAGGAAAGTGTTACATCTCTTGTGATTCTTGGCATAATTCAATACCTTGTATGTTGTACTTTTTAAGACTTAATAACACCGCACACACTAAAGGTATATAGAATCTTATTTACTAAAGCATAGCATGCAACTCTGACATTTTCCATTTATATGTTGATGTTTAAAGACATAAATTTCAATACAATTCATATTTTTGCATCAACGAAAGATTTAGAGAAAATTAAGTACCTTCACTCCTTAACAATAACATAAAGGATGCCATAATAAGAAAATAGATATAGGGTGTGTCTGGGAGAGATTTTGGCCACCCATGGAATTGCTTTTTTACCGTTTGAGAAGTAAATGAGACCCGGGCTGTAACACTTTAAAATAGATGTTAGGTATGGCAGCCGAAATTGTGGACCGTTTGACGAAAAACTGACATTTTTGCCCTCAACATATAATTCATTTGCCATGATAGATGACCATTTTTGGTATTTCATTTTTTAAATTTCAAAACCTGCTGTCAACATGGGACCCATGCGTGCAGGTCCAACGGTCAATTAATCTTTTCTTTTGGGAAACAATCTCTCCCAGACACACCCATAGACTAATGTTACTTCTCACCACATGTGGCTCCACGTTGACAAGCCCACTGGCACCGTGGACCTCCTTCACCAAAGCTCATGGACTTGGATCACCAAAACCCACTTGATCCTCACTAAAGCAGAATGGATCGAGGCGCTCCATACCTGTAACACTTCTGCGCCGAAGTCCTTCATGTCCGAGGCCCTTCAGACCCGAGACGATTCATGTTCCAGGAAGTCCATAGAGCCTAGAACTGAAGCCCCTGGAGGACGATCTGCTTCAAGAAGATGTGCACTCAAGTGAAGATCTTAGGCGAGTGATCGATGAGACCTTTGTAATAAGCGCATGTGTATTGTCTTGTCAATAGGGTGGCTGCAACTTGTAAACATTAAATGCGCCCCTGCCTAAATGTCATTAGAGCTAGGATGTGATGTCTTAGTTAAGTAGATGAGGCCATGTGTAATGCAATCGAATGGCCTCAATCTTAATTGTAATACTATAAATAGATCCTCCCATGAACTAGAAATGGATGTTGAATTTTATACTTAGAAAGCAATACAAATAACTTTCTCTACAATTCGAGATCAATTACACTCTTATGTTAATTTGATAGACTTGGTTTTTGATTGATTTATATACGATTGTCACCTCCCATTTGCCGTGATCTGAACTTAACCGTCTCGTGTCCGAAAGGCTCTTCTCCCATGCCCCTTTTTTCGATCGTTCCTACGTCCTTGCATGTTCGACTAAGTCCGCGTGGACGCGAGTGGGTCCGGTATCTGTTGTTCGCGTGGCCTTAACAAAAAATGAGGTCACCAACTAACACATTTTCTTTTGCATGATATGTAATGACCCGACCTTTACGTCAAAGCTGTTATATCATATGTACTGTCCGCTTTGGAGTGGGAAGAGCCCACCTATCCCCTCACTGCGATCCAATTGGTTCTAGGATTCAACTTAAGTCTCTCATATGATATAGGTTTTGGATTCGAATCTTGGGAGAAGCGACAGAAAATCATGAGGGGATAATTGGTGATTCAACTTAAGTATCTCATATGATAGAGGTCTTAGGTTCGAATTTTGGGGGACGCGACAGAAAGTCGTGAGAGGATAAATGGGTTCTGCCCACCCCAAAACGGACAATACGTATAATATAATAATTTCGACGTAGAGGTCGGGTCGTTACATGATAGACAATAGATAAGTGCACTACTTTTCTAGAATTGTTTTCTTATTCAAGTGATGGCTTCACATCTCCTTTATTTTCTATCCTCTATTGGTAGTTTGTGTACTTCTTGCATCACGATTTGTTTCTAAGCCCTATGACTTTGACCTTTCTTGTCCATCTTCACCAAAAACTTAAATTCTTTATCTTCAGCCAGGATCAAATTTCTATAGTATACGCTTTTCTTCTTCTCCGCCTAGCAAAAACATTAGAAGAAAAACATACATTGGATGATATATTAATAGAAGTTGGAAAATTATTGAGGATATAGCCAGTGGCGAAGCCAACTATTTGGAGTTTGGGGATCCTAAAATTGAAGATATAGAGGTGAAGTGGTGGGAGTCACGGGGTCCTGTCCTCTCAATTTCTTTTTATACCTTATTAATAAAATAATCAATAAACGTATAAAATAAAGTACTTTTTGAGTACCAATCTTGGAGAGCCAAAGAGGTGTGTTAGTCGAGAGAGAAAGAAGACGGTCGAAGTGGATTTGGAAGGAAGAGTTTCAGATTTAATTTTTAATTTATAGGGCAAAATCGTAAATAAAAAAATATAAAAATATAAAAAAAAAAAACCAAAAAAAAAAATAATAATTCAAAAAATTGGGGGGTCCGGGTCCCCTAGGCCCTCCCTCTCCTCCGCCCCTAGATATAGCTAAATATAAAAGGGTAAAATTGATATTCAAAAAATAAAAAATAAAGTTATGTAAAAAGATTAAGTTGAGATGCCCCGTCCCCACGCGCGCCTCTAATCACACTTGATTATAGACAAAAATGCTAAAACATTAAATAAACAATTCTGTGAAAGAGAAATAATGCCCAATGATCAATTCTTTCCAATACTTTTTCTTCTTTTATTATTGATTTGTTCGGAGAAGATTTGAATATTTATTATATAGAAGTTAGATACTGAGGGGAGGAGTTATCAAATTTTTTATTGAGAGATGAACAAAATGAAAAATATTAAGAAAATTTTGTCTAGCTTCATCGATAGAAACAACTCAAGTCTCTAGGTAGCCGTTTTCTCTTGAGAAGTTCCAAGCTAGAACCACCTCCTCAAACGATTACTGTCACTACTAAGCTTTACCAATTTCTTGGTCAATTTTAAATATCCAAGCAATTTGCTCATGAAACTCGAAAACTCAAGCACACCCATTTGTCCCTTCCAAATGATTGTTCTGGTAGTATCCAAAGCCTCGCTAAGGGTCCGTTTGATTCAAAGATGGAATTTGGATGGAAAGAAAACGAATTGAAGGAAATTGAATTGTCTAGAATTTGTTTTTGCTAGGAATTGTCAATTAATTGTGTTTGATTGGTATAATTTTTCACCCGAAAAAATGTTGAAATTTTCTATCTTTTGGTGTTCATTGGACTTTATTTTCATGAAAATTATCAATTTTTCTTACGATTGGGAATAGAATTTATTTGGATTGCCAAAAAAAAAAAAAAAAAAAAAAAATTGGAATACCAAGTATCATCTGTTTGGCTTTGTTTTTCATGAAATTGTCAATGAAAGGAACATATTTTTTTACAATTGGAGATGCATTTTATTTCAATTCCCCCCCCCCCCCCCCCCAAAAAAAGGTGGAAGACCAATTCCCACCAAAACCAAAGGAATTAGAATTCATCAAAACCAAGAAAAATGTAAGTGTGTGGTCTAAAAGTGAAATTGAAATTTCATGAAAAATATTGCAATCAAACATGACAAAAGATGGAAATGGAATTGCAATTCCATTTTTCATGGAAAAAAAAAGGGGCAATTAAACAGGCTCTAAGTGATTTTATAGAGTCAGAATAATTCCATCTAGATAATAGGATTTTAAATGTGTAAGTATATAGATATCGACAAGAAGATGAATAGCATTTTTGCTATGTATTTGTCATAATAATAATTGAGGATGGACTAGGAAGTCGTTTGGTTATAATAATTAATTGATATCAATTAAAAAATAACTGAATTAATATTGAGCATTGATTCTTCTATGAATTTAGGTCTATGGTCTATGCCATTTCATCTTCTTGTATTGAATTAGTTTAATACAAGGGAAGCATTAATGTTTTCAAAATAAAATAAGTATAAATTAAGCAAATAGACTAAGGACATTATTGAAAAATAAATAAATATATATATATATATATAAGGGCAAAATGGGTATCATGTGAGGGTATATTAGGCCTATTGCTAAAAATATAAGGATAAAATTGATATTTAAAAGTTTCTCTTCTTATTCCTTCCTTCTTAAATAGAACCGAGCTACAGATACCTGGAATTTTACACTTCGGGTTACATGCCTCTCATATGGGGATGGGCTCCGCGCATTAATTGGGCGTGGAACCCGACCTCATTTGTGAGAGAGGAGGGTCGTGACACGCCCGTGTACCAATAGCTTTTCCCATTTAAATATTGTAAATAAATAAGAGAGTGGCCTGGGTTCTTACATCCCACTCGATACAAATATGATAAAGTTTTGAATGAATTTTTCGAAGAATAGTTCGGATGAAATGATACAAATCTATATAGAGGAATAGAGATAGTAATGATATTGAACTAAATCGAGAAAGGGATCTTGTAAATTAAAAGTTTTAGTTCTATGTGTAAAATAGTTTGCTTCACGCTGACATGACTCACGTGCCAAACGTGACTTTCTCACCAACCGGATTCCTCTCCTTCATCCCAACTTCCATCCCCGTCACTTTGCATTGAATTGTCTTCTCCGAAAAATGTGATACAGGATTGATGGGGTGGGGCCGTCAGGGTGGGTGGAATGAAGAAGACGAGAGGAAACAGACGAGGTTATGTCGGAGATATTCACAAAAAGAAGGCTGCTTTACATAATTTACTTAGAAAATGAGGCTCTAAATTATCTTATTTCGCCCAACTTGGTGCAACTTTGACAATTTCCTCAAATTCAAAGCTCAAGCAATTTCTTAGCTGTTTCCCCTTTTTATATTCAATAATTCTTCCCAGAATCTGCATAGAGATAATACTATAAAACATGGCCTTTTCAAGATTTGGGTTGCAGGAGTGGCAGAAAAAAAAAATGTATGGTTTAAAACGAGAGTTGTTATTGACCATTCAAGCATCAGTTTGGACAAACAAGAGTAGTTATTTTTCCTCTTATTTGTAGTGCAATATTAATAATGTATTCTGTCCACATGTAGATACAAATGTAACTATCTGAACCGATACCACTTCTAGGAAACTTGCAACTGTTAGAACAGATATTGGTTAAAAAGCAGCTATAGATCTTGAAAACGGTGTCTTTTGACCTTTTTTTTTATAAACAATAAATTAAGTATAAAAACAATAACTTCCAAATAATATATACTGCATCTGTCTCATTTATATAGGTTGATTTTATTTTTTTTACATGAATTAATTAATCTTATTTAATGTTACCAAAAAATTTCTTGGTTTACCCTTACTGATATTTGTACAGGAAAATTGGTTATAAATAGTCAAATTAAATAAGGGTATATTAGTAAACAAACAAAATAAAACATTCTTAATAAAGAAACATGACTATATAATTGAGACAAAAAAAAAAAAAAAAAAAAAAAAAAGGAAAGACAGACTATAATAAAATTAACCTACCTATTTACTACAACCCTACCATACCCAATCAAATTTCACTTCAAACCCTAATTATCTCTCATCTCATCTCATTCTCTCTTCTTTCTTCCTCCTTTACTATTTTCTTCCTCAACAAAGCCGTTGAAAAATGCCTCTGAGGCTAAAGAGTGATCGTCGAAATACCTTGAGCAGCACTCTAACCGCTGCGATGAAGCTGCTCGCGCATCAATCGCTGCAAATGACTACGCTGTAGTCGTCGCTTTAGATTTTGTGCTGCAGTGGTGATGACTTGCGAAAGCGATCGTTGCAATCACCACTTCAGATTTCGTGCTATAGTCGCCACTGTGATGGTGATGTGGTGGTAATGTTGGATCTGGTAGTGTGGTGGTAGTGTACAGTGTGGTGGGTCATGATATGTGGTAGTGTTGTTGTAGTTGATATTGGTGGCAGTTGTGGTGGTGGTGCGGCGGCGAAGAGGCATGAAGAAGAGAGTTTGTGATCAATTATTTAAGTGTTTGTGATAAAACTATTTGACTGATTTGTTATCAAGTATTGGTGATGGATAGAGATCGAAGGTGGGAATGGGGTGTTTGATGTATGTGATCAACTATTTGGTTAATTTGTAACCAACCATTTAATTGTAACCTAAAAATTATATAATTTGTGACTGGAAAATAATTTATGAGCAATTAATTTGAAATTATGTGACCGACGAATAAACTATGACCTATAATTTTTTAATTTGTGACTGAAATAATCCATGACCAATTAATTTGATCATATCTGAACAATAAATAAATTGTCACCTATAAGTATGTAACCATGACCATTGATTGTATAATTGTAACATTAATATATTTAATTAATAAAATTTATTTATTTATCGCTTGAGTTTTAAATTTTGAAATATAAAACCTGGAAATTGATTTGGTCATAATTAATACCTGAGTTATGAATTTTGCCATTTTATTTGTGATTTAGTCTCTTTCTTTGTGATTTAGTCTCTTCTCAATTACTTAGGAAAAGAAAGCCAACAATTCAAATACAAGATACTATCACACCATCTCGATATAAAAAAAATATTTTTCTTATGGAAGTGACGACGCCAAATGCAAGGATTAGGTTATAATTAACATGTAATCAACCACCCTTTTGACATAAATAAAATAATAATAATAATAATAATAATAAACAACAGTTTTTCGAGCATGGAACTGATTAGTCAGTGAGACTTAATTTAGTGGACTAATTAATTAAGTTTAAGGTTTAGTGGACTAATCAATTAAGTTTATTGCTAGGCAACCAAGTTAAAGTCAATATTCTCATGAAACCTCCAACGTAAATAATGTTGGCAAAAATTAGTACTATATTTTTGCACTTCACCAAGTGTCCGATAAATTTTTTTTTTCTTAATTTTATATAATTCCATTATAAGAGATAAAGAAATTTTATTCAAGGAGATTGTGTTCTATTCTATTATTTTTTTTATATTTGTTAGAATTTATTGTTTGTTGTCTCCATCAATCAAATAAAAAAAATGAATTATTCCTTTGCTTTGAGAAGAGCCAATCAAATAATATCATTATGTCCCTTCTAAGCGTTCTATACATTTGATATTTTGTAGGGATAAAAAAAGGAATATAGTACAAAATATACTTATTTACTTTTCTTTTTTAATTAAAAATTTTATTATTAATATGAAAACGAATTATTTTTCAAAAACCTACATTTAAATCTAAATTAACAACTAAGAGGGTGTTTGGTATTGATTTTGAAAATCAATTCTCATTTTCAACCACACATTCTTCAATAAAATAATATTTTTCATTACATCAATAACTTTTCCTCATTTTTTAACCACACATTTTCTATCATATCACTATTCAAAAATCAATTCTTACTCCAAAAATCATTCTCAAACACCCTCTAAATTAAATATATATATACTGGGATGTCTCTTAGAAATGACTGCTCGCGTGATTTGGAATAGAGTAATAAATATCATCTATGAAAAAATAAAGCAGCTCTATGCAAGACCTTCTAATTTAGATATGAATCTACACTAGATTGTACAAAAAAAAGTAGTTTTTGCATCAGTTCAAAGCTAGAAAAGGGTTTTATAAGATAAAAAAGTCCATTGAGCATGATTATGTCATAATAGATTTGAACACTTGTCCCGGATCGACTTTCAGATCCCAATTGCTCTAGCGAAGGAAGACACTTTGCATTGAAGTTGTCTTCTCCGGAAAATGGGATACAGCATTATGGGGTAGGGCCGTCAGGGTGGGTAGGATGAAGAAGACGAGGAAACAGACGAGGTTAGTGTAGATATTCACAAAAAGAAGGCTGCTTTACATAATTTACTTCCAAAATGAGGCTCTAATGTATCCTTATTTCACCCAACTTGGTGCAACTTTGACAATTTCCTCAAATTCAAAGCTAAAGCAATTTCTTAGCTGTTTCCCCTTTTTATATTCAATAATTCTTCCCATAATCTGCATAGAGATAACACTATAAAACGTGGCCTTTTCAAAAATATTAAAATAATTTCCAAAGTATTAAATTTTTCTTGCAACTTGTGTAGGCTGAAAACAATGTGTGGTTTAAAGCAAGAGTAGTTATTGACCATTCAAGCATCAATTTGGACAAACCATTCAGGCTTTCTTTTTCTGTTCATACTAAGAATTTGCTATATATTTCATTGTGTCACATAAAAATATTTATTATCACTATTAAGCGGTGACTGATTTCCTGCTTATAAAGGAAATGAAGAAATTTGAATTTACCTTGAGAAATTTGTAGCCATGAAAACATCTTATAGAGCCTTTATTTTCCTTCTTCATGTTCTGTTTTTCTCTTTACATCCGCTGAAGATCACGTCGTCTGCAAGAACAGAAGCAGAGGCTCTTGTGAAGTGGAAGAACAGCTTGTCTTCTACTCCTCTGAATTCATGGTCCCTCGGAAATCTTCGAAATCTTTGCAGATGGACAGGAATTCTCTGCAACAACGGGGGATCAGTTTCTGAGATAAACTTATCCAATTCAGGCCTCTCTGGCACCCTTGACCAGCTTGATTTTACTGCATTTCCAAACCTGATGAGACTCAACCTAAGTTTTAACAATTTCAGCGGGTCGATACCATCTGGTATTGGTAGTGTCTCCAATATAACTTCCTTGGACTTCAGCAGCAATGTATTTGAGGACATTATTCCAATGGAGATTGGAAATTTGACAGAGCTTCAATACATTAGTTTGTACAACAACAGTCTCAAAGGTCAAGTTCCACATCAAATTGGGAAGCTTCAAAAGGTACAACACGTGGATTTTGGATCGAATTACTTGGTGAGTCCCCAATGGTCTAAAATCACAAGCTTCCCTTTATTGACACATCTCAGCTTTTATTTCAACGAAATCACCTCAGGATTTCCAGATTTTATACTTGGTTGCTGGAACCTGACGTATCTTGATTTGTCTCAAAACCACTTGACCGGACTAATTCCCGAATCATTATTCGTCAATCTAGGCAAGCTTGAATATCTGAACCTTTCTACCAATTTATTTCGAGGGCCATTGTCATCAAATCTTACCAAACTGTCAAAGTTGAAAGATCTTCGCTTAGCAACCAACAAACTTTCTGGCTCAGTCCCTGATATTTTTAACTTGATGCCTAATCTCGAAATTCTTGAACTGTTTAACAATTCATTTGAAGGAAAGATACCCTCTTCTTTAGGACAACTCAAGAATCTACAGAAACTAGATTTGCGAATGAATGGCCTGAATTCCACAATTCCTTCGGAGCTTGGCTTGTGCACCAACCTTACCTATTTGTCTTTTGCCATAAATTCACTTACTGAATCCTTGCCTTTGTCCTTCTCGAATCTGACCAAGTTGATAGATTTGGGTTTATCGGATAATAATCTATCCGGTGATGTTTCGCCTTATTTCATCTCAAATTGGACCCAACTAATATCATTGCAGCTTCAAAATAATCTTTTCACCGGGGAAATTCCATCTGAAATAGGCTTAATGACGGAACTCAAATATCTTTTTCTATACAACAATACATTTTCAGGCTCCATCCCTCCCGAGATTGGAAACCTGAAAAATTTGATGTCGATGGACCTTTCAAGAAACCGGCTTTCAGGCATAATACCTCAAACAATCAAAAACCTAACAAATTTACAGATCCTGAACCTTTTCTCCAACAGTCTTACTGGAACTGTTCCACCTAAGATTGGAGACTTAACATCACTAGAGATGCTTGATGTAAGCACAAACCAATTAAGTGGGCAGTTGCCAGAGTCCATCTCGAACCTCGGCGCCCTGCAAACTCTTTCCCTGTTCTCTAATGAATTTTCAGGAATCATTCCCCGTGACTTGGGAAAGAATAGTCCCAAATTGGCCAATGTTAGTTTTTCAAATAATAGCTTCTCAGGTGAACTGCCTTCTGGATTATGTAGTGGCTTTCTTCTCAATCAATTTACAGTGAATAACAACAATTTTACTGGGAGGTTACCTGGTTGCCTGAAGAATTGCTTGAGCCTTAATAGAGTACGGCTTGAAGGCAACCGATTTTCAGGGAATATTTCAGAGGCATTTGGAGTTCATCCGAATCTCGAGTTCATCTCTCTCGGCAGAAATCAATTTACAGGCCAACTTTCAACCAAGTGGGGACAATATGAAAGGCTTACAAATCTTCAGATGGATCAAAATAAAATTTCTGGAGCGATTCCAGCTGAGTTAGGCAATTTAACACAGTTGCGTTTCCTAACTCTGGATTCGAATGAATTGATAGGTGAAATTCCTGTTGGACTCGGAAATTTAACTGAACTGCTCAATCTCAATCTGAGCAACAATCAGTTGGCTGGAGAGATTCCTCGAACTATTGGACGCTTAACAGAGCTCCAATATCTTGATATGTCAGCAAACAAAATAGAAGGAATCATTCCAGAAGATCTTGGTAATTGTGAAAGCTTGCAGTTCTTGAACTTAAGCAACAACATTTTATCAGGGAATATCCCGTCAGAACTTGGCAACTTAAACGGGTTACAATACTTGTTGGACCTTAGTAATAATTCACTTTCAGGAACAATTCCTCCGAACTTGGGAAAGCTCACCTCTTTGGAGAATCTGAACCTGTCACATAACAAGATTTCAGGTAGAATCCCTTCAGCATTATCTGCTATGGTCAGTCTGAGATTCATGGATTTCTCCTTCAATTATTTGTCGGGTCCAATCCCGACTAGTGATTCATTCAGGAAAGCACCAGCAGAAGCTTTTATAGAGAACTCTGGTCTGTGTGGAAATGCAAACGGGTTATCTCCTTGTGATGAGGTCTCTTCGACTTCCAAGTCACAGAATAATGATCGAAATATCCTTATAGCTGTAATTGTTCCAGTTGTCAGCCTCGTAATTTTGGCAATCACTATTGTTGGATGTCTCATCTTTCGGTCGAAAACCAAGCCAATTAATGACGAAACCAAAACTGCACCAGAATTTGAGAATTTGGAATCTCTCATTTGGGAAAGAGAAGGAAAATTTACAATTGGAGATATTGTCAAAGCAACTGAAGATTTTAATGTTAAATACTGCATTGGACGTGGAGGATTTGGAAGTGTTTATAGAGCAGTTTTGACAACTGGGCAGGTTGTAGCAGTTAAAAAGCTCAACATGACAGACTCAAGTGATGCACAGATGGCAAATCTTCGTAGTTTTGAGAATGAGATTCAAACATTGACAGAAATACGGCATCGGAACATAATCAAGCTCTATGGATTTTGTTCCAGGAGAGGGTTCATGTACTTGGTCTACGAGTATATAGAAAAGGGTAGCTTGGGGAAAGTTTTGCATAATGATATGGAGGCAATAGAACTAGGCTGGGCTATGAGGCTGAAAATAGTCCAAGGAGTGGCTCATGCACTGGCTTACTTGCATCACGACTGCTCTCCACCTATTGTCCACCGGGATGTATCAGTCAACAATATTCTAGTTGAGTCAGATTTTGAGCCACGGCTCTCAGATTTTGGCACAGCAAAGCTACTGATTTCGGATTCATCCAATTGGACCACAATTGCTGGTTCTTATGGCTACATGGCACCTGGTAATTTAGTCCTATTATATGTATCTTGTCCACTGCCCATTCCTTATTCTGCTTTAGTGTCTGCTCTTCCTTTGGAAGTATATTGCTGCTTTTTCCATGAATATTTTTCTGTACCTGTGTTTTGAGACAATGTAACAAGTTACTTTTTTCGGAAATGCAGAGCTAGCACTTACGATGAAGGTTACAGAGAAATGTGATGTTTACAGCTTTGGAGTGGTGGCATTGGAAGTAATGATGGGACAGCACCCGGGAGAGTTCATATCTTCGCTATCATCCTCAACAACAACAGCAGCATTGCAAAGTATTTCTGATTTGTTTTTGACAGATCTGCTTGACCAACGGCTTTCACCTCCAACTGGCCATATAGCAGACGGAGTGGTGTTTTTAGTAACCATTGCATTAGCATGCACACGGGCCTCACCAGAGTCGCGGCCTAACATGCGTTTTGTTGCACAAGAATTTTCAGCAAAGACTCAGGCTTACTTTCCAGAGCCACTAGGAGCAATAACAATTAGGAAACTAATAAATTTCCAGAAATAGGAGTCGAGCAAGAGTGCTTTTAAAATCTTAGAATATAATCATCACTTGTATTGTACAGCATAATTATATCGATGCACTGTATCATATAGCAGGATATGGGTGTACAAATATGCAACAACATTATCCTTCAGCTTCACACATACCATATCACAAAATGAAAATGGATGCATTCTTCGTTTTAGCCATTGTAGATATTATAATTGATAATAAAGCAATTGATGTGGATGATCTGATTCTATTTTGAAAATTATAGAATGATGAAAATGGATCAACTATTAACATGGCAGCTCAAATGCACTACTACTATGACCAAGTTTTTCTTCTCTGAGATAGTTGAGTGCGAATACAGAGATCGATGCATATAATATACCAGGTTGATTGGAGCAGAAAAGGAGTACTAGCATTTAAAACCATCTCCAAATTTGAGATGAAATCATAATTTGATATACATCTAACATCGTTTAAGAAGTAAACATCATATATAGGGAAACTGAAATCGAGTTCTTATTTTTGAAAATTTACATATGCTTTGCCATTGAAATGCTATCAAAATGTCTACTTTCGATCACATACACAATATTACTTGCAATTAAAGAAACTACACACGAAAAATGACAGTAGTATTGAAGATTGACGTGGCTAAGTATGGAAGGTGATTAGCATTCCACTCCACATGGTTTCAGTATAGGGCCAGTTTGTTTGGGCAAGAAAGGATCAATTCGAACCCAAACAAGTGAAAAGATTGAAGCTAGAAGAATTGACCAGAGAACAACAATTGTAGGAGTCCTGTTTTGCCTTCCCATCAACCCCTTGAGGAAAGGATAGAGGTGAACAATAACCCAAAAGGCAAAAAATAACTTTCCAAATAGAGGACCCCACGAACCATATCCATTGTTAATGGCATCAGAAACTCCTGCTACCACACCAACCATATTTAGGATTATCAGAGTGGTTGGTGGAATGAGAAGGGTCGTCCATTTGAAGAGGTAGAGCTCCCCAAACTCTGCATCATCAGCAGCTTTTGCTGTTACAGTGAAGTTTGTGTCAACACCGGCAAGGACCTTGAGAAGACCTTGGAAGACTGCAAAAAGATGTGCTGAGACGCCACCGATAACCCAGAATTGCTCATTGCGCCACCAGTCCTCAATGCTTACACCACTCCATCGGAGCTCAAGCACACCTGTCACTATGATGGAGAGGAAAAGAGCCATAAACCATATGCTAGCCAAGTTGTTCAGCTGCACAAGACAATAAATTCTGATTAGAAATGCACTTACTAAATTTACGATGACATTCCAACTAACCCAGTATCTTAGGGGACAGTAAATTACAATTACAATTTCTTTCTCTCTTTTTGTGTTTCTAGGGTAATGGTTAGGCATCAATAATACTTACAGTTGGAACTATGAACTTTCCAGTAAGAAGGCACACAGCTGGAAGTGTGCAATAGGCTATCAAAGCAATGGAAGTGAATGGGTACACAATGGTATTAATGTAAGCAAGTCTCTCTAGTAATTTTAGCTTTCCTCCATAACCATACCAAAGTGGACAATGACGACTAAGGAAGATTTCGACAGAACCAAGAGCCCATCTCAGGACTTGGTGCAACCTATCTGATAGATTGATTGGAGCTGATCCCTTGAAACAAGGTCGCTTGGGTGAGCAGTATACTGACCTCCATCCTCTACAATGCATCTTGAAGCCTGTCAAAATATCTTCAGTAACTGAACCGTAAATCCATCCAATCTGTGAATAAAAACGGTCCATGAGAGGTTGCTTTTCTAATAGATTAAAACAATTTCAATATACTTAAAGCCAATATCAAGTTTCAATCAGATTTTATTTCAATTTTTTATCAATTCATATTGTTGTTGACCAGTCAGAATAGAAATTAAAGACTTTGAAACTTCACAAAAGGCCATGTCTCATTACTAACCTCTTTGCCCCAATCAGTTTTCTCTTCATATCCACAACTTATAACATGAATGGCTTCTTTGATAAGAGAACCGGGCTTAGTTCCCTCAGGGAGACCACCATCTTCCATGAGAGTGGAAGTAATGAAAACTGGTGACATTCCAAACCGTTTTTCAAAGTTCTTTTGGGACATGAGTGATGATTTTTCCAACTCATCATATCCTTCAAGCCCTTCCTCAATCTCTTCAAGATCAAATGCTGTTCCAGACGATCTCCTGGTGTAATGTTTGCCCATCATTTTCTTCTTACTATAAAATCCTCCAAGGCCAAGCAAAGCCTTGAATCCTTTTTTCTTAGCCTTTGACTTCTTCCTTGAGCCACCACAACAGCAGCACCACTTTGGCCAGCAGTCACAAGTCATTTTGGGCCGCTTCTCAGACACAGGTGGATCGTAACCATACAATGCCTGCCTGTTGAAAACACACCCAGTGCCAACATATACAGGCCCTTGGATACCATCTAGGCCTTTCATGTTGATCTGTTACCAAAAATGGAAATTCCACAATTTTCAGATTTGACAGCTAAATACTTATTCTACATTAGTTTCATACAATATATTTCATTGCCACTGGAAATTAAAAAATTAGGAGTGCGTGCCAGAAGATGAAATGGAGAGAAATTCAACTCACGTCGAAGAATACAACATTGCGATTAGCATATCTATCATGACGATCAATACCATCAAATCTCTGTGGAAATTGGACATAGCAGAGCTTCTTTCCAATTTGGGGATCCATGAGAAAGCACATCGCTTCCTTCATAGCCTTGCTGTTGTTAATGTAATGATCACAATCCAGATTTAACATGAAAGGTGCATTAGTGAGTACTGCTGAAACTCGAACCTGTAAATCAAATATGTAGGAAGTCCCAAGTGTCAGCATCACTAAATCAATCTTTCAGTTCCACAAGAAAAGACAGAGTAACTTAGCAGCTACCTACCAGTGCATTCATGGCACCAGCTTTCTTATGGTGCTGATAGCCAGGTCTCTTTTCACGTGAAACATATACTAGCCTTGGTAGCTCCTTACCTTCAACATCTAGTGCACCTTCAGTTCCCAAATACACCTACAATGTCAGAAACAGTTGTTTAGTCATTGATATAGCTGAACTTGCTACATCAGCAATTGACTCACTAGTAGGCAATTAGGGACTTAGAAAATCATTGTCAAAAGGTTCGCTGATCTAGTTTTGACTAATTAACCTGAATCATTCCCGGGTGATCACGAGTGTTGTTCCCAGGCCATGGAGTTCCATCCTGCATTACCCAGCCTTCTTCGGGTTTCTTTTGTGCTTTAGCCACCAAAGCATTAATTCTTACTTTGAACTCTTCGTATTCTCTCTGCAATTCATAAACATTGTATAAGAATGACTTTAATTCCACTAAATCACCAGAATAGCAGAAGAAATGACTTTATCTTATTTACCTTCATGGCCCTACGATCCTTCACAAAAGTAGGCTGAACCTTATCTTTTAAGTAGTCAATTTTCTCAGAGAAGTAGAACTCTGGAGCCCGAGGTTCAATGCTGTATGTTTGGCAAAATGGCACCCACCTCCTTGCAAACTCAGCTGTTTCAGCCAATGCATCAAACAGAAGCATCGAGGCTCCATCATCCGACACATAGCAAGTCACCTTCTCGACTGGATAATCTACGGCCAAGATTGAAAGGACTGTGTTTGCAGTAATAATGGGTGGTTCCTTAAGAGGGTCTACAGTACTAACAAAGACATCAACCGGTAGAAGCCGGTTAGGCTCACCCTCTCGCTCAAACCTCAAGGACAAACGATCAAGATAAGTTTCGCGATTTATGGGAAACCATTTGGGAAATTGATCGAGTATCCAGGACAATCCGAACCATATTTCACATATCACAGAGATAATCCATAAGGGATAGGCATCATATGCCGGGGCTAAGATTCTAAAATGGAAAAAGAAACACAGAATGATTAAACGAATGACGATAACTATACGATAGGGGTTGATTAGGCTTGAAGGAATCGGGACTTTTCGCCAGAGTGGCTGCCGAGCTTCAGCAATACTGAGGAAAAACAGGGTAGTATACCATCAGCAATAAATGGTTAAAAAAATTTAAGCATTACCCCCCATAACACGAAAAATCAAGAAAATGCAAAACTGAGGAAGTGAGAATCTTACAGATAATCATCATCGTCTTGATCATTTCCTCCGTCATCTGCTTTTGTAATAAGACCTCTCTTCTCTTGCCTAGTTTTCCATTTCTCAACTCTTTCCTTCCATTCCTCATTGTTGTAAGTTTCTTTTTCACCTTCAAAATCCTTTCCTTCAACTATATGATGCAATATGGCAATCAGTGTCAATTATACAAGAAACTCATAATATTTGGTATAATATTTGATTACCACTTCCTGCAACAGAAGGGATGGCGGCGCCATTGGTGTGAATTTGGTGCTGATTATAGTCCCTTTGTTCCTGTCAAAGATAATTTTGAATTTCTTGCGTTTAATCGAATGATATTATCTTTGGTGTCATGTGTTTGTTGGAGATTAAAATTTGTGATGAAGATTTTTAAATGTGTGATTGAAAAATTATGAGATTATAAAATATGTGATTGATATTGATTATTTGATTTTGACTTAAATTAAAATTAAATTTTAATTAATATCAAACAATATATCAAAAGCTTGGACGGATTTAAGATGCTAAGATACCCACAATTTTTAATAAGTATAGTATATTTTAATTGTACAAAATGTTCATAACTTTTACACATTAGCATATTTATATGTCAAACTCTTTTTCGCCGTCTTCTTATTCTCAAATATTCATAAATTGTTGTTGATCATGATTTATCTTCACAATTCTTTGAGCCCTTGCTTGATTCTTATATTTTCAAAATATATTTTCTCTTTTTTTTAATCACGTATTTTTTAATAAAATAATATTACATATAAATTCAAAAAAAAAATTCTTAATTTTTAACCACACGTTCACCATCAATTTAGTATCCCAAAATGCATTTTTCAATAAAAATGAGACTCATACAGAGTAATATTAATATTAATATACACACACACACCCCTGTTTGATACACATTTTTTTTTCATTCTCATTTTTTTACTTATTTTCAACCATATATTTTTTAATAAAATAATATTTTTCATCACATCTATAACTTTTCCTTTTTTTTCAATCACATATTCATCATCCATCACAACAACAAATATATACATTTGTCCATTGTATTACTAAATAAACAAAAATAATAATCATGCCAAAATACAATTAAATATTTGATTCTCATTTTACATCATGTTAACAATATTTTTGGACAAAAATTATGATTAATGACAAGATTTTTTTATCGAAGAAATGTTAAAAATAAGAATATGATGAACAAAAAAGTCAAGCTGTAATAATGAATAAAGATGTATGACATTTAATATAACTAAAATGTGGTGAAATTTTAAAAAAAAGAAAGTGATGTACATATAACCATCATTTGATATTTATAATACTATTAAACATATGTTTGGTAAAAATTAAAATTCATATTTTAATCTAATTTAAAATCTACAATTAATTTTAACCACATATTTTATGAAATTCACAATTTCTCAATTACAAGTTTCATCAACTTTTATTAAAAATTTATCAATATGTCACTCCAAAATAAGTTCGGTCTAATCAAAATAATTTTCATCGTGTTCCTTTTGACTACGTCGAAGACAATAATGTAAAATAAAATAAAAAATAAAAATTTCAAATTCAAAGTTAGTATTGTGTCTATTTCGAGGACCCGTGGTAATTTATATAATATTAAATGTACAAATCCATGTTTGATTTATCTAAAAAGGTTGATAAAATTTAAGTTAAAATTTTAATTATTCATTTAACGTGATCCATAACTTTTCAATTACATATCAACTTTTATCAATATCTACTAAAAATTTAATTTTTACTAAAATCAAATAGTGATTAAATTATAAAATGTGTGACATTGAACTATATATAAAAATTTGCGACATGATAAACACATGTTGTATCACTCTCGTACAACAAGTCGAGTTGGCTCGATGTATATTTACCTCCTTGAGCTGAAATTCATCTTCAAAATCATCGTCAAAATTATCTTCTTCATCCCCCACAACTCTAGGACAGCCTGCAAAATCAAAACCGAATCTCTCATAAATTTCATCAAACGAGAAAATATTTGTCCAAGAAATTACGGTACCTTAAAAATAGACAATATTAATATTATTATTCTATAACCTTTGTGACGTTTGTATCGAGTGTGGCATTGAGGGCAACTCTGGTTGCCTTCGCTTCTCTCATACTCGTAACATGCCTTACAAACTGGATATCCACACTCGTAACATGCCACAAAAAGCAGACCATTGTCTTGGAACCCGATCTCATCGCCACAAATCCGGCATATTTTGTTGGTAGTAGATTCACGCGTTGGAGGTCGACCATCCTGTCAAGAAAACCCGAGTCTAGCTAGTTAGATACCACGCGCAAAGTACAATCGAGTAATAGTTCACCCTCAATGTTATAACTATATAGATCTAGCGAATAGTCGTGGAAGCAGCAATCAAGTAGCCTATATCCATTGTCGGAAGCCACACAAAGAGTGCACACTAAGAATCTACTAAGAGAATACTTCAGAAATGTCTCACTCTTTCTTTTAACCCGAAAGCCGGCCCCTAGTAAATATTTTGTAAGTATACAGTAAAATTAGATTCTGCAGAGTCGAAGATACGTGATACAGAAACAATAATGTGATACGTGTACCATGAGTTTAAGTATATATTCATCCAAATTCGAACATAGAAGGGGAAAAAAGAAAAAGAGAACACGAGAATTTGCGTATATACTTACTTCATCAACGCCATGCAAAACATGGAGTTGGTTGCGTGCATGAGAACCAGCAACAAGGCCACCAGCCATGGTGTTGGAAGTCATGGCAAGAGGAGAAAAAAAATGAAGATAAAGAAGAAAGAAAGATAGATTGCGGAGCGAATTGCAGAGATGGGAAACAAGGGATTTATGTACAAATGGAGATGTGATTCTAGAGAGAGAAAGAAGGGTCAGTGCGTGTGCGTGCGTGCGTGCGTGCGTGTGTGTGTGTGTGTGTGAGAGAGAGAGAGAGAGAGAGAGAGAGAGAGAGAGAGAGAGAGAGTCAGTGTACCAGCTGATAGGTGAGGGGTCGAAGGTTTGATTGGAAGAGAAGTTAGATTGGTGAGAAGAGGGACGGCTCGCTTGTTCTTTAACGTAGGACCTTGTTTGGCTAAGCTTCTAAGCTTTTTTTCGTGTAAGATATATGTTTTCAAAGTAGTGGGAATCAAAATAAGTGAGCCATGTTTGATGGCCATTATGAAGAGAAATTGAGGGGGAAAAAAAATTATAGCGATTTTTTGGAAAATATATAGTTAAAAGCAGGAAAAAATGGATTTACGTACAAAGCCCTTGTTTGATTCCCCTTAAAATTTTAATACATTTTTTTCTTCTTTTCAACCATTCATTATTCAATATAATAATATTACACGTAAATTTAAAAAAAAAAATTCATTCTTTTTTAATCACATTTTCCAAAAAATATTATGTCAAAATACATTTTACCCAAATTTCTCATATAATGATTGTCAAACGGGGGCAAAATATTTTATTATATGAATGTGTGGTTGAAAGTAAGTATGAAAAATAACGAGATTTTTGTAATAAAAAAAGGGGCTAACATTTTTCATTTAGAAGGAAAGGATAATTTATAGATGGGTTCCCAAACTATTGAAAATGTAGTAAATCTCTCAATTAATATTTTTGCAGCCTCAGTCCTCAACTTTTCATTCTTGTAATATTAGAAGGTAAATCTTTGCTCATTATTGCACTTTTGTTCTCAACCTTTTCGTTTCAATCTTATATACATTTTTCAATTAGTTAGTACATCATGTTCTTGGTGATGATTTTCATTCAAAAAAGCTGTCACATCGCATAAAAAAAACTTATATGCCACTTATTTTTAATTAAGCAAAAAATACAAAAAAAATACAAAATTTTGACAAAATATTTTCCCCATTTCAAAGCATGCTAACAAACTATTTGAATAGAAACCATTGTCGTCACAAGATTTACTAATTAATTGAAAATTAAGAAAAAAGAATGCGACGAAAATAGTTGAGAATATAAATGAACAATAAATAAATATTAGAAACCTCTATTGTAATTAAATATGGTTCAGCAAACAAACATGGTGGTGTGTGAATATAATTACCCAGGATAAAGTTATATGTACACAATGTTTTACACTCCCCCTTTCACATGAAGAGGGTCCACACATAATAAACTATTCGTGACCCCCTTTATGTGAGGAGGTGTAATGCATTGTGTACATCATTAGGTGTACACATAGCATAACCCAATTACCCATATTTGAATCCTCATTTTACAGTTTTAAGCTCGTATTTAATTAAAACCTCAATTTTTTGTTGAAAATACAACTTCACCAGTCGCTTTGTTAAACAAAAAGAAAATATAATAGTTGGTGGATTTTGCATTTTCTTTATTTCTTTTTTTAAATCTTTTTTGTTGATTAAATATAAGGATAAACTAGTCATTTATTAAAATCTTGAGTTTTTAATAAAATATAAGGGTAAAATTGTTCATTGAGGACTGAAGTAGCCAAAATAATTGGTTGATGACCTACTTGTCACATTTCTACTAAGTTGGACACCTCAATTATAATTTGTCGAAATAAAAAGTTACTTGAAAGAACTTTACATTAGCAATTAAACTTAGCCAACACCGTTTTTGAAAGGGAAAACGTCATTTAAGATAAAGAAATGTCACCATGTCTAAGAAGCTTCCATTCGAAGGTGTTTAGAGGCTAACACCGAATGTCCTTTTCACATCTAGGCTTGTTTGTAAAGGCCTGTTTGGTTCATGAGAAAAATATCTTTTACCATTTTCAGATATTTTGTATTCCTTAATCAACCAACAATGTTTTCCTTTGTAAAAGAATTTATTCTCTTAAGATATTTTACTAAAAGTATTAGTGTTTTTGAAACAATTTCATGCCACTTATTCATAGGTACCACCAATATGATAAGAAGTGAAAATAGACCTACTTCAGATGGTTCGACCCTTAAACACCCTTGATCGGCTCGACTCTAAGGACGAGCCAAGCTTGAGCTCGATTCGTGTTCAAAATAGGGACTCAATTCGATCCATTGACTTGTGAGTCTCACGAACTTGTCTTTTTTGTACTTTTTCTAAAAAAAAATATTAACTAAATAAGTAAAAAATAAGCAAAAAGTAAAAATGAGTCAAAAAAATAGCAAAAATACAATACAATACATGAGTGCATATGATCTCTTTCCGTACTTCACAAGCAGTACTTAGTCCAGGACTCCATTTGCAAGCCTCACGAATAATTATATTACCATTCAAAGTAAGATCGCATCCTTCATTACGAGCTTTTACACGTACTACTAGAACTACTCAATTTGCTATGGCACCTAGCACATTTTGTAGTACGAAATTATTTCCAAAGATCTCAATTAGAGTAAGCATATGCCAAAAAGGAATACCCCTTAAAACCAAGTGCAAAACACCCGACACAAAGAGCAGACGTACAAACCCAAAGGAGTTGTTTGCCACTCCTATTAGTCCTATATGTGACTAGTAGTTCCAAGAGGTGCCGTCTTTTGAATGCAATAGGATTACCAATAAAAATAAATAAAAAAACAACAACTATTTTAACTACACAATACAACACTACTCCATAACTGAAATTAGTATACATTCTCTATGATTTACCCTATCAAACAGAACTCAAAAGTGCTTGTCGATTGACAAAAAATGTGAAAACAATTATAATGACATGTTTGTAACATAAAATAAAATAAAAATTAAACATAATTTATTATATTGAACAACACTATCTAATACGACATATCAAACGTGCTCGAACCATATTGGTCCATAAGATGCACAAACAAAACCAACTTGCACAATGAAATTGAAAACAGTCAAAAATTTATGGTGCATTTGATTTGCTGTTTTAAAATCGTCTTCAATTTTTAGTTTTGTAAAATACAGAAAGCGTGTTTTGTATGTTATTTATGAAAATGCATTTTTGAAAATAAGGATAAATTTATGACATAAAACTCAAAACGCATTTTTGATGTTTCGAGCGATTTCAGTGAAAATTCTGAAAAAAAAAAATGGAAAAGAGCATTTAAATAAATTTTTTAAATAGAATATTAAAAATTAATTTTTTAAAAAAAATATAAATATAAATATAAATTCTAATAAAGAAAAATAAAATACAAAAAATTAATTC